>JAPDVU010000005.1:175305563-175306572 GCA_026230045.1 Corynorhinus townsendii
GGAACCATATGGAGAAGACGGTCGAGCCTCATTAATGATCAAAGAAACGTGCGCACAGCAGCAACGCGGCACTCCGCTTGGCCGCCGGGCTCCCCGAGACGCGGCCTGCTGCTGACGACGCGGGGACACAGCCGCCACCGGCCCTGGCGTGCTGGAGTCACCGCGCTCGTTCAGAGACAACGAAATGGCGGGACGGGAAGGGAAGGGAAGGGAGGGGAGGGGAGAGGAGGGGAGGGGAAGGCAAGGGGAGGGGAGGGGAAGGGAAGGGGAGGGGAGGGGGAGGGGAAGGGAAGGGGAGGGGAGGGGAGGGGAAGGGGAGGGGAGAGGAGGGGGAGGGGAAGGAGAGGGGAGGGGAGGGAAGGAGAGGGGAGGGGAAGGAGAGGGGAGGGGAGGGGAAGGAGAGGAGAGGGGAGGGGAGGGGAGGAGGAGAGGGGAGGGGAAGAGAGGGGAGGGAAGGGGAGGGGAGGGGAGGGGAGGGGGAAGGGAGCAGCAGGTGGCTGTGTCCACCTTCGAGGCTGGACCCACCGCGGCTAGCCAGAGCCCAGGGAGGAGGGAGCAGCGTCGGTGACGGGGGTGGGGGTGGGAACATGCAGGAGCGGTTTCTTTACAAAAGAAATGGACTACAAATGCGGCCGTCGTTTTACTTTACTGCGTCTTCCAAGCATCGGTTTTCTGTACAGCGAGCCCATCCCTTTATTCATTCCCCAAACCCTGAAAGATAGAAATACGAGCGCCTTTCGGAATTCTCCGCCCAGGGCTGGATCCTGGACGGCATCCCCGAGACGCGGGAGCAGGTGATAATGATCCAGACCCTCGGGATCACCCCCCCGGCACGTCAGTGAGTAGCCCCCAGGGCGCCCCCCCCCCAGCTGCCGGCCCCCCAGGGGGCACCTGCTGTGTCCGCTCGCCCCGGGGTCCGCCCCGCCCAGGCCGGCACCGCTGCGCCGGGTGCTTGTTCTTTGAGAAGTGGGGTCCTATTTGGCCCCTGGTGGTCCCGGTTCCAGGAATC
>JAPDVU010000005.1:175306672-175599172 GCA_026230045.1 Corynorhinus townsendii
CTCTGTCTGTCTCTCCCTCTGTCTGTCCCCGCTCTCTCTCTGCTGTGCCCCATGTCGTGGTGCATTTCTGAAGCCAGGTGCTTCTCCTTCTTCAGTGAAGCCACCAGGTTGGGCAGGAGCCCCATCCCACCCCACGAGTGTCCCCCTGAGCCTCCAGTCCTGCCTCCCAGGGCTGCTGGTGCTGAGTGTGAGGTGTGCCCTCCCTGAGGGCAGGATCGCCCGCCCTGTGCTACAATGGGTCCCCACACCCAGCTCGGACTGCTCACCAGTAGGCTCTCAAACGCAGGCTCAGCCAAGTGGCTGCCCAGGAGCACACAGCCCTCTGTGTGCTGGAAGCCACACGCCCATGCCCTGTGGGGCCAGGCAGGGCCTGGAGGGAAGCGTGCCCACTTCTCTGAGGGTGAGCCCAGGCCCTTGTAAAAGAGCCACCTTTCAGGGCACAGTGCACCCAGCTCAGTCCCTGTAGCTCCTGCTCAGGTTCACCTGACTATTCCCAGTAACCGGCCCAGGTGCACTGTGGGCACCAGGCACCTGGATCAGCAGGACCTGGAAAAGGCAGACCATCTCTGCACCCGTGCACACGTACGTGTGTGTGTGTGTGTGTGTGTGTGTGTGTGTGTGTGTGCATGTGTGTGCACACATGTCCCCGACTTGACCCCACATGAGCCCGCCTGGAAAAGGCAGCTATTATGTGTGTGTGTGTGTGTGTGTGTCTGAGTGTGTGTGTGCCCACACATGCACAATCCTGGCCCTGAGCCTGGCTGGGAACGGTAGCTATCCGGGCCCCATGTATACTGCCTGGAGGAAGGAGCAGAGGGAGGAGGAGGGGAAGGAAAAAAGCCACAGGCAGCTGCCAACCCTGGCTCCCGGATGGCTCCCGCCCCATAAATACCAGAGGTAGGGCTCCTGAGGCAGGCACACGCACCATGGGGCGCCCGGAGGTGGCTGTCTTAGGCCTCGCTTGCTGTTTGGCAGTAGTGAGCACAGCAAAGGTAAGCGAGAATCCAGAGGACACGGCAGGGTCCCGTCTGCTCCCCTAACCCGGCCTGGGACTTGGGACGGCCTGCGGAGGGGGCAGGCAGGTGGCGCACTCTCACAAAGAGCCCCCGAGAGCCCACACCCAGCACCGCGCTGTCCTGGCCCTTCCTCTGTGTTCCTGCCTTCCCGCTCACACAATGGCACCACGTAGCTGACAGTCAGGACGCCCACGAACTCGAATGTCAGAGACCACGAGTGAGGGCTGGGCCAGGCGCTCTCAGGGCACACAGGGGCACTTGCGCCAACACAAACAAGGCGCCCTGTCCCCGCACCCCCAGAGTCACTGGCGCCCTCAGGGCTGATCTGCCCATCTAACTGGGCCTCCAGGGCATTCGGCTCTCCCTCTAGACGGGGAGGGCCATGGCCGGCTCAGAAGGGCGCTGGATCCTGAGCAGGCCCGCAGTTTGCCCATCACAGCCCCAGCGGCATAACAGGACTGTGGACCTTGATCTAGTTCAACCCGGAGTCTCAAGCCCGGCCCCTGAGAAGGGGTGACACCCACCTGCTTGTCAGTGGCTGGAGCCCCTCCAAGGGGAGTCGGAAGCCTCAGGGCACCTACAGGATCTCTTCCCTCAGGGCCCTGCTAAGGGTGAGGAGCGGGGCTTCCTCAGGAACCCACAGTTCCAAGCAGGCGTGACGAGGGGCTCCACTTGGAGGCTGTATGGACCCCTAGAGCCTGATGGGGTCACCCCACCTCGCTGGCCTGCCCAGCCTGGGCCCCTGAGCCTGCCCTCTCCCCAGCTGGGCGTGGTGCACACGGAAGGGGGCTTCGTGGAGGGCGTCAACAAGAAGCTCGGCCTCTTGGGCATCGGCGGCCGCTCTGTGGACGTATTCAAGGGCATCCCCTTCGCCGCCCTGCCCAAGGCTCTGGAGAACCCCCAGCGGCACCCCGGCTGGCAAGGTGAGAGTGGGGCGTGGGTGCTGGGATGGTCCTGTGCCTGAGGCGTCGAATGGGGCCACCTTCCTCACGTCAGCCCCTATGGTCACCCACAGGGACCCTGAAGGCCAAGGACTTCAAGCAGGGATGCCTGCAAATCACTGACACTCAGGATGACACTGAGGGCTCCGAGGACTGCCTCTACCTCAACATCTGGGTTCCCCAGGGCCAGAAGGAAGGTGCATCCCCCACCCCATGACCTCCAGGTCCCTGAACCTGCAGAAAGCACCCAGGCAGCCAGAGACCCAGCCCTGCCCCACCCCTTGGGTGTGTGATCTCCAGAGCTGAAAGTCCCTGAAACAAGCAGCCAGAGGGGATCGGGAGGGGACAGCTGGGGTCACGGGGCCTGCTTCCTGCCTCAGTTTCCCAGAACCTGCCTGTCATGATCTGGTTCTATGGAGGCGGCTTTCTCATGGGGTCCACCCAAGAGTTAAACTTCTTCAATAACTACAAGAATGAAGGGGAGGAGATCGCCACGCGGGGCAATGTCATCGTGGTCACCTTCAACTACCGCCTCGGGCCGCTGGGCTACCTCAGCACCGGGGACGCCCACCTGCCAGGTGTGCCGGGTGCCTGGGGCCGGGGTTGAGGGAGCTGGTGGGGGGGCCCTTCAGCGTCGCATTCTCCCAACATCTCCTGACAGTGTCCCAGAAAGACCCAGAATTCTACTGGCAGCGCAGGAAGCTGGGGATGAACAGTGAGACACAGGAGCCCATCAGCAGCTGTAGCGAGAGAAGAGGCTGCCCGTCAGCCAGGCAGGGACCCAGGCAGACCAGGGAGTGGGGACAGGGACCCAGGGAGACCAGGGAGCGGGGACAGGGACCCAGGGTGCGGGGACAGGGACCCAGGGAGACCAGTGAGCTGGGACAGGGACCCAGGGAGACCAGTGAGCTGGGACAGGGACCCAGGGAGACCAGGGAGCGGGGACAGGGACCCAGGGAGACCAGGGAGCGGGGACAGGGACCCAGGGAGACCAGGGAGCGGGGACAGGGACCCAGGGAGACCAGGGAGCCGAACAGGGACCCAGGGAGAGACAGAAGATGAGACACTGAAGTGGTGACGTGGGGGACTCAGAGCCGTAGGACAGACAGACAACAAGATGGATGGTGCCAAGGAGAGAGATGAGCAGCCTGGCCCTCCTGCTCCTGGTCCCCTACCTGAGCCCCTCACCCCCTCCAGCACCTCATTCCACAGCCTCCTGGGACCCGCCGTGCGCCATCCTGGGGCTTGACAGGGTCTCCACATGGAGGAAGCTCTCCCCCACCCCAGTCCCTGATGGGCTCCCACCCACCCCAGGTAACTACGGCCTTCGGGACCAGCACATGGCCATCGTGTGGGTGAAGAGGAACATTGCGGCCTTCGGGGGGGACCCCGACAACATCTGCATTATTGGGGTATCAGCCGGAGGTGTCAGCGTCTCTCTGCAGGTCTGGGGTCGCTGGGATGGAGGACCTTCCTCCCACGGTGAAGGGGGGAGCAGGGTAGGGGCTGAGAGGGCTGGGGAGCTGATGGAGGTGTGGGGAGCATTTGGGGCCAGGGGAAGCTGATGGAAACTGGGGAAGCTGACAGGGGTGAAGGGGAGCTGGTGGGAACTGGGGGAGCTGATGGGAACTTGCAAAGCTCATGGGAACTTGGGGGGCTGATGGAGCTGAGGGAGCTGGTGGGGGCTGGGGGAGTGATGGGAACTGGGGGAGCTAATGGGAGTTGGGGGACCTGATGGGGCTGTGGGAACAGCATGAAGCTGACAGTCTAGCTGTGCTTGGTGGAGCCCGGGTGGGCAGGAGAGGCGAGGCCGTGGTGACAGGAACTCTGTGTGTCGCAGACCCTCTCTCCTTACAGCAAGGGCCTCATCCGGCGAGCCATCAGCGAGAGCGGCGTGGCGCTGGTCCCCTGGGCAATCCAGAAGAATCCTCTCTCCTGGGCCAAGGAGGTAAAGGGGAGCTGTTGGGGGCTTGAGCTCGGGTTACCTCCTTTCCATGCCCTGTCCTGGTCCCCATAGCCGTCTCCCCCACCCCCAGATCGCCAAAGAGGTGGGCTGCCCTCTTGACGATACCGCCAGGATGGCCAGGTGTCTGAAGGTCACCAACCCCCGGTCTCTGACGCTGGCCTATAAGATACCCCTGGTGGGCAATAAGTGTGAGTGGACGGGCCTCCAAATGGGGGGACGGCCATGCTCCCAAAGAAGTGAGGATTGAGGAGCTTCTGCCTGGCCCATCACCTGCACATGGAGACCCTGGGAGCCTGGTGCCGACAAGTTCCTGATACCTCTGTGGCCCGACTGGCTGTGCTGCATGCACCATCCCTCCCTCTGATCCTCCCTACGTCCTGACCCCTTTGCGAAGCTGGTGCCTCTGGTCCCCCCAACAATGGGCAGAAACAGTCATTTGCACCCACTTTTAGGGAACTCAGGCTCAATGGCTGTCAGCAGGACAGTGTGGCCCAAGGAGCCTGTGGCAGTCTTCACACAGTCTGGGCTGCCACACTGGGGAGTGGTGACATCGGGGGACGGGGCCAGGGAAGCTGCTCCACACGCGCAGGGCAGCCCAGGACATAGAATGACCAGGGCCCTATGTCAGGGGGACAGGCTGATGATGCTGGTCTGGATCCGAGGAGGAAGGGGCTGCCCCCGGGCCTGGGGACTGGAATGCGGCTCTGGAAAGTGCGAGGACCCCTGCTCTCCACGCAGACCCCATAGTGCACTACGTGGGCCTCCTGCCTGTCGTGGATGGAGACTTCATTCCCGACGACCCCATCAACCTTTTCGCCAACGCCGCCGACATTGACTACATCGCTGGCACCAACAACATGGACGGCCACCAATTTGCCAGCGTTGACCTTCCGGCCATCAACATGGACAAGCTGACCGTCACGGGGTGAGTGGTGTGCAGGGCCAGGGAGGTGCCTGGGGGCCTCCTGGGGAGGAATCAGCTGAGGGAGGAGGCCAGCAGGTGTATGGGCCATCAGCAGGCCACTGACGGGGTGTGTGGGGAGGATGCCTCCTGCTGGCCTGGGTACAGGGTCCAGTGCCGGCTTGTACCTGCAGGGAGGACTTCTTCAAGCTCATCAGGGAGTTCACCTTGGCCAAGGGGCCCAGAGGTGCCAACGCCACCTTTGACCTCTACACGAGGTCTTGGGCCGAGGACTCCTCCCAGGAGGCCAAGAAGAAAACGGTGGTGGACTTTGAGACCGATGTCCTCTTCCTGATGCCCACGATGATGGCAGTGGCCCAGCATAGAGCCAGCGCCAAGTGAGGGCCAGGGCAAGGGAAGCCCACCTGGGTCACGCACCTGCCCAGTGAGGCCTCCCCGGTGGGCGACTCAGGGATTAGGGAGGCCCGGGAAAGCCAAGATGGGGACCCAGCGGTGCTGGCACCATCTGCCTTGTCCAGGCCTGAGGAGACTTGAGAAGGCCCCTGCTCACCTCCCCGCTCAGGGTTCTTTACGGAGCCGTCCTCCTGTTACTGGGAAACCTCAGGTTGGGCTTGGGCTGCCTGTCCCTGTGTCTAATAACGAAGTCAGGGCAGAATCTTATCAGGCGTTTATTGAGAAGGCCAGCCAACCAAGAAGACAGGGTGCTTAGAAGCATTCAAATCCTGTCTTCCGGTAAGGTGCAGGTGACAGGACTATAAAGGGGAGGGGACTGGGGTGCTACGTGCTGTCCTGGGGGTCCGCTACCTCAGCTATTGTAGTCATCACATGATGAAATGATGTTGATGAGATGATGTGGATGAGATGATGTGGACGAGATGATGTTTTGACTCCTGGTGGGTCTGTCCCTGCTTATCGGTTTGCTTGCTAGATTCACAGCTGAGTCACCTCCTTCATTGATTTGCACAGGCCTTCAAAGGAAACTTAAGAAAACTTTACCCTATTCACATAAGTATACGTGTACTAAGACTGAAAACAATAGGGTTACTTTTCACATTAATTCAGGTGCTCTATCCATCAAGTTGTAAGTCCCCCATTCCCTCAGCCCATAGGCCTCCCCTGCAGTGTCTGCAGCCTGCCTGTGCCCCCAGGCTGAGGGGGACAGAACTCGGGATGAAGCTCTCTGTTGAGGGTTTGTAGTTGGCCAACATTCAAAACAACTCTGGCCTGCCTGTGGCCACCTGGTCAACCTCCGGAGAAAATAAAATGTCAGTTAGGGATGCTTCCTCGGAAGGGAGAGGAAACGATGCCCAGGAAGAGCAGGCAGAAAGCTTGTCCCAGCTCCAGGAACGTGAGCTCTTCATGGGGCGGCCCAGCTGTGTTCCCCACAAGAACACAAATTCATCTGCAGAGAAGAGGCAGGAGGACGCCTGCACAGGCTTTGTGGAGAAAAGCGTGAATGCACTTGAGATCCCAGAACCACAACCCCCATGGCCTTCCCTTCCGGGAGCAGGGACCCCGGGTCCCTCCTGAGTCTGAGTCTGGGGATTTCCCAGCCCCACCCTGCTCTCCCTATGGCCTCCCTCCAGGACTCAGCTCTGGGTGGGCAGCACAGGTGAGATCCCTGCCAAATGCGCTGTGTCCCTCCCCTTCTCAGGAATGCCCGGACCTACACCTACCTGTTCTCCCACCCCTCTCGCAATCCATTGTACCCCAGCTGGGTGGGCGCTGACCACACCAATGAGCTCCCTTACGTGTTTGGGAGGCCCTTTGCCAACCCCCTGGGCTACCGGGCCCAAGACAGGACTGTCTCCCGGGCCATGATCGCCTACTGGACCAACTTTGCCAGGACTGGGTAAGTCGGGTGAGGCTGGGCCAGACCTCCTGCCACCTGGGCCCCACATGCCTGTCCCCTCTCCTGCACTTAACCTCCCTGAGCCTCAGTACCCCCATCTGCGTGTGAGGACAGAGCTACTGGTTGGGCGCAGAACACATACATGCCCAGGCAGTGCCCAGGAGACACTGAGGTGCCCTGGTGGTTCGGGTCAGCATGGAAGCCGCCCGTGAGCCGTCAGACCCCACACAGCCTTTTTCTCTTGTGCAGGGACCCCAACAAGGGCCACTCGGCTGTGCCCACCCAGTGGGATCCCTACACCCAGGAAAACGGCAACTACCTGGAGATTAACAAGAAGATGGATGGCCAGTCCATGAAACAGCACCTGAGGACCAGCTACCTGCAGTACTGGACCCAGACCTACCAGGCCCTGCCCACCGTGACCATAGTAGGGCCGCCCCCCTAACCTGCTCAGACGACTCTGAGGCCGTCCTCTGAACTCCCCACTGGTGACTCTGAAGGGGCTCAGATGCCCTCAGCCATTTGCTTCTAATGTCCTTGCCCAGGAGGCCAGAGGTGGGACCCAGGGAGGCCACCTCCTACCCAGGTCTTCCTGAATAAAGCTTCATCTCTCTCTGGCAACCCACTTTGCCCTCATGACCTCAGCCGCCCACCCAGTTTCTGCCCGTGTCTGGCTCCAGAAGTGGGCGCCCCCTCGTTTCAGAGGAGGAGAGAGGGTCAGAAGTATCAGCCCTGAGTGGGGAGCAGGCACAGTGGGCAGTTGCCTCTGGTCAGTGGGCTCAGCTTCGGCCACATCCTCAGAGTGCGGAGAGCGGGCTCTGTGTACTGGGGTCTGGGAACGGCCCAGAAGAGAAACGCATTCACCTCGAGCTGGATCCCAGGCAGAGACACTAACGCATCCTGCTGGCTCAGAGCACAGGGTACCAGGCTGGGCCTTGGGTGCACCCAGCAGGGCCAGGGCGCTGCCCGTTGGCTCAGGCAGAGTCTGGAGGGGTGTGGGAGGCAGAGGTGAGACGCAGGGCCATGGTCACCTCAGCAAGGTCGGGGACGGAGCACCTCCTACACCGAGGCTCCCCCATCCTGACCTCACATGGCCTGGGCAGTGGGCACTGTGGACACCCCGTTATAGACAGGTACCTGTCCCAATTCAAATGACACTTGGAGACAGAAGTGCGGTGAAAGGAGACTCTTGATAGCAGGTGTCGCTCCAGCTGTACTGGCACCCCCGGGCAGGAACACAGCCCATTGATTTGGCCCCTCCTCCGCCTCCTCATTGGCTGAGTATTATCGGCTCACCTGTTTCCTGACAGGTGGACTCGGTCCTCCCATTTTGCCCTTTAAGAAAATTGGGCCGAGGCCTTTACTACTTGCCACCCGTCCCCCCTCCCCTGTCTAGCTGAGGCCAGTGCCTGGAGGGTCTCCACCATGATGCTGGCGCACGTCCACAGCTCTTAGTCTCACATCCTCGTCCCTCCCCCTCCCTTCTCTGTGCCTGGGGAGATGCAGTCACCGCTTCCATCAGAAGCTGACCATGCTGGCCATTTCCTACAGTGCCAAGGCTCCAAGAAGGGCCACGTGCCCCAGGCCCTCCAGCAAGGACTCGAGCCCAGGTCTGAGACTCCAAAGCTCACCGTGTCAGCTCAGAGCGGAAATGAGGGCTCAGAGGAGAGAAGGTTCCTGATTGGGGGGTGGGAGGGGTGTGTGCCGGGGGCACCTCCAGGAGACCAGCCAGCCATCCTGATGCACACAGTCCAGTGTTTCCCTGGCCAGGCGGTGGGTACAGCGGGCAGTGTTGGTGCTGTTCCTCCCTGCCCTCCCTGCCCCATCCTCCCACATCCCCCAGCAGAGGTTCCCATCGCCCACCTCCCCATGGCAGAACCACAGCACAGACCTGGACAACCAGGGCAGCCAGCGAGGGGCTGTGGGCTCTCAGGGCTCCAGCCCATCTACCCTTAGGACAGTGAGTCTAAACTGGTGGCTGCCCGAGACTGGGACCTCAGACCTCACAGCCCTGGGTTCATCTGGGCCAGGGGGGAGCTGGGGGCAGGAATCAGCACATTGACACTGCAAACCCACACTCACCTGGGACTCCTCAGACCATGTGCTGGCAGAAGAGGGGTGTGGTCCAGCGCCTAGTCCTGGGTGACATGAAGCCTGAGAAGAGCTGCTGCTATGGTTCCCAGAGCCCAGCTGTCGCCTTAAATAAACTGCATCACAAATCCTTCCCTGTGGCTGGCTCAGCACGGCCAGGGGGGAACCTGAGGTGGGGTGGGGAAGGATGAGAGAAGACAGACAAGAGAATAAAGCTGGGGCGAGGTGGGATGCTGCTCTCTGATGGAGAGACAGTGCCACAGCCTGCAAGCCAAGTGACTATTTTATAGCCAGATTCCAGGAGGCAAACTGCCCAAGGTGTTTACATTGTTCTCTCAGATTTCAAATCTACTCAATTACATGCACCTGGACTCTATCAAGCTTTGTTTTTGCAGCACTTGCTGCACCTCCACATCCTACCTCACTTAGCCACATGGGACCACAGGTTCAGACCATGAGGTCAAGCTTACAACCATAACCTTTGGCTATAATTGTGCTGGGAGGGCTTTGCCCTCCAAGCTGGGACTTGGCATGTGGCTTTGCCACCAGAGAACCTGCCCTCTCGTTAGTCCGAGGCTTGAACCTATCCAAACGCTGTAGCCGCTCACCACACTTCCCCAGACACAACGCGGCCAGAGAGGCCTTCCCAGGACAGGGTTCCCAGAGGGTTCCAATCGGTAAAGGAAGGCCCGGGCCCTGGAGGACAGAATTCGAAGTCGCCCGACAGAGGCCACTGGCCAGTACTCCCCGCCTGGCCCTCCCAGTGGCAGGCTTTGATCTGTCCACAATCCCCAATTTAGTGCTGGTGGGTCCCCGTCTGAACTTGAAATCCACGAATTCCTCCTCCTGGGGAGCAGAAACCACAAGCCCAGCTAAACTCCTCCGTCTTCCTCCAAAGGCAGGCAGCCCCGTCCTGGGTCAGGAGTTGGTCCTTGAACTGTTATTTTTTTTAATTAGGGTGAAATTTAAATCACATAAAACACGATAGTTTAATGATCCACGAGCTCAATTCAGTGACATTAATTGCAGTCAAACTATTGTGCAACCATCACCACTATCTGGTTCCAAATCATTGCATCAGTCCAAACAGAAACTGTGTATGCACTGCTCATATCTCTCCTCCCCCAACTTCCTGCCTCAGTCAGTTTGCCTATTGTAAACATTTTTTCTTCATTTTTGATTTGCTTTTCTAGAGAGGGAGGGAGAGAGACAAACATGGATCTGACAATTGCACGGACCGGCTGCCCCCTGCACGCCCCGCACTGAGGACTGAGGCTCCATGTGCAGTGCTGGAATGGAAAGGCTGACCTGTTGGTGCAGGGAAGACCCTCAGCCTATTGACCCACCCGGCCAGGCTGTTTCCTTTGCTTGGAAATTGTCTTGTTGAGAGCATTGCAGACTTCCGCCATTTCCCCTCTGCCCCTCTCCACCACCTCCCACCCCAGCCTGTCTCTCCCCTGTCCATTGTCTACGAATATATGCCTATAAGTTCTTGAGTCATCTCTTCCCACCCTCCCTCCACCTTCACTCTGAGGTCTGTCCTTCTGTTGCATTTGTCCATGTCTATGGATCTGTTTATTCGTCAGTTTATTTGGTTCATTGGATTCCACATGAGTGGGATCATGTGATACTTGTCTTTCTCCCACGGGCTTATTTCCCTCAGCATGGTACTCTCCGGGTCCCTCCTGGCTGTCTCAAAGAGTAAGAGCACCTTCTTTTTACTGCTATGTAGTAATCCATGGTGTAAAAGTAACACAGCTTTTTATCCACTCGTCTACTGATGGGCACTCGGGCTGTTAACAAACGCACCTTTTAATCCCTTTGCTCCCCGGTCCTCAGCCACCCGGCCCAGCCTGCCGGCTCCTGTGCCCACTGTCCTGCCGCCTCCCCACCTCCATCCCAGGAGACCTGGGCTCCGGATCAGCAGGCAGCCAGCTTGGCCGGTGTCTGTGGATCCATGTGGTGCTGGGGCCGCCCCAGGCGTGACGTCAGCCGGGCTATGGCCTGTGTACAAGCACCGGCTCCTGGTTGCGAAAGGGTGAGGGGCTGCTGGCCGGGGAGGGCTCTACTTTCCCCGGTCCCTGAACGCACCCCCAGCCCTGGAGAAGGCAGTGCTGCCAACGCCACAAAGGCAGGAACCCTGGGCTTGTCCATGGAGCTTCCTCAGGTTCCCGAGGGAGACACGTCCTCCGAGCCACACGCCCTTCTGCTCTCACACACTCTGCTTAGCTCTCTCTCCCTCTGTCCCCGGCTCTGTCTCTGCTGTGCCCCATGTCGTGGTGCGTTTCTGAAGCCAGGCGCTTCCGCTTCCTCAGGGAAGCCACCAGGCTGGGCAGGAGCCCCATCCCGCCCCACGTGTGTCCCCCTGAGCCTCCAGTCCTGCCTCCCAGGGCTGCTGGTGCTGAGTGTGAGGTGTGCCCTCCCTGAGGGCAGGATCGCCCGCCCTGTGCTGCAATGGGTCCCCACACCCAGCTCGGACTGCTCACCAGTGGGCCCTCGAACCCAGGCTCAGCCAGGTGGCTTCCCAGGAGCACACAGCCCTCTCTATCCCGGAAGCTACATGCCCATGCCCTATGACCTCCCTTTGCTGAGCTCCGGATTTTGTGGGGCCAGGCAGGGCCTGGAGGGAAGCGTGCCCACTTTTCTGAGGGTGAGCCCAGGCCCTTGTAAATGAGCCACCTTTCAGGGCACAGTGCACCCAGCTCACTCCCTATAGCTCCTGCTCAGGTTGACCTGACTATTCCCAGTAACCGGCCCAGGTGCACTGTGGGCACCAGGCATCCAGATCAGCAGGTCCTGTGAAAGTCATACCATCCCTGCACCCGTGCACACGTCCATGTGTGTGTGTGTCTGTCTGTGTGTACAGGTGTGTGCGCACGCACGTATATCTCCGTGACCTTGGCCCAACCTGAGTATTCCCAGAAAAAGCAGCTATGCATGTGTGTGTGTGTGTGTGTGTGTCAGAGTATGAGTGTACCCACACATGCATGACCTTGGCCCTGAGCCTTGCTGGGAACGGTAGCCATCCTGGCCCCAGCTATACTGCCTGGAGGTAGGGGCAGAGGGAGGAGAAGGGGAAGGAAACCAGCCACAGGCAGCTGCCAGCCCAGCTCCCGGATCTCTCCCGGATGGCTCCCGCCCCATAAATACCCACATCCAGAGGCAGGGCCCCCGAGGCAGGCACAGGCACCATGGGGCGCCCGGAGCTGGCTGTCTTAGGCCTCGCCTGCTGCTTGGCAGTAGTGAGCGCAGCAAAGGTAAGCGAGAGTCCAGTGGATGCAGCAAGAGCCCGTCTGCTCCCCTAACCCGGCCTGGGACCTGGGAGGGCACCGCAGAAAGGGGCAGGCAGGAGGGGTGCGGGCACAAAGAGCCCCCAAGAGCCCACACCCAGCCCCGCACTGCCCTGGCCCTTCCTCTGTGCTCCTGCCTTCCGGCTCCACAATGGCACCACGCAGCTGACAGCCAGGATGCCCACGAACTCGAATGTCAGAGACCACGAGTGAGGGCTGGGCCAGGCGCTCTCAGGGCACACAGGGGCACTTGCGCCAACACAAACAAGGCGCCCTGTCCCCGCACCCCCAGAGTCACTGGAGCCTTCAGGGCTGATCTGTGCATCTGCCTGGGCCTCCAGGGCCCTCGGCTCTCCCTCTGCCCGGGGAGGGCCATGGCCGGCTCAGAAGGGCACTGGGCCCTGAGCAGGCCCGCAGTTTGCCCATCACAGCCCCAGCGGCGGAACAGGAGTGTGGTCCTCGGTCTGGTTCAGTGGTCGGCAAACTCATTAGTCAACAGAGCCAAATATCCACAGGACAACGATTGAAATTTCTTTTGAGAGCCACGTTTTGTAAACTTAAACTTCTTCTAACGCCACTTCTTCAAAATAGACTCGCCCAGGCCGTGGCATTTTGTGTAAGAGCCACACTCAATGAGCCAAAGAGCTGCATCTGGCTCGCGAGACGCGGTTAGCCAACCACTGGACTAGTTCAACCCCAAGCCCCAAGCCAGGTCCCCTGCCCCATAGAGGGGGCAACACCCACTACCTTCCCAGTTGCCGGGTCCCTCCAGGGAGAGTCTGGAGCCTCAGGGCACCTACAGGATCTCTTCCCTCAGGGCCCTGCCAGGGGTGAGGAGCGGGCCTTCCTCAGGCAGGCGTGACTAGGGGCCCCACCTGGAGGCTGTCTGGACCCCTAGAGCCTGCTGGGGTGGCCCCACCCCGCTGGCCAGCCCAGCCTGGGCCCCTGAGCCTGCCCTCTCCCCAGCTGGGCGTGGTGCACATGGAAGGGGGCTTCGTGGAGGGCGTCAACAAGAAGCTCGGCCTCTTGGGCATCGGCGGCCGCTCTGTGGACGTCTTCAGGGGCATTCCCCTTCGCCGCCCCGCCTAAGGCTCTGGAGAACCCCCAGCAGCACCCCGGCTGGCAAGGTGGGAGTGGGGGGTGGGTGCTGGGCCGGCCCGGTGCCTTGGGTGGCGGGTGGAGCCACCATCCTCGTGGTGTTACAGAATTTACGCAGGGACCCCAAAAATATGCAGGAGAATGGGAGGCTCACGAAAAACCCTTTTATTTCCAGACGTTTTGCATGGACCAGTACAGTGACTCAGGGGAGTCTGTTTCTCTCCAAATCCTGAGGCCCCCCCACACCCCAAATATGGAGGAAGCTTTCCTTTATGCCCTTTGGTTTCTTTGTGCCCCAAATATGGATCATACGTCTGGACCTTTCTCAGGCTTAGCAAAGAGCCCCATGTGCGGGGATGGGTGCAGTGGGACCACATCTCAAGGTCGGGCCTGGCGCCAGCACTGATAACCCCGTCTGGGCATGGTAATGGCCTCTCTAAGATGGGAGTTGTATTTTGGTAAACAGGTCTTGCAGGAGTCGATAATTAAAGCGGCAGTGACTAGATTCAGTTTGCCAGCCCCCCAAAAGTGTCTCGTGTTCCCCATCATTCCCCCCCCCCTCCTTTGATCCTCAAGCTGATTGCCATCCTTGGGGATTCAATAGAAGACTCAAAACTAAGGAGTAGGGTGTTCAGCAGCGTAAGTCTTTTTTTTTTTTTTTAATCTTTATTATCTAAGCATACAGTGGTCGGCAAACTCATTCGTCAACAGAGCCCAATATCAACAGGACAACGATTGAAATTTCTTCTGAGAGCCAAGTTCTTTAAACGTAAACTTCTTCTAACGCCACTTCTTCCAAATAGACTCGCCCAGGCCGTGGCATTTTGTGGAAGAGCCACACTGCAGGGGCCAAAGAGCCGCACGTGGCTCGCCAGCCGCAGTTCGCCGAGCCCTGATCTAAGGGACTGTGATGGCAGTGCGGAGACCTGGTCTGGAGTAGCAGTTGGGGCTTCCGGGCTTACTGATTCTATTAGCTGTTGTGAACCTGTTGGCTTTCTCAGAGGAAGGGAGAGGGGAGTCTGCACAGGTTTCTTCATTTCCGGCTTCAGAGCAGGTGGAGTGGTGAGAAGCATGACTGAGAGTCTCATCTACTTCTCCAGTTGGCCCCTCATCCTCACTCTGCTCATGTCTATCTACCTGCCTGATACGTTACCTCAAGGATCCCGGCTCTGAATTCTGTCTCCTCTGACTACTTCCTGCTGAGGGGGGACGGAGTTTTCTCTCGGAGCCAAGAGACCCTTGCTGTCTGTCAGAGGGACGATGAGGCCCGGGCACAGGAGGAGCTGGGCTTGTGACTGGGCGGGGACAAACTGTGTTATAAAATTTGGTATTACTGAGCAATCAGAACAGCAAGAGTTACAACAAATGGTCTGGTGGAAGGGAAGGAAAACATTTTAATTTTAATAGCTACTATTGAAATAGAATTGTTCTCCTTAAAATTATCCTTCAGTTTATTAAAGGGCCAAATTAAGACTAATTTATCGCATTCAGTTTGGCCTGATCGTTTGCATAAACACAATAGGAATGGTAACTGACTACCTTTGCTCAAATTTCATGATTGAATCTCAACGTGACCCATAGGGCCGGGAATCCAAGCCATCCAGCTGCCGTCAGGCCTGCCTGCAGTACCTGCTGGGTTAGGCCCGTGGTCGGCAAAGTGCGGCTCTTTGGCCCCTTGAGTGTGGCTCTTCCACAAAATGCCATGGCCTAGGCGAGTCTGTTTTGAAGAAGTGGCGTTAGAAGAAGTTTACTTTTAAAAAATTGGCTCTCAAAAGAAATTCCAATCCATTGTACTGTTGATATTTGGCTCTGTGGACTAATGAGTTTGCCGACCACTGGGCTAGGTGAATTCCTCACCTGCAGCGACTTTATTCGGGCCAGCGTCCTAGGCTTTAAGGCCCATCTCAGCAGCTCTCCTTCTCCTTGAGGCCTAGAGTGCGTGGGGGTTCCGCAGGGACGCAGAGGCACCCTTATTGCTCCCCTTCTACTCTGACCAACTGCCAGTGATGGCAGGGTATGGGCCTGACGCTCCAGCACTCTCTATTTTCAGGGCTACTAAGCAGGATACCAGGCTTTCTCCGTGGCACTTTTATTAGCTTCAAGGCTTCTGAGTTCAGACAGGGCTCTTTAAAACATGATACTCCAGGCAGTTTTCGGTCAATAAAACCACTATTCGAACCCCGTCTTATTAAATTTATGCAAAGAAATGCATTGCCATGATTTATTAAGCATTGCCAAATTTCAGAGGAATTATATAAGGAGAAAAATATACTGACTTGCTTTAGTTTTCTGATTTTCCTTGCCAGTCCTTTCCATGGACTCTTCAAAGATGTAATATTTTCCAAATGCATTAGAACAAAACAGTAACTGTCTCCAAATGACAAGAAGAAATTTAACATGACACGTTTATGGATGTCATTACAATGCAAATGACATGGAATGTTGTCCTTCCTGTAAAACCTAATAATCTATAATATTCTAACTAATAACCATTAGTTATAACTGCATTTGACAAAGGTTCCTATGTACCTTCAGTATTCCATTTTCCTTCATGAGAGAAAACAAACAGTTGAGGTATTTCAGAGCCCATTGGGATGATCTAAAGCCAATTCTAGATCAAGAGAAAGCTTCTTAAAATCCAAACCCTTGAAGGATTGTCAAAGTTGATTTAATCAAAAGATTAAACTTCAGTTCCTATGATGAGAAGATGGTCCCTTTTTTATTAAATATTTGATTAATGTAATATAATTATTTTATTAGAAAATAATTGACCGAAATAAGGCTTATTTTCTAACTTTATTTGTCCTTGGGTGTGGACAGCAAATAACACCAACTGGATTTCTTCTACCAGTCTTCCTCTTCCTCAGTACTTTGACGTAAGCTATTTACCCTTTTTGTTTAAGGAAGTAAAATGCAAATCATTGACTTTTAAGTGTCCTTGGTTTAGGGAAGACAGACTCCTTCAGATGGTTGCAAACCTCTGTCTAAATATCTCAGTCTCCTTGCTGTGCCTGTCCCGGCCCACTGGCCTGCATCATCCGATTAATCTTCTTCTAATAATTCTTTGCTTCTTATCATATACACAACCTTCATAAATTTTACACTTCTAAATTAGCCTTCAAACCTTCTTTTTATGTCCTTTAAAAATGCATAACGGTGCCTCAGACCTTCTATTATTTCTACTCTAATATTCTTTCCTTTTCTTTAAAATGTATTAGGATTCCTCATTTTTAGAGACCCTAGTCCTTTAATGATTACCAAAAAGTAAACAGATAATAGTTCCCAGAATAATATTTATGAATATACCTTAAATGTACTTTTATTCTGTCAGTTCTCTACCTTTGTAGTTTTTTGAGATGTCAGGCAAATCCGACCACCTGGGTGCAGGTGGGCTGAGACTGTGGGGGTCCGTTGGCGAAGAAAGCAGGCAGAGAGAGGTTTTTATTGATTTTTGCTGTCTGCAAGCCGCTCTGTTGACGGAAGGGTCTGGTCCATGCTTAGTTGCTCCCGTGCCTGGTGTCTGCCGCTTATCTGAGCTACCCTGTGCGCAAGGCTGCAAGCTCTCTGCAAGATGTCTGCTAAGCATAGTCAGTCTTTGCCCGTTTTATTCTCTTTAACCCTTTAGGAACTGGATCTTAGGGTCCTCTGAACCAGCAGTGCTGCCTTAAAGAAAGGTTCCCCTCCACCCCCGAACCTCAGAGTGTCCGACTGTCACTTCCGCACCATAACATTTGGTGCATTGGTCTAACAGGTCCTCAGGGTCTGGCCCAGAGTACTTTCTTATTTGGCCCTTTAGTCTTTGGTCAAGTTCGGAAGGCCCTTCTTTGCCTTGCTGAATATTGAAGGCCTTATTTAGGTTCTGAGACCAGGGAACTGCTCCCTTAATCCCTTTAATTATTCGTTCCCTGAGAGACCTCTCAGGTGTCCCCCATGGGCCTTGTTCTTAAGGTCCCACTCGGCCCCCGGCTATGGAAATTTTACATCTGCTGGAAGCCCACCAGGGCCAGCCAGGAGCTCCCTTTCCCAGATAGCCATAGCCGACCTTCGAATCACTCCCCCTTCCTCTAGTCTTGTTTGTTTGTTTGTTAACATATTTTCTTGATGTTTTACAGAGAGGAAGGGAGAGGGAGAGAAACTTAGAAACATCGATGAGAGAGAAACATCGATCAGCTGCCTCCTGCACACCTCCTACTGGGGATGTGCCCGCAACCAAGGTTGACCGGAATCGAACCTGGGACCTTTCAGTCTGCAGGCTGACGCTCTACCCACTGAGCCAAACCGGTTAGGACTTCCCGCAGGGTTTTAACTTTTTTTTTTTTTTCCCTCTAACTCCTCTCTCAGCCTAGAAAAGCTGGTTTACAAGGCTTCTCTGCCTTTATAGGGAGAAACAGTACTGGCTCCTTCCTCTCATAGAAAGCATCATCAGTCTCCTCTCGAGTGACTGGACTTTTACTATATCCAGATTTATAATTATCGAGAAGCTTTATTTAAATTCTTTATTTATATTCTAACAACCTTGAGATCTTTAGAGCCCACTATTACCCAAAGCACCTTCTTGACCAATTTTGTAATAGGGGTAACGTAACGTGAAACTGCCGTTGTATTTTAATTATGCTGTTAACTATGATTGCCCTATCTGTTCAAAGAAAGGACACGCTAATCTGGCTGGCAGCTGTATGCCACCACCCACCCCCCCCCCCTGAGTAAGAACCATCCATTATCATGAAAGCATTAATCTTGTTAACCCAACCCAGCCGGCATAGCTTACTTCCTTATGTAATTTCAAGTATACTGTATTGGTCTAATTGAGTTAAAAAATATTTCTTTTTAGGGAGACAGTAGATCTCTGTGTCACCTTAGGGCCCTCAAGATGTCGCAAAGCTGACTCTCGGTTATATTCTTGAAATATTACATTTGGAAAAGCTGTCAAATATACCTAATTTAAATATTATTAACACCCAAACCGGCTGTAACACCAAAGACCTGGTCCTGACCACAGAATTGACCCTTTTCAACCTGGTCAATACAACACGGTACCCCCAAGTTCCTCTGCTAAACATTCCGACACAGCCCAAGAAGCACCCAGTAAAAGCCCCCCTGCCAGGCGCGGAGCCAGAAATCTTTTGCTTCTTTGCTTAAGAGTAAAATGACCCCTTTCTTTCTGTTTTTGTCTTTCCCCCTCTCCCCCTGAGCATGAACCAGTTCCTCTGTCCTTGCTGGGGGGAGAGAAAGAACCTGTTATTTACAGGCAAGCAATAAACTAGCTAGTGGCTCTTTGTTTAAACTTTCCTGGGTCGCAACCTTTACAAACTTTATACCTTTAAATTAACCTTAGAATCTTAAAATTTTAACTTAGCACAGAAAAGTCATAAATCAGGGAAGAGCGCATTAAAGTCCCTAATTCACAGATATAGACAGAAATTTCATTAGCTAAGAGTTTCTGGAGGGCTAATAACCTCCCTGGCAGAAAGCAAGATGACCCCGAGAATAAGGATTCTCAGCAGCGGCTGGGACATCTGCAGGCTGTCACGGTGTTCAGTCCCACTACATGTACCACTAGGCTTCCCCTAAAGCGGGACTTGCCCTATTTTTAAGCAAATTAAACAAAGAGACATTAATAAACACTCTCATGGTTCCCATCCCTGCCTATAAGCTGGGGGCCTTTGATTTCTCAGAGAGACATCTGCATTGCAGGCAGCGGTCTGGGCCCTTTTGAATTTTTTTAGCACACATTCTAAGGCAGCAGGTTTACAGGAGCTGCCTCCCATGTTTGCAGCCAGACGGCACTCGTCCTCTCAGTTAACAGAGACACAGGGCAGCACACCAGTCAGTCCGATTTTGACTTCCACCCACAGAAGTCCCTGAGGCAAATATTTTGCCTCAGTGGTGATCAGCTACTTCTTCTGTCCCTAAAGGCAGGCCTAACCTCAGACTGGACCCCCGGGGGAAAACTTAGTCGTCAGATGTCTGGTCCAGAAAAGGGCTTTCCTGTCCTCCTTGAAGTCCACTGGAGTGTTAGCAGGGGCCCAGGTCGCATGGGCCTGATGAGGACCAGAACCAGTAAATCACTGGAGCGCGCTTGCCCATCATCATGGGCTCGGTTTGAGTGGGCACACCCACATGCTCTCACGCAGCGATGCCTCAAAGGGGCATGCACCATACTTATGTTACAGAATTCACCAGGCGACTGAAAAAATATGCAGGAGTACCAGAGGCACAGGAAAAGCCCATTTATTTCCAGATATTTCACATGTACTGGTACAGTAAATCAGGGGAGTCTGTTTCTCTCCAAATCCTGAGGGCCCCCGCCCCGCCAATATGGAGAAAGCTTTCCTTTATACCCATTTGGTTTCTTTGTGTCCCAAATATGGATCATACGTCTGGACCTTTCACGGGCTTTGCAAAAAGCCCCGTGTGCTGGGATGGATGCAATCAGACCACATCCCAGGGCCTGGCCTGGCGCCAGCACTGATAACCCCGTCTGGGCATGGTTTATGGCCTAAGATGGGAGTAGTATTTTAGGCAAACAGGTCTTGGGGGACCAGATAAATAAAGGGGCAGTGACTAGATTCAGATTGCTAGCACCCCAAAAATGTCTCATGTTCCCCATCAACACCAGCCCCTCTGGGCACCCACAGGGACCCTGAAGGCCAAGGACTTCAAGCAGCGATGCCTGCAAGTCACTGACACCCAGGACGACACCGAAGGTTCCAAGGACTGCCTCTACCTCAACATCTGGGTCCCCCAGGGCCAGAAGGAAGGTGCATCCCCCACCCCGTGCCCTCCAGGTCCCCGAACCTGCAGAAAGTGCCCAGGCCCTTGTGTGTGTGGGCTCCAGAGCTGAAAGTCCCTGAAACAAGCAGCCAGAGGGGATGGGGAGGGGATAGCTGGGGTCACTGGGCCTGCTTCCTGCCTCAGTTTCCCAGAACCTGCCTGTCATGATCTGGATCTACGGAGGATCCTTCCTCATGGGCTCTGCCCAAGGATCCAGCTTCTTCAATAACTACGAGTACGACTGCGGGGAGATCGCCACGCGGGGCAACGTCATCGTGGTCACCTTCAACTTCCTCCTAGGGCCGCTGGGCTTCCTCAGCACCGGGGACGCCCACCTGCCAGGTGTGCCGGGGACCTGGGGCCGGGGGTAAGGGAGCTGGTGGGGGGCCCTTCAGCATCGCATTCTCCCAACATCTCCTGAAGTCTCCCAGGAAGACCCAGAATTCTCCTGGCAGCACAGGAAGCTGGGGATGGACAGTGAGACACAGGATCCCATCGGCAGGTGTAGCGAGGGAAGAGGCTGCCCGCCAGCCGGGCAGGGACCCAGGGACACCAGGGAACAGGGACAGGGACACAGGGAGAACAGGAAGCAGGGACTGGGACCCAGGGAGACCAGGGAGCGGGACAGGGACCCAGGGAGAGACGGAAGATGAGACACTGAAGTGGTGACTCAGGGGACTCAGAGCCGTAGGACAGACAGACAACAAGATGGTCGGTGTCAGGGAGAAAGATGAGCAGCCGGACCCTCCTGTTCATAGTCCTGTACCTGAGCCCCACACCCCCTCCAGCACCTCATTCCACAGCCTCCTGGGACCCGCCGTGCGCCATCCAGGGCTTGACAGGGTCTCCACATGGAGGAAGCTGTCCCCCACCACAGTCCCTGATGGGCGCCCACCCGCCCCAGGTAACTACGGCCTTCAGGACCAGCACATGGCCATTGCGTGGGTGAAGAGGAACATTGCAGCCTTCGGGGAGGACCCCGACAACATCACCATCTTTGGGGTATCAGCCGGGGGTGCCAGCGTCTCTCTACAGGTCTGGGGACACTATGAGGGTGAGCCTTCCTCCCAGGGTGTTGGGGGGACCAAAGAAGAGAGCTGATGGAGGCTGGGGGTGCTAAGCTGATGGGAATAGGGCAGAGCTGATGGGGTTGGGGGGAGCTGATGGGAACTGGGGGAGCTGATGGGAGCTGGGGGAGCTGATGGGAACTGGGGGAGCTGATGGCAGCTGGGGGAGCTAATGGGCTGTGGGAACAGGATGAAGCTGACAGTCTAGCTGTGCTTGGTGGAGCCCGGGTGGGCAGGAGAGGCGAGGCCATGGTGACAGGACCTCTGTGTGTTGCAGACCCTCTCTCCCTACAGCAAGAGCCTCATCCGGAGAGCCATCAGCCAGAGCGGTGTGGCGCTGGTCCCCTGGGCAATCCAGAAGCACCCTCTCTCCTGGGCCAAGGGGGTAAAGGGGAGCTGCAGTGGGGGAGGAGCTCGGTTACCTCCTTTCCATCCCCTGTCACAGGCTTCATGGCCGACTGCACCGCACTGGCCTCACCCAACTCTCTCCCCTGCAAAACTCCAGATCGCCAAGAAGTTGGGTTGCCCTCTGGAGGATACCACCAGGATGGCCAAGTGTCTGAAGGTCACCAACCCCCAGGCCCTGATGCTGGCCTATAAGATACCCCACTTGGGCCAGGAGTGTGAGTGGGGACTCCACATGGGGGACGGCCATGCTCCACAAGAAGTGAGATTTGAGGGGCTGCTTCCTGGCCCATCACCTGCTCCCTGGTATCCCTAGGAGGTCGGTGCTGCCAGGGCCCTTGTTGCCTCTGTGGCCCCACTGGCTGTTCCGTGGGCGCCATCCCTCCCTCTGATCCTCCCTGGGTCCTAACACCTTTGGGAAGCTGGTGCACCTGGTACCCCCAACAATGGGCAGAAACACTCATTTGCACCCACTTTTAGGGACCTCAGGCGCAGTGGCTGTCAGCGGGCCGGTGTGGCCCAGGGAGCCTGTGGCAGTCTGCACAGTCTGGGCTGCCACACTGAGGAGTGGTGACATCGGGCGGACGGGGTCAGGGAAGCTGCTCCACACATGCAGGGCAGCCCAGGACATAGAATGATCCGGACCCCATGTCAGGGGGACAGGCTGAGGACCCGGGTCTGGATCCGAGGAGGCAGGACCCCGGGCCTGGGGCCTGGAAGGCAGCTCTGGAAGGTGCAAGGACCCCTGCTCTCCACATAGACCCCATAATGCACTACCTGGGCCTCCTGCCGGTCGTGGATGGAGACTTCATTCCCGACGACCCCATCCACCTTTTCGCCAACATGGCCGACATCGACTACATCGCTGGCACCAATAATATGGATGACCACCAATTTGCCAGCATTGACCTGCCGGCCATCAACGTGGACAAGCTGACCGTCACGGGGTGAGTGGGGCGCAGGGCCAGGGCGGTGCCCGTGGGCCTCTTAGGGAGGCATCAGCTGGAGAAGGTGGGCAGGAGTAGCGGGACATCTGCAGGCCCCTGGGTGTGTGTGGAGGGGACCCCTCCCGCTGACCTGGGTCCAGGGTCCAGTGCTGGCTTGTCCCTGCAGGGAGGACTTCCTCAAGCTCATCAGGGGGTTCACCTTCACCAAGGGGCCCAGAGGAGCCAACGCCACCTTTTACCTCTACACGGCATCCTGGGCCCAGGACTCCTCCCAGGATGCCAAGAAGAAGAAGGTGGTGGACTTGGAGACTGACATTGGCTTCCTGATGCCCACGAAGATAGCCGTGGCCCAACACAGAGCCAGCGCCAAGTGAGGGCCAGGGCAGGGGAGGCCCACGTGGGTCATGCACCTGCTCAGCAAGGCCTCCCCGGTGGATGGCTTAGAGTTCAGGGAAGCCTGGGAAAGCCGAGATGGGGACCCAGAAGTGCCTGCACCATCTGCCTTGCCCAGGCCTGAGGAGACTTAAGAAGGCCCCTGCTCACCTCCCAGCTCAGGGGCCTTTACAGAGCCCTCCTCCTGTTACTGGGAACCCCAGGTTGGGCTCAGGCTGCCTGTCCCTGTGTCCAGGAACGAAGGCAGGGCTGAATCATATGAGGCGTTTATTGAGAAGGCCACCCAACCAAGAAGACAGGGAGCTTGCAAGCATTCAAATCCTGTCTTCCAGCAGGTGCAGGGGACAGGACTATAAAGGGGAGGAGGCTGAGGTGCTATGTGCAGCCCCGGGGGTCTGCAAACTCAGATATTGTAGTCATCACACGAGATGATGTGGACGAGATGATGGGGATGAGATGATGTGGATGAGATGATGTTGATGAGATGCTGTGGACGAGATGATGTTTTCACTCCTGGTAGGTTTGTCCCTGCTTGTTGGTTCTGCTTGCTGGATTCACAGCTGAGTTACCTCCTTCATTGCTTTGCACAGACCTTCAAAGAAAACTTAACCGCTATTCACATAAGTATAGGTGTTCTAAGTCTGAAAATGATAGGGTTACTTTTCAGATTAATTCAGGTGCTCTATCCATCACGTTGTAAGTCCCTCATTCCCTCAGCCCACAGGCCTCCCCTGCAGTGTCTGCAGCCTCCCTGCAGCCCCTGGCTGAGGGGAACAGAACACGGAGTGAAGCTCTCTGTTGAGGGTTTGGAGTTGGCCAACGTTCAAAACATCTCTGGCCTACGTGCGGCCACCTGGTCAGTCTCCAGCGAGAATAAAAAGTCAGTTAGGGATGCTTCCCCGGAAGGGAGCGGAAATGATGCCCAGGAAGAGCAGGCCAAAAGCTTGTCGCAGCTCCAGGAATGTGACCTTGTCACTGGGCGGCCCAGCTGTGATCCTGACGAGAACACAAATTCACCTGCAGAGAAGAGGCAGGAAGACGCCTCCACAGGCTTTGTGGAGGGAAGAGTGAATGCAATTGAGATCCCAGAACCACAACCTCACAGCCTTCCCTTCCGGGAGCAGGGACCCAGGTCCCTCCTGAGTCTGAGTCTGGGGATTTCCCGCCCCGCCCTGCTCTCCCCCTGGCCTCCCCCCAGGGCCCAGCTCTGGGTGGGCAGCCCAGGTGAGCTCCCTGCAAACCTGGGCCGTGTCCCTTCCCTTCTCAGGAGTGCCCGAACCTATACCTACCTGTTCTCTCACCCCTCTCGCAATCCATTCTACCCCAGATGGGTGGGCGCCGACCACACCGATAACCTCCAGTACGTGTTTGGGAAGCCCTTCACCAACCCCCTCATCTACTGGCCCCAAGACAGGACTGTCTCCCGGGCCATGATCGCCTACTGGACCAACTTTGCCAAGACTGGGTAAGGCTGGTGAGGCTGGGCCAGGCCTCCTGCCACCTGGGCCCCACATGCCGGTCCCCTGTCCTACACTTAACCTCCCTGAGCCTCAGTACCTCTCTCTGTGTGTGAGGATAGAGCTACAGGGGGGCACAGAACACCTACATGCCAGGCAGTGCCCAGAAGACAGTGAGGTGCCCTGGTGGTTCGGGTCAGCATGGAAGCCGCCCGTGAGCCCTCAGACCCCACACAGCCTTTCTCTCTTGTGCAGGGACCCCAACAAGGGCCACTCGGCTGTGCCCACCCAATGGGATCCCTACACCCAGGAAAATGGCAACTACCTGGAGATTAACAGGAAGATGGACGGCCAGTCCATGAAACAGCACCTGAGGAGCAACTACCTGCAGTACTGGTCTCAGACCTACCAGGCCCTGCCCACCGTGACTGGAGATGGGGCTGCCCCCCTGTCCTTCTCAGACCACTCTGTGGCCATCCCCGTGCCCCTTTGGACAATTCTGAGGCCGCCACGTGAGCCCCCCACTGGTGACCCTGAGGGGTCTCAAATGTGTAGCCATTGACTGCCAATGTCCTTGCTCAAGAGGCCATAGGTGGGACCCAGGGAGCTCAACTCCCATCCCTGCTCTTCCTGAATAAAGCTGCATCTCTCTCTGGCAACCTGCTTTGCCCTCATGACATCAGCCGCCCACCTGGTCTCTGCCTGTGTCTGGCTCCAGAAGTGGGAAGCCCCTCATTTCAGAGTAGGAGAGAGGGTCAGAAGTGTCAGCCCTGAGTGGGCCTCGTGGGCAGTTGCCCTGGACCAGTGGGCCCAGCCTCGTCCACGTCCTCGGGGTACAGGGAGCGGGCTCTGTGTACCAGGGCCTGGGAATGACCCGGGAGAGAAATGCATTAGCCTCGAGCTGGAACCCAGGCAGAGACAGTAACGCATCCCCCTGGGCTCAGAGGAGAGGGTACCAGAGCTGGGCTTTGGGTGCCCCCGGCAGGGCCAGGGTGCCGCCCGCTGGCTCTAGGAGTGTCCGCAGGGGAGCGGGAGGCAGAGGTGAGACACAGGGCCATGGACGCCTCAGCAAGGTCAGGGACGGGGCGCCGCCTGCACCGAGGGCTCCCCCATGCTGACCTCACCTGGCCCGGGCGGTGGGAACTGTGGACAACCCACTGTAGACAGGTACTGTGAGAAATGCTCACCTGTCCCAATTCAAATGACACTCAGAGACAGAAGTGCGGTGCAAAGGAGACCTGAATATGCTCTCCAGTGCGGGTGTCCCCCACTTGCACTGGCACCCCTGCGGCTAGAACACAGCCCATTGATTCGGCCCCACCTCCGGCTCCTCATTGGCTGAGAATTACCGGCTCACTAGTTTCCCCACATGTGGACTAGGTCCTCCCATTGGGCCCTTTAAGAACATTGGGCTGAGGCCTTTACTAGTCCCCCCCTCCCCCCCATCTAGCTGAGGCCAGTGCCTCCAGAGTCTCCACCATGATGCTGGCCCACGCCCACGGGTCCTTGGTCTCACATCCTCGTCCTTCCCCCTCCCTTCTCTGTGCCTGGGGAGATGCAGTCACCGCTTCCCTTAGAAGTGACCATGCTGGCCATTTCCTACAGTGCCAAGGCTCCAAGAGGGGCCACGTGCCCCAGGCCCTCACAGTGACGACTCACGCCCAGGTCTGAGACTCCAAAGCTCACCGTGTCAGCTCAGAGCAGGAATGAGGGCTCAGAGGAGAGAAGGTTCCTGATTGGGGGTGGGGAGTGTATGGCGGGGGCAAATCCAGGGGACTAGCCGGCCACCCTGATGCACACGGTCCAGTGTTTCCCTGGCCAGGCAGTGGGTACAGCGGGCAGTGTTGGTGCTGTTCCTCCCTGCCCTCCCTGCTCCATCCTTCCACCTCCCCTAGCAGAGGTTCCCATCGCCCATCTCCCCATGGCAGAACCACAGCACAGACCTGGACAACCAGGGCAGCCAGCCAGGGGCTGCGGGCTCTCAGGGCTCCAGCCCGTCTACCCTCAGGACAGTGAGTCTAAACTGGTGGATGCCTCAGACGGGGACCTAAGACCTCACAGCCCTGGGTTCATCTGGGCCAGGGGGGAGCCAGTGGGAAGCAATCAGCACGTTTACGCTGCAAACTCACACTCACCTGGGTCTCCTCAGACCCTGTGCCGGCAGAGAGGGGGCGATCCAGCGCCTGGTCCTGGGTGAAATGAACCCTAAGCGCTGCAGCTCCTGGTTCCCAGGGCCCAGCTGTCGCCTTAAATAAGCTGCAACACAAATCCTTCCCTGTGGCTGGCTCAGCACGGCCAGGGGGGAACCTGAGGGGGGGTGGGGAAGGATGAGAGAAGACAGACGAGAGAATAAAGCTGGGGCGAGGTGGGACGCTACTCTCTGATGGAGAGACAGTGCCACAGCCTGCAAGCCGAGTGACTATTTTATAGCCAGATTCCAGGAGGCAACGTGCTCAAGGTGTTTACATTGTTCTCTGGGATTTCAAATCTACTCAACTACATGCACCTGAACTCTATCAAGCTTTATTTTTGCAGCACTTGCTGCACCTCCACATCCTACCTCACTTAGCCACATGGGACCACAGGTTCGGACCATTAGGTCAAGTTTACAACCATAACCTTTGGCTATAACTGTGCTGGGAGCGCTTTGCCCTCCAAGCTGGACTTGGCACGTGGCTTTGCCACCAGAGAGCCTGCCCTGTCATCAGTCCGAGGCTTGAACCTGTCCAAACGCTGTAGCCGCTCTCCACACTTCCCCAGACACAACGCGGCCAGAGAGGCCTTCCCAGGACAGGGTTCCCGGAGGGTTCCAATCGGTAAAGGAAGGCCCGGGCCCTGGAGGACAGAAAGCGAAGTCACCTGACAGAGGCCACTGGCCAGTACTCCCCGCCTCACCTTCCCAGTGGCAGGCTTTGATCTGTCCACAATCCCCCACTTAGTGCTGGTGGGTTCCCGTCTGAACTTGAATCCACAAATTCCTCCTCCTGGGGAGCAGAAACCACAAGCCCAGCCACACTCCTCCCTCTTCCTCCAAAGGCAGGCAGCCCCGTCCTGGGTCAGGAGTTGGTCCTTGCACCTGTTATTTTTTTTAATTAGGGTGAAATTTAAATCACATAAAACACGATAGTTTAACGATGCATGAGCTCAATTCAGTGATGTTAATTGCAGTCATACTGTTGTGCAACCATCACCACTACCTGGTTCCAAATCATTGCATCAGTCCAAACAGAAACTGTGTATGCACTGCTCATATCTACCTTCCCCCAACTTCCTGCCTCAGTCAATTTGCCTATTGTAAACATGTTTTCTTCATTTTTGATTTGCTTTTCTAGAGAGGGAGGGAGGGAGCCAAACAGGGATCTGACAATTGCACGGACCGGCTGCCTCCTGCACACCCCTCACTGGGGACTGAGGCTCCATGTGCAGTGCTGGAATGGAAAGGCTGACCTGTTGGTGCAGGTAAGACGCTCAACCTATTGACCCACCCGGCCAGGCTGTTTCCTTTGCTTTGAAATTGTCTTGTTGAGAGCATTGCAGACTTCCGCCATTTCCCCTCTGCCCCTCTCCACCACCTCCCACCCCAGGCTGTCTCTCTCCTGTCCATTGTCTACGAATATATGCCTATAAGTTCTTGAGTCATCTCTTCCCACCCTCCCTCCACCTTCACTCTGAGGTCTGTCCTTCTGTTGCATTTGTCCATGTCTATGGATCTGTTTATTAATCAGTTTATTTGGTTCATTGGATTCCACATGAGTGGGATCATGTGATACTTGTCTTTGTCCCATGGGCTTATTTCACTCAGCATGGTACTCTCCGGGTCCCTCCCGGCTGTCTCAAAGAGTAAGAGTTCCTTCTTTTTACTGCTATGTAGTAATCCATGGTGTAAATGTACCACAGCTTTTTATCCACTCGTCTACTGATGGGCACTCGGGCTGTTAACAAACGCACCTTTTAATCCCTTTGCTCCCCGGTCCTCAGCCACCCGGCCCAGCCTGCCAGCTCCAGTGCCCACTGCCCTGCCGCCTCCCCACCTCCATCCCAGGAGACCTGGGCTCTGGATCAGCAGGCAGCCAGCTTGGCCGGTGTCTGTGGATCCATGTGGTGCTGGGGCCGCCCCAGGCCTGACGTCAGCCGGGCTGTGGCCTGCGTACAAGCACCAGCTACTGGTAGCGAAAGGGTAAGAGGTTGCTGGCCGGGGAGGGCTCTACTGTCCCCGGGTCCTGAACGCACCCCCAGCCCTGGAGAAGACAGTGCTGCCAACGCCACAAAGGCAGGAACCCTGGGCTTGTCCATGGAGCTTCCTAAGGTTCCCGAGTGAGACACGCTCCCCGAGACACATGCGCCCTTCCGCTCTCACACACTCTGCTCAGCTCTCTCTCCCTCTGTCTCTCCACGTCCCCATTATGTCTGTCTCTCCCTCTGTCTGTCCCTCCCTCTGTCTCTCCGTCTGTCCCTGGCTCTGTCTCTGCTGTGCCCCATGTCGTGGTGCATTTCTGAAGCCAGGTGCTTCTCCTTCTTCAGTGAAGCCACCAGGCTGGGCAGGAGCCCCCTCCCTTCCCACGTGTGTCCCCCTGAGCATCCAGTCCTGCCTCACAGGGCTGCTGGTGCTGAGTGTGAGGTGTGCCCTCCCTGAGGGCAGGATCACCCGCCCTGTGCTGCAATGGGTCCCCACACCCAGCTCGGACTGCTCACCAGTGGGCCCTCGAACCCAGGCTCAGCCACGTGGCTGCCCAGGAGCACACAGCCCTCTCTGTCCCGGAAGCTACATGCCCATGCCCTATGACCTCCCTTTGCTGAGCTCCGGATTTTGTGGGGCCAGGCAGGGCCTGGAGGGAAGCGTGCCCACTTCTCTGGGGGTGAGCCCAGGCCCTTGTAAATGAGCCACCTTTCAGGGCACTGTGCACCCAGCTCAGTCCCTGTAGCTCCTGCTCAGGTTTCCTGACTATTCCCAGTAACCGGCCCAGGTGCAATGTGGGCACCAGGCACCCGGATCAGCAGGTCCTTGGAAGGCAGACCATCTCTGCACCCGTGCACACGTACGTGTGTGTGTGTGTGCATGAGTGTGCACACCTGTCCCCAACTTGGACCCGCCTGAGCCCGCCTGGAAAAGGCAGCTATTATGTGTGTGTGTGTGTGTCTGAGTGTGTGTGTGTACCCACACACCCATGACCTTGGCCCTGAGCCTGGATGGGAACGGTAGCTATCCTGGCCCCGGGTATACTGCCTGGAGTATGGGGCAGAAGGAGGAGGGGAAGGGAACCAGCCACAGGCAGCTGCCAGCCCCGAAACCCGGATGGCTCCTGCCCCATAAATACCCATGGGCTGGAGGCAGGGCCTCCAAGGCAGGCACACACACCATGGGGCGCCCGGAGCTGGCTGTCTTAGGCCTCGCCTGCTGCTTGGCAGTAGTGAGCACAGCAAAGGTAAGCGAGAGCCCAGAGGACATGGCAGGAGCCCTTCTGCTCCCCTAACCCAGCCTGGGAACTGGGACAGCACCGGGGAGGGGGGCAGGCAGGTGGGGTGCTGGCACAAAGAGCCCCCGAGAGCCCACACCCAGCCCTGCGCTTTCCTGGCCCTTCCTCTGCGCTCCTGCCTTCCGGCTCACAGGATGGCGCCACGCAGCTGACAGCCAGGATGCCCATGAACTCGAATGTCAGAGACCACGAGTGAGGGCTGGGCCAGGCTCTCTCAGGGCACACAGGGGCACTTGCGCCAACACAAACAAGGTGCCCTGTCCCCGCACCCCCAGAGTCACTGGCATCCTCAGGGCTGATCTGCCCATCTGCCTGGGCCACCAGGGCACTCGGCCCTCCCTCTGCCCGGGGAGGACCATGGCCGGCTCAGAAGGGTGCTGGATCCTGAGCAGGCCCGCAGTTTACCCATCACAGCCCCAGCGGCGGAACATAAGTGTGGACCTCGGTCTAGTTCAAACCATAGACAGCCCCTGAGAGGGGGCGACACCCAACTGCTTACCAGTCGCTGGGGCCCCTCCAGAGGGAGTCGGAAGCCTCAGGGCACCTACAGGGTCCCTTCCCTCAGGGCCCTGCTAAGGGTGAGGAGCGGGGCTTCCTCAGGAACCCACAGCTCCAAGCAGTGTGACTAGGGGCCCCACTTGGAGGCTGTCTGGACCCCTAGAGCCTGCTTAGGTCGCCTCACCCCGCTGGCCCTCCTAGCCTGCGCCCCTGAGCCTGCCCTCTCCCCAGCTGGGCGTGGTGCACACGGAAGGGGGCTTCGTGGAGGGCGTCAACAAGAAGCTCGGCCTCTTGGGCATCGGCGGCCGCTCTGTGGACGTATTCAAGGGCATCCCCTTCGCCGCCCCGCCCAAGACTCTGGAGAACCCCCAGAGGCACCCCGGCTGGCAAGGTGGGAGTGGGACGTGGGTGCTGGGCTGGCCCTGTGCCTGGGTCGGCAGATGGGGCCATCTTCCTCATGCCAACCCCTATGGTCACCCACAGAAACCCTGAAGGCCAAGGACTTCAAGCAGCGATGCCTGCAAATCACTGACACCCAGGACGACACTGAGGGTTCCGAGGACTGCCTCTACCTCAACATCTGGGTCCCCCAGGGCCAGAAGGAAGGTGCATCCCCCACCCCATGCCCTCCAGGTCCCCGAACCTGCAGAAAGCGCCCAGGGAGCCAGAGTCCTAGCCCTGCCCCTTTCCTTGGATGTGTGATATCCAGAGCTGAAAGTCCCTGAAACAAGCAGCCAGAGGGGATGGGGAGGGGACAGCTGGGGTCACGGGGCCTGCTTCCTGCCTCAGTTTCCCAGAACCTGCCTGTCATGATCTGGATCTACGGAGGATCCTTCCTCAGGGGCTCTGCCCAAGAATTCAGTTTCCTCAATAACTACAAGTACGACGGCGGGGAGATCGCCACGCGGGGCAACGTCATCGTGGTCACCTTCAACTACCGCCTCGGGCCGCTGGGCTTCCTCAGCACCGGGGACGCCCACCTGCCAGGTGTGCCATTGCCTGGGGCTGGGGGTGAGGGAGCTGGTGGGGGGGCCCTTCAGCATCGCATTCTCCCAACATCTCCTGACAGTCTCCCAGAAAGACCCAGATTCTACTGGCAGCACAGGAAGCTGGGGATGAACAGTGAGACACAGGAGCCCATCAGCAGCTGTAGCGAGAGGCGAGGCTGCCCACCAGCCAGGCAGAAACCCAGGCAGACCAGGGAGTGGGGACAGGGACCCAGGGAGACCAGGGAGCGGGGACAGGGACCCAGGGAGAGACAGAAGATGAGACACTGAAGTGGTGACTTGGCGGACTCAGAGCCGTAGGACAGACAACAAGAGGGACGGTGTCAGGGAGAGAGATGAGCAGCCTGGCCCTCCTGCTCCTTGTCCCCTACCTGAGCCCCACACCCCCTCCAGCACCTCATTCCACAGCCTCCTGGGACCCGCCGTGCGCCATCCAGGGCTTGACAGGGTCTCCACATGTAGTTCTCTCCCACCCCAGTACCTCATGGCTCCCACCCGCCCCAGGTAACTACGGCCTTCGGGACCAGCACATGGCAATCACGTGGGTGAAGAGGAACATTGCAGCCTTCGGGGGGGACCCCGACAACATCTGCATCATTGGGGAATCAGCCGGAGGTGCCAGCGTCTCTCTGCAGGTCTGGGGTCGCTGGGATGGAGGACCTTCCTCCCACGGTGAAGCAGAGGAGCATGGTTGGGGCTGACTGGGCTGGGGAGCTGATGGAGGTGTGGGGAGCTTTTGGGGGCCCGGGGAAGCTGATGGGAACTGGGGAAGCTGACAGGGGTGAAGGGGAGCTGGTGGGAACTTGCAAAGCTCATGGGAACTTGGGGAGCTGATGGGGGCTGAGGGAGCTGGTAGGGCAAGGGGAGCTGATGGGGTTGTGGGGAACATCATGATGCTGACTGTGTAGCTGTACTGGGTGGAGTCCAGGTAGGTAGGCTAGGTGAGGCCGTGGCGACAGGACCTCTGTGTGTCGCAGACCCTCTCTCCCTACAGCAAGGGCCTCATCCGACGAGCCATCAGCGAGAGCGGTGTGGCGCTGGTCCCCTGGGCAATCCAGAAGAATCCTCTCTCCTGGGCCAAGGAGGTAAAGGGGAGCTGTTGGGGGCTTGAGCTCGGGTTACCTCCTTTCCATGCTCTGTCCTGGTCCCCATAGCCGTCTCCCCCACCCCCAGATCGCCAAAGAGGTGGGCTGCCCCCTGGACGATACCGCCAGGATGGCCAAGTGTCTGAAGGTCACCGACCCCCGGGCTCTGACACTGTCCTATAAGTTACCCCTGGTGGGAAAAAAGTGTGAGTGGACGGGCCTCCAAATGGGGGGATGGCCATGCTCCCAAAGAAGTAAGGATTGAGGGGCTGCTGCCTGGCCCATCACCCGCTCATGGAGTCCCTGGGAGCCCGGTGCCGCCAGGGCACTCGATGCCTCTGTAGCCCGACTGGCTGTGCCGCGAGCACCACCCCTCCCTCTGATCCTCCCTGGGTCCTGACCCCTTTGGGAAGCTGGTAACCCTGGTCCCCCCAACAAAGGGCAGAAACACTCATTTGCACCCACTTTTAGGGAACTCAGGCGTAGTGGCTGTCAGCGGGATGGTGTGTCCCAGGGAGCCTGTGGCAGTCTGCACACAGTCTGGGCTGCCACACTGGGGAGTGGTGACATCGGGCGGACGGGGCCAGGGAAGCTGCTCCACACGTGCAGGGCAGCCCAGGACATAAAATGATCCGGGTCCCATGTCGAGGGACAGGCTGAGGACGCCGGTCTGGATCAGAGGAGGCAGGGGCTGCCCCGGGCCTGGGGCCTGGAATGCGGCTCTGGAAGGTGCGAGGACCCCTGCTCTCCACACAGACCCCTTCCTGTACTACGTGGGCCTCCTGCCTGTCGTGGATGGAGACTTCATTCCCGACGACCCCATCCACCTTTTCGCCAACATGGCCGACATCGACTACATCGCTGGCACCAACAACATGGACGGCCACCAATTTGCCAGCGTTGACCTTCCGGCCATCAACATGGACAACCTGACTGTCACAGGGTGAGTGGGGTGCAGGGCCATGGCGGTGCCTAGGGGCCTCCTGGGGAGGAATCAGCTGAGGGAGGAGGCCAGCAGGTGTAGGGGGCCATCAGCAGGCCCCTGGCGGGGTATGTGGAGGGGCGATGCCTCCCGCTGACCTGGGTCCAGGGTCCAGTGCTGGCTTGTCCCTGCAGGGAGGACTTCTTCAAGCTGGTCAGCGGGCTCACCTTTGCCAAGGGACCCAGAGGTATTAACGCCACCTTTGACCTCTACACGGCATCCTGGGCCCAGGACTCCTCCCAAGAGGTCAAGAAGAAGACAGTGGTGGACTTTGAAACCGATGTCCTCTTCCTGATGCCCACGATGACGGCCGTAGCCAAGCACAGAGCCAGCGCCAAGTGAGGGCTGGGGCAAGGGAGGCCCACCTGGGTCATGCACCTGCCCAGATAGGCCTCCCTGGTGGGTGGCTTAGGGGTCAGGGAAGCCCGGGAAAGCCGAGATGGGGACTCAGAAGTGCCTGCACCATCTGCCTTGCCCAGGCCTGAGGAGACTTGAAAAGGCCCCTGCTCACCTCCCAGCTCAGGGGCCTTTACAGAGCCCTCCTCCTGTTACTGGGAACCCCAGGTTGGGCTCGGGCTGCCTGTCCCTGTGTCCAATAACGAAGTCAGGGCAGAATCATATGAGGCATTTATTGAGAAGGCCAGCCAACCAAGAAGACAGGGTGCTTAGAAGCATTCAAATCCTGTCTTCCGGTAAGGTGCAGGGGACTGGACTATAAAGGGGAGGTGGCCTCTGGTGATACATGCAGCCCTGGGGTCTGAAACCTCAGCTATTTTAGCCATCAAACAAGATGATGTGGATGAGATGATGTTTTGACTCCTGGTGGGTCTGTCCCTGCTTGTTGGTACCGCTTGCTGGATTCCTAGCTGAGTCACCGCCTTCATTGCTTTGCACAGGCCTTCAAAGGAAACTTAAGAAAACTTAACCCCTATTCACATAAGTATACGTGTTCTGAGTCTGAAAATGATAGGGTTACTTTTCACATTAATTTAGGTGTTCTATCCATCAGGTTATAAGTCCCCCATTCCCTCAGCCAACAAGCCTTCCCTGCAGTGTCTGCAGCCTCCCCATGGCCCCAGGCTGAGGGGGACAGAACACAGGATGATGCTCTCTGTTGAGGGTTTGGGGTTGGCCAACGTTCAAAACAATTCTGGCCTGCCTGAGGCCACCTGGTCAACCTCCAGCGAAAATGAAGTCAGTTAGGGATGCTTCCACAGAAGGGAGAGGAAATGAGGCCCAGGAAGAGCATGCAGAAAGCTTGTCCCAGCTCCAGGAATGTTAGCTCTTCATGGGGCAGCCCAGCTGTGTTCCCGACAAGAACACAAATTCATCTGCAGAGAAGAGGCAGGAAGACGCCTCCACAGGCTTTGTGGAGGGAAGAGTGAATGCACTTGAGATCCCAGACCCACAACCTCACAGCCTTCCCTTCCGGGAGCAGGGACCCAGGTCCCTCCTGAGTCTGAGTCTGGGGATTTCCGGGCCCTGCCCTGCTATCCTCATGCCCCTCTGGGTGGGCAGACCAGGTAAGATCCCTGCCAACCTGAACTGTGTCCATCCCCTCCTCAGGAGTGCCCAGACCTACACCTACCTGTTCTCCCACCCCTCTCGCAATCCCTTCTACCCCAGTTGGGTGGGCGCCGACCACACCGATGAGCTCCCTTACGTGTTTGGGAAGCCCTTCGCCAACCCCCTGGGCTACCGGGCCCAAGACAGGACTGTCTCCCGGGCCATGATCGCCTACTGGACCAACTTTGCCAGGACTGGGTAAGGCGGGTGAGGCTGAGCCAGACCTCTTGCCACCTGGGCCCCACATGCCTGTCCCCTCTCCTGCCCTTAACCTCCCTGAGCTTCAGTACCCCCATCTGTGTGTGAGGATAGCGCTACTGGTTGGGCGCAGAACACATACATGCCCAACCAATGCCCAGGAGACAGTGAGGTGCCCTGGTGGTGTGGGACACCATGGAGGCCTCCCATGCACCCTCAGACCCCACACAGCCTTTCTCTCTTGTGCAGGGACCCCAACAAGGGCCACTCGGCTGTGCCCACCCAGTGGGATCCCTACACCCAGGAAAATGGCAACTACCTGGAGATTAACAAGAAGATGGACGGCCAGTCCATGAAACAGCACCTGAGGACCAGCTACCTGCAGTACTGGACCCAGACCTACCAGGCCCTGCCCACCATGACTGGAGATGGGTCACCCCCCCTACCCTGTGCAGACGACTCTGAGGCCGTCAACTGAGCTCCCAACTGGTGACTCTGAGGAGGCTCAGATGCCTTCAGCCATTGGCTTCTAATGTCCTTGCCCAAGAGGCCACAGGTGGGACCCAAGGAGTCCACTTCCCACCCCAGCTCTTCCTGAATAAAGCCGAATCTCTCTCTGGCAACCCGCTTTGCCCTCATGATCTCAGCCGCCAACCTGGTCTCTGCCTGTGTCTGGCTCCAGAAGTGGGGTGCCCCCTCAATTCAGAGGAGAAGATAGGGTCAGAGAAGGGTCAGTCCTGAGTGGGGAGCAGGCACCATGGGCAGTTGCCTCTGGACCAGTGGGCCCAGCCTCGGCCACATCCTCAGGGTGCAGGGAGTGGGCTCTGTGTGACAGGGTCTGGGAATGGCCTGGGAGAGAAACTGATTCATCTCAATTTGGATCCCAGGCAGAGACAGTAACGCATCCCACAGGCTCAGAGCACAGGGTACCAGGGCTGGGCCTTGAGAGCCCCCGGCAGGGCCAGGGTGCTGCCCGCTAGCTCTGGCAGAGTCCGGAGTAGAGCAGGAGGCAGAGGTGAGACGCAGGGCCATGGCCACCTAAGCAAGGTCGGGGACAGAGCACCTCCTGCACCGAGGGCTCCCCCATCCTGACCTCATATGACCCGGGCCATGGGAACTGTAGACACCCCGTTATAGACAGGTACTGTGAGAAGTGCTCCCCTGTCCCAATTCAAATGACACTCAGAGACAGAAGCTCATGAAAGGAGACCTTGAAAGTGCTCTTGAGAGCAGGTGTCGCTCCAGCTGCACTGGCATCCCTGGGGCGGGAACACAGCCCATTGATTCGGCCCCGCCTCCGGCTCCTCATTGGCTGAGTATTATCAGCTCACCAGTTTCCCCACATGTGGATTAGGTCCTCCCATTGGGCCCTTTAAGAAAATTGGGCTGAGGCCTTTACTAGTTGCTCCCTCCCCCCCAGCCCCTATCCCCCCACCCCAGTGTAATGAGTCCAGTCCAGTGCCTCGAGGATTCACACCATGATGCTATCCCACGGCCACCAGTCCTTAGTCTCACTTCCTCATCCCTTTCCCCTCCCTTCTCTGTGCCTGGGGAGATTGAGCCACCGCTTCCCTGAGAAGTGACCATTCTGTAGGAAATGCTGGCCATTTCCTACAGTGCCAAGGCTCCAAGAGGGGCCACGTGCCCCAGGCCCTCACAGCAAGGACTCAAGCCCAGGTCTGAGACTCCAAAGCTCACCGTGTCAGCTCAGAACCGGCTTGAGGGCTCAGAGGAGAGAAGGTTCCTGACTGAGCGGCAGTGTATGGCGGGGGCAGCTTCAGGGGATCAGCCATCCATCCTGATTGATGCACAGGATCCAGTGTTTCCCTGGCCAGGCGGTGGGTACAGCAGGCAATGTTGGTACTGTTCCTCCCCGCCCTCCCTGCCCCATCCTCCCACCTCCCCCAGCAGAGGCTCCCATCGCCCACCTCCCCAAGGCAGAACCACAGCACAGACCCGGACAACCAGGGCAGCCAGCCAGTGGCTGCGGGCTCTCAGGGCTCCAGCCCATCTACCCTCAGGACAGTGAGTCTAAACTGGTGGCTGCCCAAGACGGGGACCTCAGACCTCACAGCCCTGGGTTCATCTGGGCCAGGGGGGATCCAGGGGGCAGCAATCAGGACATTTATCCTCCAAACCCTCACTCACCTGGGACTGCTCAGACCACGTGCCAGCAGAGCGAGGGGGTGGTCTTCCTGGGTGACATGAAGCCTGAGAAGAGCTGCAGCTCTGGTTCCCAGAGACCAGCTGTTGCCTTAAATAAGCTGCATCACAAATTCTTCCCTGTGGCTGGCTCGGCACGGCCAGGGGGAACCTGAGTGGCGGGATGGGGGGGGGCGGGGAAGGATGAGAGAAGACAGACAAGAGAATAAAGCTGGGGCGAGGTGGAACGCTACTCTCTGATGGAGAGACAGTGCCACAGCCTGCAAGCCGAGTGACTATTTTATAGCCAGATTCCAGGAGGCATAGTGCTCAAGGTGTTTACATTGTTCTCTCGGATTTCAAATCTACTCAATTACATGCACCTGAACTCTATCAAACTTTGTCTTTGCAGCACTTGCTGCACCTCCACATCCTACCTCACTTAGCCACATGGGACCACAGGTTCAGACCATGAGGTCAAGCTTACAACCATAACCTTTGGCTATAACTGTGCTGGGAGGGCTTTGCCCTCCAAGCTGGGACTTTGCTCGTGGCTTTGCCACCAGAGAACCTGCCCTCTCATTCGTCCGAGGCTTGAACCGATCCAAATGCTGTAGCCGCTCACCACACTTCCCCAGACATGAGGCGCCCAGAGCGGCCTTCCCAGGACAGGGTTCCCGGAGGGTTCCAATCGGTAAAGGAAGGCCCGGGCCCTGGAGGACAGAATGCAAAGTCGCCCAAGAGAGGCCACTGGCCAGTACTCCCCACCTGGCCTTCCCAGTGGCAGGCTTTGATCTGTCCACAATCCCACACTTAGTGCTGGTGGGTTCCCGTCTGAACTTGAATCCACAAATTCCTCCTCCTGGGGAGCAGAAACCACAAGCCCAGCTAAACTCCTCCCTCTTCCTCCAAAGGCAGGCAGCCCCGTCCTGGGTCAGGAGTTGGTCTTTGCAACTTTTTACAAATTAGGGTGAAATTTAAATCACATAAAACACGATAGTTTAATGATCCAGGAGCTCAATTCAGTGACATTAATTGCAGTCATACTCTTGTGCAACCATCACCACTATCTGGTTCCAAATCATTGCATCAGTCCAAACAGAAACTGTGTATGCACTGCTCATATCTACCCTCCCTCAACGTCCATCCTCAGTCAATTTGCCTATTGTAAACATTTTTTCTTCATTTTTGATTTGCTTTTATAGAGAGGGAGGGAGAGAGCCAAACATGGATCTGACAATTGCACGGACCGGCTGCCCCCTGCACGCCCCGCACTGAGGACTGAGGCTCCATGTGCAGTGCTGGAATGGAAAGGCTGACCTGTTGGTGCAGGGAAGACCCTCAGCCTATTGACCCACCCGGCCAGGCTGTTTCCTTTGCTTTGAAATTGTCTTGTTGAGAGCATTGCAGACTTCCGCCATTTCCCCTCTGCCCCTCTCCACCACTTCCCACCCCAGCCTGTCTCTCCCCTGTCCATTGTCTACGAATATATGCCTATAAGTTCTTGAGTCATCTCTTCCCACCCTCCCTCCACCTTCAATCTGAGGTCTGTCCTTCTGTTGCATTTGTCCATGTCTATGGATCTGTTTATTCATCAGTTTATTTGGTTCATTGGATTCCACATGAGTGGGATCATGTGATACTTGTCTTTCTCCCACGGGCTTATTTCCCTCAGCATGGTACTCTCCAGGTCCCTCCTGGCTGTTTCAAAGGGTAAGAGTTCCTTCTTTTTACTGCTATGTAGTAATCCACGGTGTAAATGTACCACAGCTTTTTATCCACTCGTCTACTGATGGGCACACGGGCTGTTAACAAACGCACCTTTTAATCCCTTTGCTCCCCGGTCCTCAGCCACCCGGCCCTGCCTGCCAGCTCCTGTGCCCACTGTCCTGCCGCCTCCCCACCTCCATCCCAGGAGACCTGGGCTCTGGATCAGCAGGCAGCAAGCTTGGCCGGTGTCTGTGGATCCATGTGGTGCTGGGGCCACCCCAGGCGTGACGTCAGCCGGGCTGTGACCTGTGTACAAGCACCAGCTCCTGGTAGCAATAGGCTGAGAAGCAGGGTGAAGGGCCACTGTCCAGGGAGGGCTCTGCTGTCCCCGGCCCTGAACGCACCCCCATCCCTGGAGAAGGCAGTGCTGCCAACGCCACAAAGGCAGGAACCCTGGGCTTGTCCATGGAGCTTCCTCTCGTTCCCGAGGGAGACACGTCCGCCGAGCCCCGCACGCCCTTCTGCTCTCACACACTCTGCTTAGCTCTCTCTCCCTCTGTCTCTCCGCGTCCCCATTATGTCTGTCTCTCCCTCTGTCTGTCTCTCCCTCTGTCTGTCTCTCCCTCTGTCTGTCCCCGCTCTCTCTCTGCTGTGCCCCATGTCGTGGTGCATTTCTGAAGCCAGGTGCTTCTCCTTCTTCAGTGAAGCCACCAGGTTGGGCAGGAGCCCCATCCCACCCCACGAGTGTCCCCCTGAGCCTCCAGTCCTGCCTCCCAGGGCTGCTGGTGCTGAGTGTGAGGTGTGCCCTCCCTGAGGGCAGGATCGCCCGCCCTGTGCTGCAATGGGTCCCCACACCCAGCTCGGACTGCTCACCAGTAGGCTCTCAAACGCAGGCTCAGCCAAGTGGCTGCCCAGGAGCACACAGCCCTCTGTGTGCTGGAAGCCACACGCCCATGCCCTGTGGGGCCAGGCAGGGCCTGGAGGGAAGCGTGCCCACTTCTCTGAGGGTGAGTCCAGGCCCTTGTAAAAGAGCCACCTTTCAGGGCACAGTGCACCCAGCTCAGTCCCTGTAGCTCCTGCTCAGGTTCACCTGACTATTCCCAGTAACCGGCCCAGGTGCACTGTGGGCACCAGGCACCTGGATCAGCAGGACCTGGAAAAGGCAGACCATCTCTGCACCCGTGCACACGTACGTGTGTGTGTGTGTGTGTGTGTGTGTGTGTGTGTGTGTGTGTGTGTGTCTGTGCATGTGTGTGCACACATGTCCCCGACTTGACCCCACATGAGCCCGCCTGGAAAAGGCAGCTATTATGTGTGTGTGTGTGTGTGTCTGAGTGTGTGTGTGCCCACACATGCACAATCCTGGCCCTGAGCCTGGCTGGGAACGGTAGCTATCCGGGCCCCATGTATACTGCCTGGAGGAAGGAGCAGAGGGAGGAGGAGGGGAAGGAAAAAAGCCACAGGCAGCTGCCAACCCTGGCTCCCGGATGGCTCCCGCCCCATAAATACCAGAGGTAGGGCTCCTGAGGCAGGCACACGCACCATGGGGCGCCCGGAGGTGGCTGTCTTAGGCCTCGCTTGCTGTTTGGCAGTAGTGAGCACAGCAAAGGTAAGCGAGAATCCAGAGGACACGGCAGGGTCCCGTCTGCTCCCCTAACCCGGCCTGGGACTTGGGACGGCCTGCGGAGGGGGCAGGCAGGTGGGGCACTCTCACAAAGAGCCCCCGAGAGCCCACACCCAGCACCGCGCTGTCCTGGCCCTTCCTCTGTGTTCCTGCCTTCCCGCTCACACAATGGCACCACGTAGCTGACAGTCAGGACGCCCACGAACTCGAATGTCAGAGACCACGAGTGAGGGCTGGGCCAGGCGCTCTCAGGGCACACAGGGGCACTTGCGCCAACACAAACAAGGCGCCCTGTCCCCGCACCCCCAGAGTCACTGGCGCCCTCAGGGCTGATCTGCCCATCTAACTGGGCCTCCAGGGCATTCGGCTCTCCCTCTAGACGGGGAGGGCCATGGCCGGCTCAGAAGGGCGCTGGATCCTGAGCAGGCCCGCAGTTTGCCCATCACAGCCCCAGCGGCATAACAGGACTGTGGACCTCGATCTAGTTCAACCCGGAGTCTCAAGCCCGGCCCCTGAGAAGGGGTGACACCCACCTGCTTGTCAGTGGCTGGAGCCCCTCCAAGGGGAGTCGGAAGCCTCAGGGCACCTACAGGATCTCTTCCCTCAGGGCCCTGCTAAGGGTGAGGAGCGGGGCTTCCTCAGGAACCCACAGCTCCAAGCAGGCGTGACGAGGGGCTCCACTTGGAGGCTGTATGGACCCCTAGAGCCTGATGGGGTCACCCCACCTCGCTGGCCTGCCCAGCCTGGGCCCCTGAGCCTGCCCTCTCCCCAGCTGGGCGTGGTGCACACGGAAGGGGGCTTCGTGGAGGGCGTCAACAAGAAGCTCGGCCTCTTGGGCATCGGCGGCCGCTCTGTGGACGTATTCAAGGGCATCCCCTTCGCCGCCCCGCCCAAGGCTCTGGAGAACCCCCAGCGGCACCCCGGCTGGCAAGGTGAGAGTGGGGCGTGGGTGCTGGGATGGTCCTGTGCCTGAGGCCTCGAATGGGGCCACCTTCCTCACGTCAGCCCCTATGGTCACCCACAGGGACCCTGAAGGCCAAGGACTTCAAGCAGGGATGCCTGCAAATCACTGACACTCAGGATGACACTGAGGGCTCCGAGGACTGCCTCTACCTCAACATCTGGGTTCCCCAGGGCCAGAAGGAAGGTGCATCCCCCACCCCATGACCTCCAGGTCCCTGAACCTGCAGAAAGCACCCAGGCAGCCAGAGACCCAGCCCTGCCCCACCCCTTGGGTGTGTGATCTCCAGAGCTGAAAGTCCCTGAAACAAGCAGCCAGAGGGGATCGGGAGGGGACAGCTGGGGTCACGGGGCCTGCTTCCTGCCTCAGTTTCCCAGAACCTGCCTGTCATGATCTGGTTCTATGGAGGCGGCTTTCTCATGGGGTCCACCCAAGAGTTAAACTTCTTCAATAACTACAAGAATGAAGGGGAGGAGATCGCCACGCGGGGCAATGTCATCGTGGTCACCTTCAACTACCGCCTCGGGCCGCTGGGCTACCTCAGCACCGGGGACGCCCACCTGCCAGGTGTGCCATTGCCTGGGGCCGGGGTTGAGGGAGCTGGTGGGGGGGCCCTTCAGCGTCGCATTCTCCCAACATCTCCTGACAGTGTCCCAGAAAGACCCAGAATTCTACTGGCAGCGCAGGAAGCTGGGGATGAACAGTGAGACACAGGAGCCCATCAGCAGCTGTAGCGAGAGAAGAGGCTGCCCGTCAGCCAGGCAGGGACCCAGGCAGACCAGGGAGTGGGGACAGGGACCCAGGGAGACCAGTGAGCTGGGATAGGGACCCAGGGAGACCAGGGAGCAGGGACAGGGACCCAGGGAGACCAGTGAGCTGGGATAGGGACCCAGGGAGACCAGTGAGCTGGGATAGGGACCCAGGGAGACCAGTGAGCTGGGATAGGGACCCAGGGAGACCAGTGAGCTGGGATAGGGACCCAGGGAGACCAGTGAGCTGGGATAGGGACCCAGGGAGACCAGTGAGCTGGGATAGGGACCCAGGGAGACCAGTGAGCTGGGATAGGGACCCAGGGAGACCAGTGAGCTGGGACAGGGACCCAGGGAGACCAGGGAGCAGGGACAGGGACCCAGGGAGACCAGTGAGCTGGGACAGGGACCCAGGGAGACCAGGGAGCAGGGACAGGGACCCAGGGAGACCAGTGAGCTGGGACAGGGACCCAGGGAGACCAGTGAGCTGGGACAGGGACCCAGGGAGACCAGTGAGCTGGGACAGGGACCCAGGGAGACCAGTGAGCTGGGACAGGGACCCAGGGAGACCAGTGAGCTGGGACAGGGACCCAGGGAGACCAGGGAGCGGGGACAGGGACCCAGGGAGACCAGGGAGCGGGGACAGGGACCCAGGGAGACCAGGGAGCGGGGACAGGGACCCAGGGAGACCAGGGAGCCGAACAGGGACCCAGGGAGAGACAAAAGATGAGACACTGAAGTGGTGACGTGGGGGACTCAGAGCCGTAGGACAGACAGACAACAAGATGGATGGTGCCAAGGAGAGAGATGAGCAGCCTGGCCCTCCTGCTCCTGGTCCCCTACCTGAGCCCCTCACCCCCTCCAGCACCTCATTCCACAGCCTCCTGGGACCCGCCGTGCGCCATCCTGGGGCTTGACAGGGTCTCCACATGGAGGAAGCTCTCTCCCACCCCAGTCCCTCATGGGCTCCCACCCACCCCAGGTAACTACGGCCTTCGGGACCAGCACATGGCCATCGTGTGGGTGAAGAGGAACATTGCGGCCTTCGGGGGGGACCCCGACAACATCTGCATTATTGGGGTATCAGCCGGAGGTGTCAGCGTCTCTCTGCAGGTCTGGGGTCGCTGGGATGGAGGACCTTCCTCCCACGGTGAAGGGGGGAGCAGGGTAGGGGCTGAGAGGGCTGGGGAGCTGATGGAGGTGTGGGGAGCATTTGGGGCCAGGGGAAGCTGATGGAAACTGGGGAAGCTGACAGGGGTGAAGGGGAGCTGGTGGGAACTGGGGGAGCTGATGGGAACTTGCAAAGCTCATGGGAACTTGGGGGGCTGATGGAGCTGAGGGAGCTGGTGGGGGCTGGGGGAGTGATGGGAACTGGGGGAGCTAATGGGAGTTGGGGGACCTGATGGGGCTGTGGGAACAGCATGAAGCTGACAGTCTAGCTGTGCTTGGTGGAGCCCGGGTGGGCAGGAGAGGCGAGGCCGTGGTGACAGGACCTCTGTGTGTCGCAGACCCTCTCTCCTTACAGCAAGGGCCTCATCCGGCGAGCCATCAGCGAGAGCGGCGTGGCGCTGGTCCCCTGGGCAATCCAGAAGAATCCTCTCTCCTGGGCCAAGGAGGTAAAGGGGAGCTGTTGGGGGCTTGAGCTCGGGTTACCTCCTTTCCATGCCCTGTCCTGGTCCCCATAGCTGTCTCCCCCACCCCCAGATCGCCAAAGAGGTGGGCTGCCCTCTTGACGATACCGCCAGGATGGCCAGGTGTCTGAAGGTCACCAACCCCCGGTCTCTGACGCTGGCCTATAAGATACCCCTGGTGGGCAATAAGTGTGAGTGGACGGGCCTCCAAATGGGGGGACGGCCATGCTCCCAAAGAAGTGAGGATTGAGGAGCTTCTGCCTGGCCCATCACCTGCACATGGAGACCCTGGGAGCCCGGTGCCGACAAGTTCCTGATGCCTCTGTGGCCCAACTGGCTGTGCTGCATGCACCATCCCTCCCTCTGATCCTCCCTGCGTCCTGACCCCTTTGCGAAGCTGGTGCCTCTGGTCCCCCCAACAATGGGCAGAAACAGTCATTTGCACCCACTTTTAGGGAACTCAGGCTCAATGGCTGTCAGCAGGACAGTGTGGCCCAAGGAGCCTGTGGCAGTCTTCACACAGTCTGGGCTGCCACACTGGGGAGTGGTGACATCGGGGGACGGGGCCAGGGAAGCTGCTCCACACGCGCAGGGCAGCCCAGGACATAGAATGACCAGGGCCCTATGTCAGGGGGACAGGCTGATGATGCTGGTCTGGATCCGAGGAGGAAGGGGCTGCCCCCGGGCCTGGGGACTGGAATGCGGCTCTGGAAAGTGCGAGGACCCCTGCTCTCCACGCAGACCCCATAGTGCACTACGTGGGCCTCCTGCCGGTCGTGGATGGAGACTTCATTCCCGACGACCCCATCAACCTTTCCGCCAACGCCGCCGACATTGACTACATCGCTGGCACCAACAACATGGACGGCCACCAATTTGCCAGCGTTGACCTTCCGGCCATCAACATGGACAAGCTGACCGTCACGGGGTGAGTGGTGTGCAGGGCCAGGGAGGTGCCTGGGGGCCTCCTGGGGAGGAATCAGCTGAGGGAGGAGGCCAGCAGGTGTATGGGCCATCAGCAGGCCACTGACGGGGTGTGTGGGTAGGATGCCTCCTGCTGGCCTGGGTACAGGGTCCAGTGCCGGCTTGTACCTGCAGGGAGGACTTCTTCAAGCTCATCAGGGAGTTCACCTTGGCCAAGGGGCCCAGAGGTGCCAACGCCACCTTTGACCTCTACACGAGGTCTTGGGCCGAGGACTCCTCCCAGGAGGCCAAGAAGAAAACGGTGGTGGACTTTGAGACCGACGTCCTCTTCCTGATGCCCACGATGATGGCAGTGGCCCAGCATAGAGCCAGCGCCAAGTGAGGGCCAGGGCAAGGGAAGCCCACCTGGGTCACGAACCTGCCCAGTGAGGCCTCCCCGGTGGGCGACTCAGGGATTAGGGAGGCCCGGGAAAGCCAAGATGGGGACCCAGCGGTGCTGGCACCATCTGCCTTGTCCAGGCCTGAGGAGACTTGAGAAGGCCCCTGCTCACCTCCCCGCTCAGGGTTCTTTACGGAGCCGTCCTCCTGTTACTGGGAAACCTCAGGTTGGGCTTGGGCTGCCTGTCCCTATGTCTAATAACGAAGTCAGGGCAGAATCATATCAGGTGTTTATTGAGAAGGCCAGCCAACCAAGAAGACAGGGTGCTTAGAAGCATTCAAATCCTGTCTTCCGGTAAGGTGCAGGTGACAGGACTATAAAGGGGAGGGGGCTGGGGTGCTACGTGCTGTCCTGGGGGTCTGCTACCTCAGCTATTGTAGTCATCACATGATGAAATGATGTTGATGAGATGATGTGGATGAGATGATGTGGACGAGATGATGTTTTGACTCCTGGTGGGTCTGTCCCTGCTTATCGGTTTGCTTGCTAGATTCACAGCTGAGTCACCTCCTTCATTGATTTGCACAGGCCTTCAAAGGAAACTTAAGAAAACTTTACCCTATTCACATAAGTATACGTGTACTAAGACTGAAAACAATAGGGTTACTTTTCACATTAATTCAGGTGCTCTATCCATCAAGTTGTAAGTCCCCCATTCCCTCAGCCCATAGGCCTCCCCTGCAGTGTCTGCAGCCTGCCTGTGCCCCCAGGCTGAGGGGGACAGAACTCAGGATGAAGCTCTCTGTTGAGGGTTTGTAGTTGGCCAACATTCAAAACAACTCTGGCCTGCCTGTGGCCACCTGGTCAACCTCCGGAGAAAATAAAATGTCAGTTAGGGATGCTTCCTCGGAAGGGAGAGGAAACGATGCCCAGGAAGAGCAGGCAGAAAGCTTGTCCCAGCTCCAGGAACGTGAGCTCTTCATGGGGCGGCCCAGCTGTGTTCCCCACAAGAACACAAATTCATCTGCAGAGAAGAGGCAGGAGGACGCCTGCACAGGCTTTGTGGAGAAAAGCGTGAATGCACTTGAGATCCCAGAACCACAACCCCCATGGCCTTCCCTTCCGGGAGCAGGGACCCCGGGTCCCTCCTGAGTCTGAGTCTGGGGATTTCCCAGCCCCACCCTGCTCTCCCCATGGCCTCCCTCCAGGACTCAGCTCTGGGTGGGCAGCACAGGTGAGATCCCTGCCAAATGAGCTGTGTCCCTCCCCTTCTCAGGAATGCCCGGACCTACACCTACCTGTTCTCCCACCCCTCTCGCAATCCATTGTACCCCAGCTGGGTGGGCGCTGACCACACCAATGAGCTCCCTTACGTGTTTGGGAGGCCCTTTGCCAACCCCCTGGGCTACCGGGCCCAAGACAGGACTGTCTCCCGGGCCATGATCGCCTACTGGACCAACTTTGCCAGGACTGGGTAAGTCGGGTGAGGCTGGGCCAGACCTCCTGCCACCTGGGCCCCACATGCCTGTCCCCTCTCCTGCACTTAACCTCCCTGAGCCTCAGTACCCCCATCTGCGTGTGAGGACAGAGCTACTGGTTGGGCGCAGAACACATACATGCCCAGGCAGTGCCCAGGAGACACTGAGGTGCCCTGGTGGTTCGGGTCAGCATGGAAGCCGCCCGTGAGCCGTCAGACCCTACACAGCCTTTTTCTCTTGTGCAGGGACCCCAACAAGGGCCACTCGGCTGTGCCCACCCAGTGGGATCCCTACACCCAGGAAAACGGCAACTACCTGGAGATTAACAAGAAGATGGACGGCCAGTCCCTGAAACAGCACCTGAGGAGCAGCTACCTGCAGTACTGGACCCAGACCTACCAGGCCCTGCCCACCGTGACCATAGTAGGGCCGCCCCCCTAACCTGCTCAGACGACTCTGAGGCCGTTCTCTGAACTCCCCACTGGTGACTCTGAAGGGGCTCAGATGCCCTCAGCCATTTGCTTCTAATGTCCTTGCCCAGGAGGCCAGAGGTGGGACCCAGGGAGGCCACCTCCTACCCAGGTCTTCCTGAATAAAGCTTCATCTCTCTCTGGCAACCCACTTTGCCCTCATGACCTCAGCCGCCCACCCAGTTTCTGCCCGTGTCTGGCTCCAGAAGTGGGCGCCCCCTCATTTCAGAGGAGGAGAGAGGGTCAGAAGTATCAGCCCTGAGTGGGGAGCAGGCACAGTGGGCAGTTGCCTCTGGTCAGTGGGCTCAGCTTCGGCCACATCCTCAGAGTGCGGAGAGCGGGCTCTGTGTACTGGGGTCTGGGAACGGCCCAGAAGAGAAACGCATTCACCTCGAGCTGGATCCCAGGCAGAGACAGTAACGCATCCTGCTGGCTCAGAGCACAGGGTACCAGGCTAGGCCTTGGGTGCACCCAGCAGGGCCAGGGCGCTGCCCGTTGGCTCAGGCAGAGTCTGGAGGGGTGTGGGAGGCAGAGGTGAGACGCAGGGCCATGGTCACCTCAGCAAGGTCGTGGACGGAGCACCTCCTACACCGAGGCTCCCCCATCCTGACCTCACATGGCCTGGGCAGTGGGCACTGTGGACACCCCGTTATAGACAGGTACCTGTCCCAATTCAAATGACACTTGGAGACAGAAGTGCGGTGAAAGGAGACTCTTGATAGCAGGTGTCGCTCCAGCTGTACTGGCACCCCCGGGCAGGAACACAGCCCATTGATTTGGCCCCTCCTCCGCCTCCTCATTGGCTGAGTATTATCGGCTCACCTGTTTCCTGACAGGTGGACTTGGTCCTCCCATTTTGCCCTTTAAGAAAATTGGGCCGAGGCCTTTACTACTTGCCACCCGTCCCCCCTCCCCTGTCTAGCTGAGGCCAGTGCCTGGAGGGTCTCCACCATGATGCTGGCGCACGTCCACAGCTCTTAGTCTCACATCCTCATCCCTCCCCCTCCCTTCTCTGTGCCTGGGGAGATGCAGTCACCGCTTCCATCAGAAGCTGACCATGCTGGCCATTTCCTACAGTGCCAAGGCTCCAAGAAGGGCCACGTGCCCCAGGCCCTCCAGCAAGGACTCAAGCCCAGGTCTGAGACTCCAAAGCTCACCGTGTCAGCTCAGAGCGGAAATGAGGGCTCAGAGGAGAGAAGGTTCCTGATTGGGGGGTGGGAGGGGTGTGTGCCGGGGGCACCTCCAGGAGACCAGCCAGCCATCCTGATGCACACAGTCCAGTGTTTCCCTGGCCAGGCGGTGGGTACAGCGGGCAGTGTTGGTGCTGTTCCTCCCTGCCCTCCCTGCCCCATCCTCCCACATCCCCCAGCAGAGGTTCCCATCGCCCACCTCCCCATGGCAGAACCACAGCACAGACCTGGACAACCAGGGCAGCCAGCGAGGGGCTGTGGGCTCTCAGGGCTCCAGCCCATCTACCCTTAGGACAGTGAGTCTAAACTGGTGGCTGCCCAAGACTGGGACCTCAGACCTCACAGCCCTGGGTTCATCTGGGCCAGGGGGGAGCTGGGGGCAGGAATCAGCACATTGACACTGCAAACCCACACTCACCTGGGATTCCTCAGACCATGTGCTGGCAGAAGAGGGGTGTGGTCCAGCGCCTAGTCCTGGGTGACATGAAGCCTGAGAAGAGCTGCTGCTATGGTTCCCAGGGCCCAGCTGTCGCCTTAAATAAACTGCATCACAAATCCTTCCCTGTGGCTGGCTCAGCACGGCCAGGGGGGAACCTGAGGTGGGGTGGGGAAGGATGAGAGAAGACAGACAAGAGAATAAAGCTGGGGCGAGGTGGGATGCTGCTCTCTGATGGAGAGACAGTGCCACAGCCTGCAAGCCAAGTGACTATTTTATAGCCAGATTCCAGGAGGCAAACTGCCCAAGGTGTTTACATTGTTCTCTCAGATTTCAAATCTACTCAATTACATGCACCTGGACTCTATCAAGCTTTGTTTTTGCAGCACTTGCTGCACCTCCACATCCTACCTCACTTAGCCACATGGGACCACAGGTTCAGACCATGAGGTCAAGCTTACAACCATAACCTTTGGCTATAATTGTGCTGGGAGGGCTTTGCCCTCCAAGCTGGGACTTGGCATGTGGCTTTGCCACCAGAGAACCTGCCCTCTCGTTAGTCCGAGGCTTGAACCTATCCAAACGCTGTAGCCGCTCACCACACTTCCCCAGACACAACGCGGCCAGAGAGGCCTTCCCAGGACAGGGTTCCCAGAGGGTTCCAATCGGTAAAGGAAGGCCCGGGCCCTGGAGGACAGAATTCGAAGTCACCTGACAGAGGCCACTGGCCAGTACTCCCCGCCTGGCCTTCCCAGTGGCAGGCTTTGATCTGTCCACAATCCCCAATTTAGTGCTGGTGGGTCCCCGTCTGAACTTGAAATCCACGAATTCCTCCTCCTGGGGAGCAGAAACCACAAGCCCAGCTAAACTCCTCCCTCTTCTTCCAAAGGCAGGCAGCCCCGTCCTGGGTCAGGAGTTGGTCCTTGAACTGTTATTTTTTTTAATTAGGGTGAAATTTAAATCACATAAAACACGATAGTTTAATGATCCATGAGCTCAATTCAGTGACATTAATTGCAGTCAAACTATTGTGCAACCATCACCACTATCTGGTTCCAAATCATTGCATCAGTCCAAACAGAAACTGTGTATGCACTGCTCATATCTCTCCTCCCCCAACTTCCTGCCTCAGTCAGTTTGCCTATTGTAAACATTTTTTCTTCATTTTTGATTTGCTTTTATAGAGAGGGAGGGAGAGAGACAAACATGGATCTGACAATTGCACGGACCGGCTGCCCCCTGCACGCCCCGAACTGGGGACTGAGGCTCCATGTGCATTGTCGGAATGGAAAGGCTGACCTGTTGGTGCAGGGAAGACCCTCAGCCTATTGACCCACCCGGCCAGGCTGTTTCCTTTGCTTGGAAATTGTCTTGTTGAGAGCATTGCAGACTTCCGCCATTTCCCCTCTGCCCCTCTCCACCACCTCCAACCCCAGCCTGTCTCTCCCCTGTCCATTGTCTACGAATATATGCCTATAAGTTCTTGATTCATGCTTCCCGCTCTCCCTCCACCTTCACTCTGAGGTTTGTCCTTCTGTTGCATTTGTCCATGTCTATGGATCTATTTATTCGTCAGTTTATTTGGTTCATTGGATTCCACATGAGTGGGATCATGTGATACTTGTCTTTCTCCCACGGGCTTATTTCCCTCAGCATGGTACTCTCCGGGTCCCTCCCGGCTGTCTCAAAGAGTAAGAGCACCTTCTTTTTACTGCTATGTAGTAATCCATGGTGTAAAAGTAACACAGCTTTTTATCCACTCGTCTACTGATGGGCACTCGGGCTGTTAACAAACGCACCTTTTAATCCCTTTGCTCCCCGGTCCTCAGCCACCCGGCCCAGCCTGCCGGCTCCTGTGCCCACTGTCCTGCCGCCTCCCCACCTCCATCCCAGGAGACCTGGGCTCTGGATCAGCAGGCAGCCAGCTTGTCCGGTGTCTGTGGATCCATGTGGTGCTGGGGCCGCCCCAGGCGTGACGTCAGCCGGGCTGTGGCCTGTGTACAAGCACCGGCTCCTGGTAGCGAAAGGGTGAGGGGCTGCTGGCCGGGGAGGGCTCTACTTTCCCCGGGCCCTGAACGCACCCCCAGCCCTGGAGAAGGCAGTGCTGCCAACGCCACAAAGGCAGGAACCCTGGGCTTGTCCATGGAGCTTCCTCTGGTTCCCGAGGGAGACACGTCCTCCGAGCCACACGCCCTTCTGCTCTCACACACTCTGCTCAGCTCTCTCTCCCTCTGTCCCCGGCTCTGTCTCTGCTATGCCCCATGTCGTGGTGCGTTTCTGAAGCCAGGCGCTTCCGCTTCCTCAGGGAAGCCACCAGGCTGGGCAGGAGCCCCATCCCGCCCCACGTGTGTCCCCCTGAGCCTCCAGTCCTGCCTCCCAGGGCTGCTGGTGCTGAGTGTGAGGTGTGCCCTCCCTGAGGGCAGGATCGCCCGCCCTGTGCTGCAATGGTCCCCACACCCAGCTCGGACTGCTCACCAGTGGGCCCTCGAACCCAGGCTCAGCCAGGTGGCTTCCCAGGAGCACACAGCCCTCTCTGTCCCGGAATTCACATGCCCATGCCCTATGACCTGCCTTTGCTGAGCTCCGGATTTTGTGCGGCCAGGCAGGGCCTGGAGGGAAGCGTGCCCACTTCTCTGAGGGTGAGCCCAGGCCCTTGTAAATGAGCCACCTTTCAGGACACAGTGCACCCAGCTCACTCCCTATAGTTCCTGCTCAGGTTCACCTGACTATTCCCAGTAACCGGCCCAGGTGCACTGTGGGCACCAGGCATCCAGATCAGCAGGTCCTGTGAAAGTCATACCATCCCTGCACCCGTGCACACGTCCATGTGTGTGTGTGTCTGTCTGTGTGTACAGGTGTGTGCGCACGCACGTATATCTCCGTGACCTTGGCCCAACCTGAGTATTCCCAGAAAAAGCAGCTATGCATGTGTGTGTGTGTGTGTGTCAGAGTATGAGTGTACCCACACATGCATGACCTTGGCCCTGAGCCTGGCTGGGAACGGTAGCTATCCTGGCCCCAGCTATACTGCCTGGAGGTAGGGGCAGAGGGAGAAGGAGGGGAAGGAAACCAGCCACAGGCAGCTGCCAGCCCAGCTCCCAGATCTCTCCCGGATGGCTCCCGCCCCATAAATACCCACATCCAGAGGCAGGGCCCCCGAGGCAGGCACAGGCACCATGGGGCGCCCGGAGCTGGCTGTCTTAGGCCTCGCCTGCTGCTTGGCAGTAGTGAGCGCAGCAAAGGTAAGCGAGAGTCCAGTGGATGCAGCAAGAGCCCGTCTGCTCCCCGAACCCGGCCTGGGACCTGGGAGGGCACCGCAGAAAGGGGCAGGCAGGAGGGGTGCGGGCACAAAGAGCCCCCGAGAGCCCACACCCAGCCCCGCGCTGCCCTGACCCTTCCTCTGTGCTCCTGCCTTCCGGCTCCACAATGGCGCCACGCAGCTGACAGCCAGGACGCCCACGAACTCGAATGTCAGAGACCACGAGTGAGGGCTGGGCCAGGCGCACTCAGGGCACACAGGGGCACTTGCGCCAACACAAACAAGGCGCCCTGTCCCCGCAGCCCAGAGTCACTGGCGCCCTCAGGGCTGATCTGTGCATCTGCCTGGGCCTCCAGGGCCCTCGGCTCTCCCTCTGCACGGGGAGGGCCGTGGCCTGCTCAGAAGGGCGCTGGGCCCTGAGGAGGCCCACAGTTTGCCCATCACAACCCCAGCGGCGGAACAGGACTGTCGACCTCGGTCTGGTTCAGTGGTCGGCAAACTCATTAGTCAACAGAGCCAAATATCCACAGGACAACGATTGAAATTTCTTTTGAGAGCCAAATTTTTTAAACTTAAACTTCTTCTAACGCCACTTCTTCAAAATAGACTCGCCCAGGCCGTGGCATTTTGTGGAAGAGCCACACTCAAGAGGCCAAAGAACCGCATGTGACTCGCGAGCCGCGGTTTGCCGACCACTGGACTCGTTCAACCCCAAGCCCCGAGCCAGGCCCCCTGCCCCATAGAGGGGGCAACACCCACCACCTTCCCAGTGTCTGGGCCCCTCCAGGGGGAGTCGGAAGCCTCAGGGCACCTACAGGATCCCTTCCTTCAGGGCCTGCCAAGGGTGAGGAGCGGGCCTTCCTCAGGCAGGCGTGACTAGGGGCCCCACCTGGAGGCTGTCTGGACCCCTAGAGCCTGCTGAGGTCACCCCACCCTGCTGGCCAGCCCAGCTGCGCCCCTGAGCCTGCCCTCTCCCCAGCTGGGCGTGGTGCACACGGAAGGGGGCTTCGTGGAGGGCGTCAACAAGAAGCTCGGCCTCTTGGGCATCGGCGGCCGCTCTGTGGACATCTTCAGGGGCATTCCCCTTCGCCGCCCCGCCTAAGGCCCTGGAGAACCCCCAGCGGCACCCCGGCTGGCAAGGTGGGAGTGGGGGGTGGGTGCTGGGCCGGCCCTGTGCCTGGGGTGGCAGATGGAGCCACCATCCTCGTGGTGTTGCAGAATTTACCCAGGGACCTCAAAAATATGCAGGAGAATCGGAGGCTCATGAAAAACCCTTTTATTTCCAGACGTTTTGCATGGACCAGTACAGTGACTCAGGGGAGTCTGTTTCTCTCCAAATCCTGAGGCCCCCCCACACCCCAATATGGAGGAAGCTTTCCTTTATGCCCTTTGGTTTCTTTGTGCCCCAAATATGGATCATACGTCTGGACCTTTCTCGGGCTTAGCAAAGAGCCCCGTGTGCGGGGATGGGTGCAGTGGGACCACATCTCAAGGTCGGGCCTGGCGCCAGCACTGATAACCCCGTCTGGGCATGGTTTATGGCCTAAGATGGGAGTAGTATTTTGGTAAACAGGTCTTGCGGGACCAGATAAATAAAGGGGCAAGGACTGGATGCAGATTGCTAGCCCCCCAAAATGTCTCATGTTCCCCATCAACGCCAGCCCCTCTGGTCACCCATAGGGACCCTGAAGGCCAAGGACTTCAAGCAGCAATGCCTGCAAGCCACTCTCACCCAGGACGACACCGAGGGTTCTGAGGACTGCCTCTACCTCAACATCTGGATCCCCCAGGGCCAGAAGGAAGGTGCATCCCCCACCCCGTGCCCTCCAGGTCCCCGAACCTGCAGAAAGTGCCCAGGCCCTTGTGTGTGTGATCTCCAGAGCTGAAAATCCCTGAAACAAGCAGCCAGAAGGGATGGTGAGGGGACAGCTGGAGTCACAGGGCCTGCTTCCTGTCTCAGTTTCCCAGAACCTGCCTGTCATGATCTGGATCTACGGAGGATCCTTCCTCATGGGCTCTGCCCAAGGATCCAGCTTCTTCAATAACTACGAGTACGACGGGGAGGAGATCGCCACGCGGGGCAACGTCATCGTGGTCACCTTCAACTACCGCCTCGGGCCGCTGGGCTTCCTCAGCACCGGGGACGCCCACCTGCCAGGTGTGCCGGGGACCTGGGGCCGGGGGTAAGGGAGCTGGTGGGGGGCCCTTCAGCATCGCATTCTCCCAACATCTCCTGACAGTGTCCCAGAAAGACCCAGAATTCTACTGGCAGCACAGGAAGCTGGGGATGAACAGTGAGACACAGGAGCCCATCGGCAGGTGTAGCGAGGGAAGAGGCTGCCCGCCAGTCAGGCAGGGACCCAGGGAGAGGCAGAAGATGAGACACTGAAGTGGTGACTCGGGAGACACAGAGCCGTAGGACAGACAGACAAGAAGAGGGACGGTGCCAGGGAGAGAGTTGAGCAGCCTGGCCCTCCTGCTCCTGGTCCCCTACCTGAGCCCCTCACCCCCTCCAGCACCTCATTCCACAGCCTCCTGGGACCCGCCGTGCGCCATCCCGGGGCTTGACTGGGGTCTCCACATGGAGGAAGCTCTCCCCCACCCCAGTCCCTGATGGGCTCCCACCCGCCCCAGGTAACTACGGCCTTCGGGACCAGCACATGGCCATTGCGTGGGTCAAGAGGAACATTGCGGCCTTCGGGGGGGGGACCCCGACAACATCACCATCTTTGGACAATCAGCCAGGGGTGTCAGCGTCTCTCTGCAGGTCTGGTACATGGGAAGGCAGGTTTACCTCCCAGGGTGTTGTGGGGAGCTGGTTGGGCTGATTGGGATTGGGGGGAGCTTATGGGAGCTGGTGGTGCTGATGGGAACTGGGGGAGCTGATGGGCACTGGGGGAGCTGATGGGGCTGTGGGAACAGCATGAAGCTGACAGTCTGTTTGTCCCTGGTGGGCAGGTGAGGCGAGGCCGTGGTGACAGGACCTCTGTGTGTTCCAGACCCTCTCTCCCTACAGCAAGGGCCTCATCCGGCAAGCCATCAGCAAGAGCGGCGTGGCGCTGGTCCCCTGGGCCTTCCAGAAGCACCCTCTCTCCTGGGCTAAGCAGGTAAAAGGGAGCTGCGGTGGGGGAGCAGGGAGGGTTATCTCCTTTCCATGCCTTGTCCTGGTCCCCATGGCCATCTGCCCTGCACTGGACTCACCATCTGCCTCCAAACCCCCAGATCGCCAAAGAGGTGGGCTGCCCCCTGGACGATACCGCCAGGATGGCCAAATGTCTGAAGGTCACCGACCCCCGGGGCCTGACACTGGCCATTAAGACACCCCCACCAGGCATGGAGTGTGAGTGGGGGCTCCACATGGGGGGCCAGCCATGCTCCCCAAGAAGTGAGGAAGTGCCGGGTCCGTGGCCTGGCCCGTCAGCTGCTCACTGGCACCTGTGGGCAGCTCCATGCCGCCATGGCCCTCGATGCCTCCGTGGCCCGATTGGCTGTGTGGAGGGCGCCATCCCGCCCTCTGATCCTCCCTGGGTCCTGACCCCTTTGGGAGGCTGGTGCACATTTGGGCCCACCCCCAACCATGCCACCCACTTTTAGGGACCAGACCGAGTGCCTTTGAACTAGTCCCAGTGGTCGCCACTGGTGGTCCACGAGGTCTGAAAGGTTGGCGACCACTGTACTAGCCGACCACTCACTCTCCTCCACGCACTCCCTTCTGCCCCCTGAGCACCTGCTGTAGCCATTGCCTGCCAGCTCTGCGACTCTGTTGCTCGGACACAGGGATCCGGGCAAAAACAGCCTCGAGTGTCGGTGTCACCAGCCCCATAGGCTGTGCAACTCTTCCATGGCCAAGTACAGGGGGCCCTTGTGTCCCGCCCACTGTGCATTAAGCCACAAATGCCAGGCAGGACAGACCCATGTAACCACCATGGCCCCAAATGCACTCCCACCATCTCCTCAACCCCCTGCGAAGGCCGGCATGTCCGGCGGCCCCAAGCCAGCCGTGTGGTCCCTTCATGGAGCTGGGGGGAGGCGGGGGCGGGGGCAATGCGGACCTGGCACAGGGCCCAGCTCACAGACCAGATCAAGCCAGCCCTCGCTCCAGCGGCTCCTCAATTGCTCTTGGTCTTCCTCCTCCTGATCCCAGCGGAGCAAGAGGAGAGGGAGAGGCCAGGGACGCCCACTCCATGACGGGAAGGCGGAGCCTCAGGCGCAGTGGCTGGCAGCGGGCCAGTGTGGCCCAGGGAGCCTGTGGCAGTCTGCACACAGTCTGGGCTGCCACACTGGGGAGTGGTGACATCGGGTAGACGGGGCCAGGGAAGCTGCTCCACATGCGCAGGGCAGCCCAGGACATAGAATGATCCGGGCCCCATGTCAGGGGGACAGGCTGAAGACCTGGGTCTGGATCCAAGGAGGCAGGAGCTGCCCTGGGGCCTGGGGCCTAGCGGGGGCGCAGGTGGGGGGGGGAGGGGAAGGGGTTCTGGAAGGTGCTAGAAACTGCTGCTCACCATTCAGCCTCCTTGTTGGGCCTCCACCCTGTCATTGACGGAGACTTCATCCCTGACGACCCCATGAACCTTTTTGCCAACACGGCCGACATCGACTACATCGTCGGCACCAACAGCATGGACGGCCACATCTTTGCCAGCAAAGACATGCCGGCCATTGACAATGACAAGCTGACCATCACGGGGTGAGTAGGGCGCAGGGCCCAAGAGGTGCCTGGGGGCCTCTTGGAGAAGCATCAGCTGAGGGAGGAGGCCGACAGGTGTAGAGGGCCATCTGCAGGCCCCTGGGGTAGGGGTAGGGATAGGGGTGGATGTGGGACCCCTCCCGCTGGCCCAGGTTGAGGGTTCAGTACCAGCTTGTCCCTGCAGGGAGGACTTCTTCAAGGCGGTCAGCCAAGTCACCATGGCCAAGGGGCCCAGAGGTGCCAACGCCACCTTTGACCTCTACACGGCATCCTGGGCCCAGGACTCTTCCCAGGAGGCCAAGAAGAAGACGGTGGTGGACTTGATGACCGATGTGTTCTTCCTGATGCCCACGAAGATGGCCGGGGCCCAGCACAGAGCCAGCGCCAAGTGAGGGCCGGGGTGGGGGAGGCCCACGTGGGTCACGCACCTGCCCAGTGAGGCCTCTCCTGGTGGGTGGCTCAGGGGTCAGGGAGGCCTGGGAAAGCCAGCAGTGCCTACACCATCTGCCTTGCCCAGGCCTGAGGAGACTTGAGAAGGCCCCTGCTCACCTCCCAGCTCATGGGCCTTTACAGAGCCCTCCTCAGCCCTCAGGCCTCCCCTGGCAGCTCCTGTAGTCTGCCTGCCTCCGGGTCTCCGCTGTGGGTTTGGAGTTGGCCAACATTCAAAACAACTCTGGCCTGAGGCCACCTGGTCAACCTCCAGCGAAAACAAAACGTAAGTTAGGGATATTTACACGGAAGGGAGAGATTATGATACCATCCGACAAGAACACAAATTCATCTGCAGAGAAGAGGCAGGAAGACGCCTCCACAGGCTTTGTGGAAGGAAGAGGGAATGCACTTGAGATCCCAGAACCACAACCTCACAGCCTTTCCTTCCGGGAGCAGGGACCCAGGTCCCTCCTGAGTCTGAGTCTGGGGATTTCCCGGCACCGCCCTGCTCTCCCTATGGCCTCCCTCCAGGGCCCAGCTCTGGGTGGGCAGCCCAGGTGAGCTCCCTGCCAACCTGGGCCGTGTCCCTCCCCTTCTCAGGAGTGCCCGGACCTACACCTACCTGTTCTCCCACCCCTCTCGCAATCCGTTCTACCCCAGCTGGGTGGGCGCCGACCATGCTGATGACCTCCAGTACGTGTTTGGGAAGCCCTTCGCCACCCCCCTGATCTACCGGCCCCAAGACAGGACTGTCTCCCGGGCCATGATTGCCTACTGGACCAACTTTGCCAGGACTGGGTAAGGCGGGTGAGGTTGGGCCAGGCCTCCTGCCACCTGGGCCCCACATACCTGTCCCCTCTCCTACACTTCACCTCCCTGAGCCTCAGTACCTCCCTCTGTGTGTGAGGATAGGAGGTACTGGCTGGGTCAGTTTGGCTCAGTGGATAGAGACTGGGCCAGTGTACTGAAGGGTCCCGGGTTTGATTCCCATCAAGGGCATGTACCTCATATTGCAGGCTTGATCCCCGGCCCTGGTTGGGCCTACTGGGGATGTGTCTCTCTCACATCAATGTTGCTCTCTGTCTCTCCCCCTCCTTTTCACTCTCCATTGAAATAAATGGAATGTTATCTCTGGTGCAGGTTAAAAATAAAGGAAGAGAGGGGAGGCCAGGGGAGTACTGGCTGGGCCCCAGGACACGCACTTGCCCAGCCAGAGCCCAGGAGACAGTGAGGTATCCTGGTGGTTCGGGTCAGCGTGGAGCCCTCCTGTGAGCCCTCAGACCCCACACAGCCTTTCTCTCTTGTGCAGGGACCCCAACAAGGGCCACTCGGCTGTGCCCACCCAGTGGGATCCCTACACCCAGGAAAACGGCAACTACCTGGAGATTAACAGGAAGATGGACGGCCAGTCTCTGAAACAGCACCTGAGGAGCAGCTACCTGCAGTACTGGACCCAGACCTACCAGGCCCTGCCCACCGTGACCGGAGATGGGGCCGCCCCCACCCCCCTACCCCCCTCAGATGACTCTGAAGCCGCCCCCTGAACCCTCACTGGTGACTCAGGAGGCTCAGATGTGCAGCCATCAGCTTCCAATGTCCTTGCCCAAGAGGTCATAGGTGGACCCCAGGAAGTCCACCCCCCGCCCCAGCTCTTCCTGAATAAAGCCGCATCTCTCTCTGGCAACCTGCTTTGCCCTCATGACCTCAGCTGTCGGCCCAGTCTCTGCCTGTGTCCTGCTCAGGAAGTGGGGTACATCCTCACTTAAGAGGAGGAAAGAGGGTCAGAGAGGCGTCAGCACCAGGGCTGAGCTCAGGCTGCTGGCCCTGAGTGGGGACCTTGGCCCCATGGGCAGTTGCCTCTGGACCAGTGGGCCCAGCTCGGCCACGTCCTCGGGGTGCGGGGAGCGGGCTCTGTGTATTGGTGTCTGGGAATGGCCTGGGAGAGAAACTGATTCGCCTTGAGCTAGATTCCAGGCAGAGATAGTAATGCATCCCGCTGGGTTCAGAGGACAGGGTACATGGGCTGGGTCTTGGGTGCTCTCACCTGGGCCCAGATGCTCCCCGCTGGCTCTGGCAGAGTACGGAGGGCAGCGGGAGGCAGAGGTGAGATGCAGGGCCATGGCCACTTCAGCAAGGTCTGGGACGGGGCACCGCCTGCACCGAGGACTCGTCCATCCTGATCTCACATGGCCTAGGCGGTGGCCACTGTGGACACCTGTTGTAGACAGGTACTGTGAGAAATGCTCACCTGTCCCAATTCAAATGACACTCAGGGACAGAAGCTTGGTGAAAGCGAGACCTGAATGCGCTCTCCAGAGCGGGTGTCCACCCATTACACAGGCACCTCCGGGGCAGGACACAGCCCATTTATCCGGCCCCCCCTCCTCCGGCTCCTCATTGGCTGAGTACTCTGTGCTCACCTCTTTCCTGACACATCCACTAGGTCCTCCCATTGGGCCATTTAAGACAATTGGGCTGAGCCTTTTCTAGTTGCCCCCTCACTTCCCCTGTCTAGCTGAGGCCAGTGCCTCGAGGGTCTCCACCATGATGCTGGCCCACGTCCACAGCCCTTAGTCTCACATCCTCGTCCCTCCCCCTCCCTTCTCTGTGCCTGGGGAGATTGAGCCACCGCTTCCCTTAGAAGTGACCATGCTGGCCATTTCCTACAGTGCCAAGGCTCCAAGAGGGGCCACATGCCCTCACAGCAAGGACTCACGCCCAGGTCTCAGATTCCAAAGCTCACCGTGTCAGCTCAGAGCGGGAATGAGGGCTCAGAGGAGAGAAGGCTCCTGATTGGGGGTGGGGAGTGTATGGCAGGGGCAGCTCCAGGGACTAGCCGGCCACCCTGATGCACACGGTCCAGTGTTTCCCTGGCCAGGCAGTGGGTACAGCGGGCAGTGTTGGTGCTGTTCCTCCCTGCCCTCCCTGCCCCATCCTTCCACCTCCCCCAGCAGAGGTTCCCATCGCCCACCTCCCCATGGCAGAACCACAGCACAGACCCGGACAACCAGGGCAGCCAGCCAGGGGCTGCGGGCTCTCAGGGCTCCAGCCCATCTACCCTCAGGACAGTGAGTCTAAACTGGTGGCTGCCAGAGACGGGGACCTCAGACCTCACAGCCTTGGGTTCATCTGGGCCAGGGGGGAGTTAGGGGGCAGGAATCAGCATGTTTACACTGCAAACTCACACTCACCTGGGACTCCTCAGACCACGTGCCGGCAGAGCAAGGGGGGCGATCCAGCGCCTGCTCCTGGGAGAAATGAAGCCTGAGAAGAGCTGATGCTATGGTTCCCAGGGCCCAGCTGTCGCCTTAAATAAGCTGCATCACAAATCCTTCCCTGTGGCTGGCTCAGCACGGCCAGGGGAACCTGAGTGGGGGGGTGGGGGGGGCAGGGAAGGATGAGAGAAGACAGACAAGAGAATAAAGCTGGGGCGAGGTGGGACGCTGCTCTCTGATGGAGAGACAGTGCCACAGCCTGCAAGCCAAGTGACTATTTTATAGCCAGATTCCAGGAGGCATAGTGCTCAAGGTGTTTACATTGTTCTCTGGGATTTCAAATCTACTCAATTACATGCACCTGAACTCTATCAAGCTTTGTTTTTGCAGCACTTGCTGCACCTCCACAGCCTACCTCACTTAGCCACATGGGACCACAGGTTCAGACCATGAGGTCAAGCTTACAACCATAACCTTTGGCTATAACTGTGCTGGGAGGGCTTTGTCCTCCAAACTGGGACTTGGCACGTGGCTTTGCCACCAGAGAACCTGCCTTCTCGTTAGTCCGAGGCTTGAACCTATCCAAACGCTGTAGCCGCTGTCCACACTTCCCCAGACACAACGCGGCCAGAGAGGCCTTCCCAGGACAGGGTTCCCAGAGGGTTCCAATCGGTAAAGGAAGGCCCGGGCCCTGGAGGACAGAATGCGAAGTCGCCCGACAGAGGCCACTGGCCAGTACTCCCCGCCTGGCCTTCCCAGTGGCAGGCCTTTGATCTGTCCACAATCCCCCACTTAGTGCTGGTGGGTTCCTGTCTGAACTTGAATCCACAAATTCCTCCTCCTGAGGAGCAGAAACCACAAGCCCAGCTAAGATCCTCCCTCTTCTTCCAAAGGCAGGCAGCCCCGTCCTGGGTCAGGAGTTGGTCCCTGCAACTGTTATTTTTTAAGAATTGGGCTAAGGGGGCTGGCGGGGTTGGCGGGGTTGGCGGGGGGTAAGATATCAAGCAAAGGACTTGTATACGCACATATAAGCATAACCAATGGACACAGATAGTAGGCGGGCGGGGACATGTGCTGGGGGCCAGGGAGTGGCCAGGGAGAGGTCAATGGGGAAAAGGGAGACATATGTAATCCTATCAACAATAAAGAATTGAAGTTTTAAAAATTGGGGTACAACATACATAACGTAAAGTACTCTGGTTTAACTTCTAAGGTGACATTAATTGCAGTCACACTACTGTGCAACCATCCGCCTGCCCTACTTCCAAATCTGTTCATCACCCAGACAGAAACTCTGCACCCACTCAGCAGCAACTGCCCTCCCCCAACTCCTGCTAGCCTCTTCTGTTTCCTCTCAATCAATCTGCCTATTCTAGATGTTTTTTATTCATTGATTTTTGTTTTTTCTTATATTCTTATTGATTTCAGTGAGGAAGGGAGAGGGAGAGAGAGAAACATCAATGATGAGAGAGAATCATGGATCGGCTAACTCCTGCTCGCCCCCTACTGGGGATGGAGCCCACAACCCGGGCCTGTGCCCTGACAAAATCGAACCCTGACCCCCTGGTTCATAGGTCGAAGGTCAACAACTGAGCCATGATGGCCGTGCTATTGATTTTTTTTTTTTTTTTTTTTTGAGAGAGGGAGGCGGGGAGTGAAAGAGGGACTGGGGATCGAACCCACAATCCAGGTGTATATCCTGACTGGGAATTGAACCCACAGCCTTCTGGTGAATGGGATGATTCTCCCACCTACTGAGCCACCCGGCCAGGGCTAGACCTCCGCTAAAGAAGCAACCACCTTTTCCAGGGAAACCCTGTTGCCGTGGCGACCAGAACGCCCCTCCTTTGTGTGGCTGAATGACATCCCCGTGGATGGTGTTTGGTGCCTGTGCTCTGAGGACCCTTTTCTTTCTGAGAAGTCCTTAGTCACGCCGCCCGGAGGGCCCTGAGGACGGGAGCCCGGGCAGGCTTTCCGCGCCGGCGTCTGCGCATGTCTCTCCCTGGAACGAGGCCGGGTCTCCTGGGCCCTGGCCGGTGCGGAGCAGCGGGTGCCGAGCCCCACGGGCGGGAGACTGAGAGCTGAGGGGGCAGCCCGTCCCTATGGGAACTCTCCCCAGCGAGTTTTGCAAAGCCTGCGTCGCTGGTTGCGGGTTGTCCCTGGTTCCTGTCCTCTGGCGTCTGTGGTCAGTGTGTGACCCGGCAGAGACGTCGCCACCTGGTCAGGTACCGCGGCCCGGCCGAGTCCAGGCACCCCGGCTGTTGTGTCTGATGAGGTGCGGGAGTCCAAATTCGGTGATTCTGGTAGGTTCCCCTCCCAGCTTAATGGTTGTCTCCTGGAGAGATGACCCCCAGAGCTTCTTACTCCATTTCCTGTCTCAATTTGCCTATTCTAGAGATTTCTTTTCTTCTTTAGTTGATTTTTATTTTCACTTTTTTTAGAGAGGAAGGGAGGGAGAGAAGCATCGATGTGAGAGAAACAGGGGATCACCAATGTAATTTGTAGACACCTCTTTCAGAGGTGGTCGCTGTGCCCCGTAAAAGCCCCTCGCCCTCTCCCGCCAGGGGTCCTGAGGGTTCGGTCTCAGCTCGCTGCCCAGGTTCACGACGCCCCGGTCACCACACACCCTGTGGAAGGCAGAACGGGGCGGGGGGTGGGGGGTGTCTGGGGGAGCCAGAGACGGCCGCCCATCTGCCTCCTGCAGAGAAGCCCACCACCCCCCACAGCTTCTTGTCTGAACACAGATGGGCGACTGCATGTCGTTGAAAGGAGCACAGATGTGTCTGGCCGGCCTGGCTCAGTGGTGGAGCATTGACCTGAGAACCGGGAGGTCACAGGTTCGATTCCTGGCCAGGGCACAGGCCCGGGTTGTGAGTGTGATCCCCAGTGGGGGGCGTGCAGGAGGCAGCCGATCCGTGATTCTCTCTCATCATTGATGTTTCTCTCTCCCTCTCCCTCCCTCTCTGAAGTCAATAAAAATACTTTTTTTTTTTTAAACAAAGGAGCACAGATAAAAGAACAAAAGCGCCACTCCCGGGCTATCGTAGAAACAGGGTTTTAATATAATATCCAAGTCTAGCATTTACTATTTACAACAAATAAATATTGCCCCTCCCCAACTGGTAAACATGATTTTTGCCTTTTATACAAATGTTCGATCCCCTCCCGTCCCCCCATCCTCCTTCCCCCTTGGCCCGTGTGGTCCCAGGAAGCCCAGGTGCAGCAGCAGATGGCACTCAGGCTGCGGCCGGGGACTCGCGGAGCTGGTCCTCACTCGCAGGTGACGAGGGTCCCTCCTCTCCGAGGGAGGCCGGCGCGCGGGCGGGGCTCCCGCACTCAGTGGCCTGACGGCAGATCTTTGGTGCAGCCTGCGGAAGGCTTGAGTGGTGGAGGGGCCGGGCCCCGTGAATGGCACGGCCGGTGTCCGTGGGCGCGAGGAGAGAACCGCAGCGGTCAGATCCAGTGCAGGAGTGGGTGCCCTGGGCTGCCCGTGGGCACAGGTGGCAGTGACCACACCTGGGCAGGTGTGAGGGAGGTGTCGTGAGGGTGTGCCCCGTGGCGGGCAGGGCTCCGTGCCCCTTGGCAGCGCTCCTGGGCAAAGTCGGCTAGTCCTCTGGCTCCAGAGAGCGGAAGGCACCTAAGGCGGCGAGTGGTCCCGGGAGGCCAGGTCAGCCTGCTGACGGGCAGGCGTCAATCCCGGCAGAAGGAGGTCCAGGGGGAAATCGGAGTCGGGGAGGGTGGCCCGGTGGCAGGCTGGGCAGAAGGTGCCCGGCTGGCCTGGGCCACTGTCGTCAGTAAGTGCTTGGTTGCCCAGCCAGCCCGAGCCTGGCGGGACAGCCCTGTGGCTGGGCAGCGCCAGGGACCAGCTAGAAGATGCCCTTGGCAATCCTGAGTCCCTTCTGCTTCATGCGGGGGAGAGTGGAGCTGGCGCCATGCCGGACCTTGGCCCCCTTGGTGAAGGCCCGTTTCTTCAGGACGAAGTCATAGTTGGCGGTAGAGTTCATGGCGTAGAACACGTTGGCGTTGTCCGGGATCTTCAGCTCTGGTCGGGGAAGGTAGAGGGGTGGTCGGTATGAGAGCCCCCAGGATAGGCCTGGGCTCAGCACCCGAGACCTCCAAACCACCTCCAGCACCACCAGGGACCCCTCAGCAACATGGGCCGGGGAGACCACGCAGGTGGACTGGCCGATGAAACCTAGCGACTCCTCCCCACAGAGGGTCTGGCTCCACGGCCCCATCTCTGGAGCAGGGGAGGGTCACCCTGCTGCCCCCGCCCCACTGCCTTCGCTGACCAGGGTCTCAAGCAGGAATAGGTTCTGTAGCCCCCAGACCACCTCCCTGAGCCCTGCCCTGCTCAGCCCAAGAGCGTGGGGCCCAGTGAAGGGCAGACCCCTGTGCCGCCGGGGGGCCGGGCACCCCCAGGCCCTGACACTGGGCTCCTGTTTCCTACCACCCGGCTGGCCCGGAGCCTGCTGAGTCCCACTGCCCGGTGGAACCTGTGCCCGCTGCCCCGTGTGGCTCTCTAGATCCTTCACCTGTGTCGGCCTCGCGTCCCACCTCACAAAGACGGAGCAGGAAGGTGCAAGGGGATTGAGAAACCAACTCCCAAGGAGGGGTCGTGGGGGCCTGGCTGATGGTCGGGGCTCATGTCGGGGAGAGGGTGAGCAGCTCAGGGGAGAGGACCTGGGGAGGGGGGTGACATTTACAGCTAACCTTTATGGCACACATATGAATCATGAGTGTATACTGGGGTGGGCCAAAGTAGGTCTACAGGGTCCGTATGGAAAACCAAACAATAATTAACAGACAATAAAAAAACGAACTCTACTTGGTGTACTCACAACTGTACGCCTACTTTTGCCCACCCCGCCCTGGCTGTGTGACGTCTGTGTGGGGGGTGGACACAGGAGCTTGCCCGGGGGCCCGAGCCCCAGCCTCTGGCTCCGAGTCTGTGCTACGCTGGTCCCTTCCCCAGGGTTTAGGGTCCTGAGCTTCCCCGCAGCAGCCTCTGCCATGGACTGAATGTCTGTCTCCCCCCAACATTCCTGTTGAAAGCAAACCCCAAGGTGATGGGATCAAGAGGCAGGGCTCTAGGAAGGCGATGCCTTCATGAGGGTGGAGCCCCTGTGAAAGGGATTAGCGCCCTCATCAAAGAGAGCCAGGGAGCGCCCCACCCCCACGTGCGGGCACAGCCAGAAGTCAGTGTCTGCCACTGGGAGAGGGCCCTCGGCCGACATGGCTGGCACCCTGACCTTGGACCTCCAGCCTCCAGAACCGTGAGAAATACGGGTCTGTTGTTTATAAGGCACCGGGTCTGCGGTGGTTGGTGACACGTGTGAGTGGATGTTAACATACTTCCCATCCCAGCCAGCAAGGGCCTGGATGGCTGTGGGCTCGGCTGCACAGCTGCTTTTCCCAGGAGAAACGCCATTTTTCTTCACTGCAGCTCTGGACCCAGGCCCAGAAGCTGGGGGGGGCAGTGAGAAAACACAGGGGTGTCCAGGCCGGCCAGGAGCAGGTCGGTGTGTGTGAAGCCTCCCCTGCCCCTGCTGGTGCGAGTTCGAGGGGGGCCTGGTGCCGCCCCCACCGCCGTGCCCCCCCCTCGCCCCCGCCCCACGTACTTCTCTCGTCTGAAATGACCTGCACCAGCTCGTAGTGCTCCGGCTGCTCCTCATCCAGGTGGTGCTTGTCCATGGCCTTGCGGATGACAGCCGGAGCCTTGTCCTGGCTGGTCACCTGGATCGGGTGGGGGCAGGCCGTCAGGGGGCTGCGGCCAGGGGCCCTCCGAGCCGCTCCATACCGCGCACGGGGGCTCACAGCCTCTGGCCGGGTGCTCGGTCCGTGGGGGGCTCGCCACCTCCCCGGGGAGGCCTTGCAATGATGAGGGGGTCTTTCCCAATCGTTCCTACTCCCCATCCTCTCACAAGCCTGCCACCTCCTCCCACACTTCCTGGGAAACCAGCTGCCCCTCCACAACAGTATCCACGAGGCCGGGGGCCAGACAACGCTGGAGGCGGGAGCCACGGCCCGCCCAGGGTGGAGGCTGCCGCGTGGTCAGCACAGACCAGGCCGATTCCTGCTGCGTCCACCCCGAGGGCCAGAGGGCAGCAGCTTCCAACATAGGGTCATCCAGGCGACTGTGGCACGGGGCACCCTACCCAGTGGTGGGGTGTGGCGGGGACCCCCACAGGTCAGTCCCACTGGCTTGATCTCAACCTTCAAATTCCATGCCGTGTCTGATCGCTGGCCTCCCGCCCGCCCCCCCCCCCCCCCCCCCCGACAACCCGTCCCCCGGAGACAATCATAGGTCTCTCTGCCCTTCTCTGCTCCAACCTCCAATGACTCCCGTCTGCCCCCGACACTTCCCTGATCCGCGTACCGAGCCCTGCTCCTTCACCTCGGGCCTGCTCGCTGCCCCTCCAACCCCTGAGGACCCCCCTCTCGGGACACTGCGCAGTGCTCCCCGAGACCCGTTCCCTGGCTGTGATCGGATGTCTACTGCCCTCATCCGATCGCCGAGCCTGGCTTCTTCACCCCTGTCCTTCCTGACCCGCTGGAAGGAGGGCGGGACAGACAGGCGTCCAGTCCTGTGCTGCCCGGCAGAGTGTGGGGGCACGGGGCACGGGGCGCCGCTGCCCGCTCACCAGCACGCTCTTGTACATGTTGCCGTTGTCCACGTCCAGGCTGACCCGGATGATGCAGCAGTCGTCCACCTGCTGGTTGTAGAGCGGCAGCGAGGCGCTGTAGCTGCTGACCCCCGAGACGGAGCGCTTGTGTGTGCGGGCGCTGGCCACGGGCGTGGTGGAGGCCGAGGAGGAGGAGGCGCTGCTGGACGCCGAGCTGATGCCAGAGGTCTCCGGGGACGACTGGGAGGCCGACTCCCAGAACTGTGGGGACGGCACGGTCAGCAACGGCCTGAGCCCTGAAGGGCGCCCCAGGAGGGGGCCCAGCTCTGGGGGCTTTGAGGGGCTTCCTGGCCTCTTTTGTGGGTGGGGTGGAGGGGACACTAGAACCTGGAAGGGAGGGGCTGCGAAGGGCTGGGGGCAGTCACCTTCTTTTCCTGGCCGTCGGGGGACTCTGGGACAAAGCTCATGGTGATCTCCTCCACATCGGAGCTGGAGGAGCCGGCCGAGTGGACGCTGAGCGCATCGGCGATGTCCCCGCTGCTGAGGTAGGGGCTGCACCTGAGCTGGTCGCAGGACTTGGAGTGCGAGCTGCCGCTGGTACTCAGCTCCGTGCTGGGGGCCTGGCGGCTGGAAGAAGGGCTGGGTTACTTGGGGGAGGCCTCCCCTGGGACACATCCCACCCCTGCCCCCCGACACTCTGCTCCAGGCACCCCATTGTCTCAGGCCATGTGCCATCAGTTAGCATTAGCCCCGGTTCAAAGGACACTGAGGCCCACAGAGGTGAGGAGCCTTCCCTGGTCACAGGCTGGTCAGTGAGGAGCTGGGATCTCAGCGCCAGCTGTTGGCCTCCCGCTCCCCCTGGGGGCCCCCCAGCCCGCGGCACCCACTCGCTCCAGCGCTTGACGATGGCCGTGCTCTTCCTGGCCTTCAGAGTGTTGCTGGCCGACTCGGAGGGGGGCTCCAGCTCACACGACAGGCTGTAGCTACGGGACAGGGCGGCAGCTGTGAGCTCCCGGAGCCACGCTCGGTCTCCCTCCCGGCATGCGCCAGCGGCTGGAGTGTGGGCACCCAGCCATCTCGCCAGGCCACAGGTCAACGCCCACAAGAGCCCGTGCCGCAGGCCCTCGAGCCTGTGATGCGCCCGACCCCCGCCCGCCTCACCTCTCGGCCTCGCTGAGCCGCGCCACGGCCCGGAACCAGGCCCCGAACTGCCCCTCGGGCTCGATGCTATAGTTGTTGCAGGCGGACTGCAGCAGCTTGATCTGGGCGATCACTTCGAATTCCTGGGGCCAGAGCGCAGGGCAGGGCGGGGAGGGCCTGAGTGGGGTGCAGGGTCACCTCCTCGTCTCTGCCCCCACCCAGGCCTGACCCGATCCTCAGCTGGGTTCCAACAGCCCCTCCCCGGGAAACTATCCTGGATTCTCACTCCTGCCCCCTGCCCCCCCCCCGCCCCCCCACCCAGAGGCTCTCCCTTCTGGATCCAGCTCTCCCCATTAATATAGAAGGAAGGGGGAGGCCAAGAGTGTGCTCAGGGGGCGTCTGATTTCCAGGCCCCAAAGTGAGGGCGGTGGCTGCTCACCTTCCTCCTCTTCTCGAAGTTGATCAGTCTCCCCTGGAAGGCAGACAGCCAACGCCCATCAGAACATGTCCCCATGCCCATGACCACCCAGCCCCGCTCAGGCTGCACTACCGACAGCGAACACCAGGGGGCAGGGCATGCACACAAGCTTAGACCTTGGCTGGGTCCTGGGTTGGGCACGGGAGACCTTCTCCCACAGCCCTCTGAGGACAGATCTTTGGACAAGAAGACCCCGCTTGGCTACCACGTGCCTGACCTTGGAGGGTGTGGCCTCGCTCGCCCATGGGCACAGCTGGCTAAACTCGCCCTGCAGCTCTGAGCCCCACAGCCAGATGGTGAGCTGCTTACCCACTGGTAAGAGGGGCAGCTGCCCCGACACACAGGAGCCAGGGGCTGGGAGCTCAGGGCTCGCTGTGGGGCGCTCTCTCCTCTGAGGGGCGCTCTCTCATCGGGCTTCAGGGCCCACCCCGCCCCGCCCCCGGCTCACTCACATACAGGTAGTCCTTCATGGCCGTGTCCAGCATCACCAGGTCCGTGAGAAAGGTGCCCAGGTAGGGGATGGTGCCCTGGATGACACCCTGTGACAGCGAGGTGGGAGGTGATAAGTGAGGTCCACACACTCCCCTGGGATCCCCTCAGCCTCGGCCCCTAGCCCCAACCCCGGGCTCCCACTAGGAGCAGCGTGGGGACCCTTAGGCGCTAATCCCCCTCCTAGTGCCCACAGACCCCAAACCCTCAGGTGACCTTCCAGGCCTGGCATTTGGCAAATCCCCAAGAGGACCGGGCCTCTGACCCTCCTCACCCGAATCCCCCGAGCCTAGCTCTCAGGGCCTTGCTCTGGTGGCTGCAACTCCTCCTGGACACCAGCTGGTGAGAGCACAGCCGTGCCAGAGCAGGTCTCAGGGGCATGTCAGGCACAGTGGCAGCAGGAGGGGGACGCGGGAGGCCACCGTGCCCTCCGGGCCTGGGGCACACTCACCGTCTCCTTCGGCCGCTTCTGGGCTCTCTTGGGGTTCATCTCCAGGGTGGCAAACTTGGAGGTCCCCTCCTGCCAGGGTTGAGCATGGGGTCAGCGAGGCCTTCTTCCCTTCGCCCTTCGCCCCCACATGCACCCAGATCTGTCTAGTCATTTGGACCCACGCCTGGGCAGCCCCTTTGGGACCTGTCGCCTGGGCAGGCACGGGCCCTCCCCTGGGGAAGTGAGTTCAGACAGAAGGGGGTGGCAAGGGACTGCCCAGGGGACAGGCTGGACTGGGCAGGGAAGGGATGCCCACCCCGACGCCATCACCACCAGCGCGGAGGGACAGCATGGAAGCAGCAGATCGAACCCTGCCAGGCCCCCTACCCCTTCTAGAAAAGCCTCCCCACTCCCAGGCCACCCCATTCCCCGGGCCTCCTGTCCCTGAAACTGCCCCCACCTGCCCACAGCCCAAACAGGTTCCTGCCCGCCCCCTCCCCCAGGTCCAGACAAGACAGGCCCAGAAGTTTGCTTGCGAAGAGCATTCCCTGCGAGGCCCCGCCCACCTCACCTTGACGAGCAGCTCTCTGCTCAGCGAGTAGTTGTTCTCATCCGAGAAGATCTCCGACAGCTTCTGGAAGACCCGCACGCTGTCCCTGCGGGTGGCGGGAGGGTGTGAGCGCAGATCCCCTTTCTCGTCGAGCCCAAAGGCCCGCGCTGCTGGGCGCTGGTCCCACGGTCCTAAGGGCTCCGTGGGCCTGGGGAGGGGGCTCTCGAGGGGGTCACCGGGGTCCCATTCCCAGTTCTACTGAGTGGCTCTGTTGGGACCAGTTTTGACTTTGTGTGGCTCAGTCCAGGACCTGACAGATAGGGAAACTGAGTCCTGAGGCAGGACTGCTGGCCGAAGGTCAAGGGACGCTTCGAGACCCCACCCCACTGTGGGCCCTGCAGGTCGCAGGCTCGCTGAGGCAGGGCCCAGCCCCCGGAGGCCCTGGCGCAGGCGGAGCCCCCAGGCCCGCCCACCTGGACACTTCCTCCCACGTCTTCTTCAGCCGGTGGATGGAGTTGCTCTGCAGAGCGGAGAGGATGGCGTAGAGGGACGAGAAGTTCTTCAGGACCCGGCACTCCTGGGGGGGGAGGGGGGGAGCAGCGTGAGGGGGGCTGGCACCTCCCCTTCTGGGGGAGATGCCTGGGAGCCCCCCTCCCAGGAGACCTGCACCCCATGAATATCGCAGGGAGGGCCTGAGCTCAACCCAGGAAGGAACCTAAGGAGGAAGCGAGCAGGGGGCTGGGGGGTGGGATGAGGCGGGCTGGGGAGGGACAAGTCAAGGTCATGGAGGCCCTGAGACAGAAGGGCTGGGCCACAGCCCACAGCCCTGGGAGGGGGTGAAGGCAGCCAGGGGCTCCCCCATACCCTGGCCACCTCGATCCAGTGCTCCACCACCCGGGCCCGGGCCCGGGCCGTGGCGCTGCGGTCTCGGAGGCAGGTGGTAATGACGCAGTTGGCCACGCTGTTGAACTGGCTGACAGTGGCCCGGACGGTGGGGGCCAGGTGCTCCTTGCCCTTCTTGTCGCGCTGGGACCAGATGGAGCCCAGGCAGTGGTAGGGCACCACCTTCTTGAACAGCTCCTGGGGGGCAGGGGCGTGTCACTCGGCTCCGCCACACCCCAGCGCAGCGCCGGTCCCCCCAGTCCCAGGCAGGGCCCTGGTCCCTGGTCCATGCTGGGGACCTGGAAGCTGAGGCTGTGGCTGAGCGCTGGGGCCCCTGGGTTTTGCTCCCTGCCCCTGTGGGCACCGGCACGCGAGGGACGCGGGATGAAACACTGGCGGGGAGGGTGGCATCTTCACCAGCCACCCTCACTAACCGCGGGCACCATCCCACGCGGCACCGGGGGGCCCTGAGCCCCTCACACCTGTGCCCCTCCCGGTCCAGATGCTCATCCATGTGGGTCCACAGCTGGAGCTGTGGCCTAGGCTCCCCTGGGGCCAGGACACCTCAGGTGCCTACTAAGTGCTGAGGCTGGTGAGGCCTCCTGGGCAGATGGAGGAGCTCCCTCCCCCACCAAACAGCCAGGCTGCCCAATTTTGTATTGTTCCACTTCCTTTAACCCTCAGTTACTCTGTGCGGCCGGGGTGGGGTGGGGTCCCAGCTCCACAGTCCGCAGGGAAATGGAGGCCTTGGGGATAAGAAGCTTGCCCGGGTCACGCGGTTTGCAATGCTGGAACTGGGGTTGGGGCTGGGGCCAGGGCATCAGCTCTGGACCAGGGAACGCCCGTGGGGACAGCAGATGCCGGAGGAAGGTGTGCCCTCCCGCCCGCTGAGCAGAGCTGCTCACCGCATCCATCAGGGTGAACTGCTCCGCCACCAGGTAGGGAGGAAACGCCAAGAGGTGAGGCCTCTCCTCGCGCAGCCCATTCTCGGCGGCCACAGGCGAAGGCCAGGAAGGCTCTGGTGCTGGAGCCGGCTCTAGCTCCAGAGTTTGCGACAGAGCTGGCTCCAGCTCTGGGGTTGCTGTGGGAGTGGGTCCCGGCGCTGTCCCTCGCTCTGGAGCTGGTTCGCGAGCGGGCTCAGGCTCTCCAGCCAGCACTAGCTCCTGCTCTGAAGCCAGCACTGGACTGAGCACTAGAGCTGGCGCTAGACTGGGAGCTGGAGCTGGCGCTGGAGCCGGCTCCTGCTCTGAAGTTGGCACAGGACTGGGCGCTAGAGCTGGAGCTGGCGCTGGAGCTGGTGATAGAGCTGTAACAAGAGAACAGTTCAGCAACACGCCTGCTTTCCCAAGACAGAAAGCACACCACTGCCTTCGGGAGAAGCCTCAGCCCAGGACAGCTTCCCAACCCGCAGTCTAGGTGGGTGGTCCGAGGCCAGTCTTTGCTCCTGGCCTGCCCACGCCAGCCTCTGGAGGCTCCTCTGTGTCCAGTACTGACCCAGCCCCACGGGCACCCCCCTTCTCCTCACCCTCCAGCTCCGCCTCTGTGAGCTCTGCGCTCTCCAGCTGAGCCAGGAGCAGGTGCGCGCGGCGCTCCAGGTCCGAGCCAGGCATGTTGAGCTGCACGTAGGCCACCAGCTGCTTGAGGCAGGGGAAGCCCGGGGGCTGGTTGAAGTCCTCGGAGTACTGGTCCAGCCAGGTGCCCAGGATGGAGGAGATGGCACTGGGCGGGGGGGCAGCAGAGTCAAAGGCCTGGCTCCCCCTCCATGCGGCCCTCCCATGGTCCCTGTGGGGGCTGGACTCTGGGCCCGGCCCTGCCCATCCGGAGGCCAGTGCCCCTGCCCACCCGCACTGGGCTGTCCATCCAGAGGCCAGTGCCCCTGCCCACCCGCACTGGGCTGCCCATCCGGAGGCCAGTACCCCTGCCCACCTGCACTGGGCTGCCCATCCAGAGGCCAGTGCCCCTGCCCACCTGCACTGGGCTGCCCATCCGGAGGCCAGTACCCCTGCCCACCTGCACTGGGCTGCCCATCCAGAGGCCAGTGCCCCTGCCCACCTGCACTGGGCTGCCTATCCGGAGGCCAGTGCCCCTGCCCACCCGCACTGGGCTGTCCATCCAGAGGCCAGTACCCCTGCCCACCCGCACTGGGCTGTCCAGGCAGGGGCAGGCCTGGTGAGCAGGCAGGGAACCCTCCATCGACCGTGTGACCACTTCTCCGGCCCGGAAAGCCTGATAGCCTCCGTCTATCTCCAGCACCCCCACTGGAACTTAAGCTCCACGAAGCCGGGGCTGGGGGGCTGCCTGCTCTGTCCTGGCACAGACTGGCACACAGTGGGCGATGCCTAACCACGCAGGGAGGAGGGACCAGCAGAGAGTGCCCTGCCCTGCCGTCACGGCCCTCGTGGCGCCGCCCTATTCTCTGTGCCTCGTCTTCCCTGTGACACTGTCCCGGGGAATTGACACAGCTGCCCCGGCCCCACGCGCAGCTGGGCCGGAGGACGAGGCGGGGCCAGGTGTGAGCCGGGCGCTCCCACACCGCCTGTCCTGGGCACCAGACAGGGACAGGGCCAGCAGGGCTGGGCGGGCTGTGGGGAGGACAATTCTCTCTGGGGGGCTGGCTCTGGGTCCCCAGCCTCCCTCTGCTCCCTGGGGCCCAGGGCCCACCACAGCTCCCCACTCTTTCCCTCCTGCAGGAGCCCTCAGGCCCCAGGGAAGCGGGGGCCAGCGTTCTGCCCACCCCGCAGCCTTGGCCCCAAATGTCCCCCCGCAGCGACGGAGGCCCTCCCCGGACCCCGAGCGCACTCACTTCCTCAGGTGGTCCTGGGGCCCGCCGTCCTCGTGGGAGTAAGGGAGGATGCATCCGTATCTAGAGGAGGCCGTGAGGGCGTCACATCTACCGAACCTGCTGTGACGGCTGCTGTTACTGGCCGCCCCGCCCCCCCCTCCCCCCGCTGGGCCAGAGCCTGGAGAGCAGGGGTTTGTTTTGCACTGAATTAAGTTCCATGCCCAGAAAAGTGCCCGCACACAGGAGGGGCTTCTCCTACATTTGTGGGATGAATGAACCCCAAGTGGCACCTCACAGATATCCAAGCGGGCCTGGGGCCCCTACCCTCGCCCGAGGGCCCTTGCGCTGGTACTCGGGGAGGGGACCCCCAGATAGAAGCTGGAACCTCTACTCAAATGAGAGCTGTTTCACCCCAAGGCACAGGGCGACGCGGCTTGAGGCAGAGTGCTGCTTTGGCGGGGGAGTTAAGTCGGCCCCCAACAGTCCCGACAACCTGGGAGGCTGCTGTGTTCACATGAGCAAACGGAGGCTCAGAGAGGGCAAGGGGTTTTCCCGGAGACACACAGCAGCAGGCGGGGGAGCCCGTGCTGTGGAGGGCGGGGCGCTCACCGATTGAACAGCAGGTCCAGGACCTGCTGGGTGGTGGTGAAGGTCCGATAGGTGCACAGGAAGATGGTGACGTAGGAGAGGTCGCTGCCCTGGAAGGCGGGCACCAGGTGCTCCACCAGCTTCTCCAGTGTGCCCGCCTTCACCGTGCGCACCTTGCAGGTCTCGTACAAGCTCAGGGCCGACTCATTTTCACACTGGGGTGGGCAGAGGAGGGCCATGTGGGCAGGGGCAGCAGCAGGGACCCCCAGAAGGGTGAGGGCTGGAGCGCAGATGAGCTCCCAAGCGGGCGGGGCCTTGTGGCAGGAGGTGGGGCGTGAGTGTCCCCCCAGAAAAAGGTTCCCACGTTTGAAAGTCGATCTGAGCCCTGGCCCGTTTGGCTCAGTGGATATAGAGCGTCGGCCTGCGGACTGAAGGGTTCCGGGTTCGAATCCGGCCAAGGGCACTTGCCCAGGTTGCGGGCTCGATCCACAGTAGGGGGCGTGCAGGAGGCAGCTGATCCATGGTTCTCTCTCATGATTGATGTTTCTATCTCTCTCTCCCTCTCCCTTCCTCTCTGAAATCAGTAAAAATATATTGTAAAAAAATAAAAATAAAAGTGGACCAGAGGGGGTGCTGGGAAAGGTGAGGCCTGCAGGTCACCTGCTAGCTGAGCAAGCACTGCCCCTCCCGGTGGTAAGAGCATCACCCGCGCCCTGACGGCACAGCCCATTCCAGCGACAAGGAGGCGGGCTTGTCAGGGCGGGAGGGAGGGGCACAGCAGGGCACACAAGGCACTCAGCACAGGCCGGTGCCAATGGCCACGGAACCGACCAGGTCCCAGGCCCTGAGGGGCTGGACCACCGTGGTAACCGGCCTCCCTTTCTGGAATGCCGGCCTCGGCTCCGACCTGGAGGGGCCACGGGCTGTGCTTGCTGTGAGACCAAGTCCCAGGCAAGTGTACAGAGCGGCCAGCCCCCCACCCCCGTCCTTTTTGGGGTGAAAACAGCCCTTCCCACGAAGTGTGGGGATGAGAGGCTCGGAGGTGTGGGAGGACAGTCAGGACAGCTCCACGGGACAGCGGGGAGCAGCAGCCAAAACAGGAAACACGGGCCAGACACACAAACACTCCCAACGAGCAGGGAGGGGGCCGGTGGAAATGTCCTTTCTGAGGTTCACACACGTGTGCGAGCAGTGCCTGCCCCTGGCCGGGCCGGGCGGGGCGGGGCGGGGCGGGACGGGGCGGGGCGGGGCGGGGGGCTGATTCCTTCGGGAGCTGGACTGTGGGGCCCAAGGGCAGGAAAGCCCTGGGAGAAAGTGGGTGCAGTCCCAGGGCGGCATGTGGAACCCGGGCCTGCTCGGCGCCACGGCTGCGCAGCCCCCACACTCACCCCAAGCCGGCGCTGGCCCTTGCCGGCCGCGTGGTGCACCTGCACCTTGCGCAGGGAGATGGAGTAGACGACCCCGTTGACCAGCTCCTCGCCGATCTCCTGCGTGGAGCTCTGCAACGACAGCGCCCGGCGCGGGGGGGGGGGGGGGGGGTCAGGGCCTGCCGGCCGACGCCGCAGGGAACACCCCATGCACCCTGTTGCCCGGGGGAGGCCACACACACCTCAGATCCAGAATGAAGCAGGAGGACAGCCTGAGAACAGGTTACTATCAGGACAGTCCTCTCCGGTCCCGCCGGCCAGGAGCCGGGGTGTGGACAAGACGAGCCCACCCCTCAACAACCTGCTCCCGCCCAGGGTGCCCCCCAAGACAAGCACCGTTACGGGTCACCTCACAGGTGGGCATGTGGAGGCTGGGAGTACAGCAACCTGTCCCACGCTGCTGCAGGTGAGCGGCGACCTGGGACCCCGCGGCCCCGGCCGAGGCACCCAGGGGGACATGGCGGCCCTCCCCTCTGCCCCTCCTCCACGCAGCCTGCCCCCAAACCCCAGCAGACCCCGCAGGGTAGCGGCTCCTCCCAGCCCAGGCCTGCAGCCAGCATCACGGGTCTGGGCAGGTGTGGGGCCTCCTCGAGGCCACGTGCGAGGCCACTTCCTTCCCTTTCTGCTCATTCAGGGCCTTGTGCCTTCTTGGGCAACAGAGGACTTCCCAGCTCCCCGTCGTCACGTGCGTGGGGACAGGGTGAGGAAGAGGACAGCGCTGACGCGCAGGCTGCCGGCTTGGTCTCTGCAGGACCCAAAGCCATGGGACCGGCTGGGCCAGGAAGAGGGGTCAGCCCGGCCCCAGCCCGGGCCCAGGCAGAAAGGAAGGCCCTTGTTTTGGAGGCAGTGGCCCCATCCCACGGTCAGCCAGGCCCGGACTGAGTCACGGCCGCCCCGGGCTGCACAGCCCTCTCCCAGCCAGCCCTGTCCAGGGGAGGGCGGACTTGCAGGGGGAAGGGGCCTAGGAATAAAGATGCCAACCTCCGAGGGCTCAGGAGGAGCCGGCTGGGAGGTGCCAGTGGGCACACGGCCATCAATCACATGGTCAGGGACAGCAGCTGGGACCATGCACAGGTCACTGCCCCAGGCAGGGTGGGCGTGAACCTCAGGGGAGGCCCAGTGCCAAGCGCTGACTCAGCCTGGCCACTGATAGCCCTGCCCTGAAGCCCGGGCCTGCGGGGGGCTCCTGGGCCCGAACCTGGTGCCGGCATCCTGTACTATAACCCGAGACCTCGGCACCCCTGGGGTCAGGGCCGGGGAGGGGGCCTGGGCCTCTCGCCTCCTGCCCGCCCCGGAGGGCTCTGGGGGGCCCGGGAGCCATCCTCCTGAAGCCCACTTCCTCTGACCCGAGGCCGCCCTCCCACTCTGGGCATCGTACCAACGGGAAAGCCGCTGCAATCACACTGGCTCCTGAGCCTTCGCCGCCTCCTCCAGGGAGACAGCCAGCCGTTTCCTGGAAGTTAGCAGGGAGCCCACAGCAGACGTGCCCCCACCAGCAGCACCTCCCACACCCACACACCCCACAGCCCACGCTGGGGAGGCCCAGCCCTTCCAGCGAGGAGGGGAATTCCTCCTCCTGGAAGCAGAAAAACAGAAACAGATGTGCGCATCCTTCCCCACACACCCCTCCCTGCCTGGAAGAGCCCCCGAGGGAGGGGCGGACGCGGACGTCAGGGGCCTGTTAGCCCTGCCACGCCCACCCAGCCAGGGCCTGGCCGCCCCCACATCTCCTCCAAGTCCCAGAGGCTGCCTCCCCCGAAGGCCTGTCCCTCTCCTGGGATTCCAGCCACACCTGGCCCAGCTGGCAGCCACACCGTCCTGAGCGCCCATGGTCCTGTCAGTTTGGAGGCCGGGCAGGACCTGCTTGCCAGAGGGCACTGGGCTTGAACCCCTCCGAAGCCCAGGCTCCCCCGGGCCTCCGTCCAGGCCTGCTAGACAGCGCGCTCCCTGGCCAGGCTAACCCGCGGGCAGGGCCAGGCCTCAGGTCTAAATAGCGGCTCTGCACCGAGCCATGGGCCTTACTGGCTGGGAGCAGCTGGCTGGCCCTGCCTGGGCGTCATGTGATCCTGAGCCCTTCCCCCACCCCAGGGGCCCCCTCTGCCAGCCGGCTGGGGGGCAGGGCGGGATGCTGAGCACACAGGCTGGGCTGGGGAGTCACTGCCCCCGCGGAGCCAACCCCGTCCTCCCTGTTGCCTCCCACAGCAGCCGGGAGGACAGCCCAGAAACATGGCCGCATCTGAGTGCGGGCACCATGTAAGCCGTCCACCGCGAGGCAGGCACAGGCTCTAGGGGGAGCTCCCGGGTCCCGAGCGGAGGGGGCATCTGTTCCTTGCCCTCACCCCCTTGCCAGGGAAGGAAAGCAGCCAAAGCCCGGGCATCCACCCCCAGAACCCACCCATGACCCTGGGCCACCCTGTGAGCAGAGCGGGTTGCCTGGGCCAGAAGCAGCATGGGCAGCAGGCCCTGTGGGCACTGGCAGGGGCTGGGAGCCTCGGGGAGGGGGGGACGGCCTAGCAGACAGGGGTCCCCAGGGTCGGCGTCCACGGGGCAGCACTGCGCTGTTAGGAGAGACTGTCACATGGATGCTGTGTCCTCCCCACACCTCACTTGGTGGGACAGGAGGCCCTGTCCCACCCAAGCAGGCACCCCAGGGCCCTGGGACCCCCTCAGAGCTGTGCCTTCCAGCACCCGTGTCCAGTGGAGTGAAGGAGTGGGGTGCCCCCAGGCCCTGGTGAGCAGAGGCCAGCAGAAGGGGCGCCCAGGGTGTCCCACAGCCCACTGTCCCTCAGAGTGCAGCCCCGAGCCCCTGGGTGGCATCCGTTAATGTGTCACCGGATCAGCCTGCTCAGAGTGGCGGGCCAGCAGGGTGCTGTCCCCAGAGATTGCCGGCCAAGCCCGAATGCCCTCCAGGGAGAACGAGGGGTTCGCCAGGGCTTCCGCGTGCATCGGGTCACCATTGTGAGCTGCGGCTTGGGCCCACCGAGTCACCGAGGCCACCCGCGGCCCTGACCGGCCACCCACCAGCCCCCGGCAGCCCCAGGCGCATGAGGCCCCTCCCCAGAGCCCAGCAGACCCCAGAGCAGGGTCCCGCATGAAGGGCTCTGACTCCCAGCTCTGCCGAGCCTCCGCCCTCGGCCTCGGGGAGCCCGCCTGGGAAACGGGGAGAAGAGCCTCTCTCTCACAGGGTCACAGCGGCGGCCACGAGCCTCAGAGCCCAGACCGGCGCTTGGCACACGGAAGCGCCCAGGAAGCGGGACCTGCTGCTGCTGCGGGACGGCTGGCACGCACACAGGCCCCCTCCATCCCAGCTGAGGCTGAAAACCTCCCGGGAAACGTGTGGGAGACCTGCCAGAGGCCCCGGGAACCCGGAGGGGGGCCGAGTCACCCTGAAAGTCTGAGGGTTGGAGCCAGCCGTGCAGCTTGCCGACCTTTTCCGCCTTCTGCTCGAAAGCGGGAGCTCCAGCGTGAGACAGACCCAGAGGGAACCCCAGGAATTCTCGGGACCAGGCCACACTCCTCGGCCGTCAGGAATCCCAGGTACCCATTACACAGAGCGGGAGACTGAGGCCAGGGGCGTGACCAAGCAGACAGTGTCCAGGCTGAGGAAAGATGCAGGATTGTTCAAGGTCAAGTCCTGGCTCATCTCCTCCAGACCATCAGCCCAGGGCCGGGAGGATGAAGAGGTCGTTCTTGCGTGACCCTGCTGGTGCCTGCACTGAGCCCCACGCACAGATGGCCCTGGAGGGGACTCAAGGTCAGCCCTGGATAAGGGGGGGCCACTCTCCCAGTGGAGACCCCTCAAGGTGTCTGGTTTCCAGGGCAGCCGTGAAGCTCAGTGATTCCAGAAATTGGAGTTTGGAGGCTGTGCTGAGCCCCCAAAGAGGCTGACCCATCTCCCCAAGAACCCTCCCACCAGCCTGAGCCCAGCTCTTTAAATGTGCCTCCGTGGGGAGGAGAGACGCGACCTTCAGGCTGGCCCTGCCCACTCCTCTCCTCCCTCCTGCCCATCCTGACTGTCAGGGCCAGTGGGCCCCCGGGGGCCAGGCCTGCGAGGGGACATGGCTGGTGATGGCTGAGGAGGAAGGAGGGTGGCCTGGCCCCTGGAGGTGTCGGGTGGGGCTGGCTGAAGGTCCAGTCCCAACAGCAATAGCACGGACCAGTGTCCAGCACACGTGGGCACTTCCTGGGCGCCAGGCCCTCGGCACACTCGTCGCATTTAATCCTCCCCACACCTCACTTGATGGATGAGGAAGGAGCGGGCGGGAACTCGCCCAGGCCGGGAGCCAGGAAGTGGCAGCTGGGGCAGGGACTTGAACCCCGGCCTGTGACTCTCCTGTCCTACGGAGACACACCCAGGGGGCCGCCATGGTGGCAGCCTCAGAACAGAGTCTGTCCCCGGTCACACGGATGCAGGAAAGAGACCAGTGATGGGAAGGACTTCCTGGGGTCACCCAGCCAGTTGGGGGTGGCAGGCCCAGCGTACCCACACCACTCCCTGAGGGGATGTCCAGGGCCCCCACAGGCCCGAGGTTCAGCTACAAGGCCCGCCCCTGGAGCCTGGGCAGGACACACACCTGGGCAGCCCCCACCTGTCGGCTCTGACGCTGTGCCAGGTGCTGCGGGGACTGCTTGTCAGGCCGCCTGTCCCGCGCGGTCCTGCCCAAAACCCTCAGCGGAGGCACCGGCACGGGCCCATTGTACAGAAAAGGAAACCGAGGCGCAGGACGCGGGAGCAGGTCAGGCTGCGGGCCGAGCCAGCACTCCAGCACCACTCCCCCCCCTGCCCCCCCCACACCCCCCCAGCCCACGCTCCTGCTTCAGCTCCAGAACAGCATTACGCCCGAGGCGTCCCACCTTCGGGGAGGAAAGTGCCAGAGCAACACCCGCGCCCGGATTCCCCCCACGCAGCCCGGTGCTGGGTGCTCCTGCCCACCCAGCTGCCTGGCTCTCGTCCGCTCACTCCCCCGCCCGGCCGCCTCCTGCTCCAGGCCGCAGGCGTCAACTCTCGGATCCTCGGAAGTGGATCAGGAGTCACTTCACTGGAGCTGTGTGTCCAGAACACAGCGTTTCTGGGCCTGCGAGGCTGGAGGCCCAAGCCTGGGACAGGGGGCCACAGTGCCACGCCAAGGGAGCCGTCGGGGCCACCAGCCAGCAGCCCCTGAAACCGCCCCACTGGCTCGATCAGGGGCCACGGAGGGCCAGTGCTAAATCGATTCCAATGAAGGCAGGGCCTGGGTACGTCCAATTCCCAGGCGGTCCAGCTTCTCCCAGGGCTGACCCCATCCCCCACTCCCACTCCGGGCCTTCCCTGAGCGCCCGCACATACAGCCCGGCGTGCTCGTCTTCCCAGCCAGAACCAGCCAGCCGGGCACCCGCCCTTCTCCTGCAGCCCCTGAGGATCAGAGCTAGAGGGAACTGGAGGGTTTGGGGGGTCCCGGCAAACGGCAGGCAGACACATAGACACGGGCACCTTAGGCCATGCCTCTGGGGCCTCCAGAGTCAAGGCCCTGGGGGTCAAACTGAAACTCTGCATACAATGTGGTCAGGAGGCCAGATGACCCTGAGGAGGCAGGGAGGCTGGAAGGAGACCCCCTATGTATCTCTACCCCAAGAACAGAGAAGCCCCCCTTTATTCCATCCCACCCATAGACTCTCTCAGGCCTTGCAGGCCCACTGCCTGGGTCAGAACCCTGCCTCTGCCACTTGCTCGCTTAGAGAGGCTATGCAATCTAATTAACCTCCAGCGCCTCAGTCGTCCCTTCTGCTAAATGGGCTACTGACAGTCCTGAACGCAGAGGACACAATGCATGGAATTACTCAGCACCGGGCCTCCTAAAGAGTTCTGGCTCCTGTGCACTGTTATCTTAAACCTTGGGGGGCTTGCTGAGGGCTTGCCTTTTCCTGGAAGACCCCCCCTCCCCCGCCCCAGCGTGCTCTGGCCACAGCACTTGGCCTTCCTCTGACCTCTAAGCATCCCTGCCTCTCACTTGGCCACGGCTTCTGGGCTGCCTGAGCCTGGTTCCATTTTCCCACAGCTCCAACGTCCTCCTCGTGAACTTGACATTGCCTCGATGGTGAGCCGTCTCTGACCCCTCTGGTCCCGAGTGCACAGGAGGTGTCCAAGAGAACACAGCCTAGGTTCAAGTCCTGGCTGCGCCCTTCTTGGCTGTGTGTATGTCTGTCTAGCTCAGGGGCTCTGGTCCCGTAGACAGTGGGGCTGGCACCTGCCTGGATGGGGAGGTGGCGTCTGCATCCAGTAGTGGCCTGCATCCAGGCCAGAGAGCTGCCTGGCCGAGGCAGGGGCCCGCCCGGACACGGGGCCGCGACCTCCCGAGAGCACAGAACCGCACAGGCGGAGCTGGGCCAGCGGTGGCTTGGCTTAGAATCAAGATGACGAGGGAGCACATGCCCAGATGTGCAAGGACATCTGGCAGCCCGGCGAGGGAAGGACAGGGTGGAGGCTGGTGGGGAAATGGGGGACGGGGGAAGGAAGGCAGAAACTGCCTGGGGGTTTCCAGAGAGGACAGGGACCCCAGCAGTGCTGCTTCAGCTCTGGCACAGTACAGCGACCAGGAAACCAGCCCGGGGGGGGGGGGGGGGCGTTTTGGCAGGAGGGACAGGGACATCCCCGCCCCCTCCACCGCCCGTGGTAAATGGCCATTGTGTTTGGCTTCCGGCATGGACTCCTCTTCTGCCAGGACCCTGGTTTTCCTGCTCCAGCCAGAACTTCCCCTTAGATTCTAAACAGTGGTCGCGGCCTGGATCTGGTGCTGAGGCCTGGATGGCAGCAGCAGGAGGGGGGGAGGGAGGGAGAGGGGGAAGGCGGGAGGGGAGCCAGAGAGGCCACCCCTGGGCAAGGCTAGGGCTCAGACCTGCCTCTCCCTCAGGTCCTCAGGGATGCACATGATCAGAGAGAGGGGAAGGGGGGAGGGAACGGGCTGAGCAGCTGGCCCCACCCTGGCCAGGAACCTTCCTCGCGCAGGCCAGACCCTCCCAGCACACAAAGCCCCACTGGCTGCCAGATGTAATGCAAGTCAGATGAGGACTGGGCTGCTGTCAGGCCTCCCAGGGTCCTGCTGCAGCCGCCAATGGAAGCCAAAGCTTTGGGTGCCGGATGAGGGTCCCAGACAGGCCAAGCTCAGGAGGGAAGTCTCCCAGGCTGGGGTCCCCCGCCACCCCCGCGCTCCCAGAGCTCCCCCCACCCTGGGCACGGAGACACAATTTGTCCTTGGGCAAATATGCATCTAGGCCCGGGCTAGATACCGGGGACACACAGAGGCACAAGTCCCAGGCCGGTCTCAGGAACCTCACTGTTAAGGCTCTGGCTCGGCCGTCACATGCTGAGCCCCTCAACCCAGGGCTGGCCTCTGTCCGGGCCCCATGCCCAGGCAGAGCCGGGGAGGGGCGCATCCCTCTGCTCTCTCTGCTGCAGGGCCAGGTGCACAGGCAGGCGGGAGGAAGGTATGGCTCCCCGCAACCTGTGTGACCCCATGACCCACTGAACCCCACTACACAGAGCACACCAGAGTCCCGCCCCCGCTGGAGACAGGCAAAGTTCCCCTTCTCTGAACCCTTCCAAACCTAAGATGTTGGGGCATTTCCTTTCCTTTAAGAAAAAAAAAAAGTGTATTTATTGGTTTTAGAAAGAGAGGGGGAGAGGAACATCATCCATTTGTTGCTCCATTTATTTACGCATTCGTTGGTAACCCGGACCAGAGATCGAACCCTCAACCTTGGCATATTGTGCGACACTCTAAGCAACTGAGCTACGGGCCAGGGCTGGCGCTGGGCATTTCCTAACCGAGCATCAATGAGTCAGTCACCCTCTGGGCATGACAGGGCCTTGTCCCAACCTCCCTGCCAGACACCTGGCCCCACACCCAGCCCCCTGATCAGTCCTGAACATCAGCTCTACCTCTGACCCTAAAGAGACTGTCTGGAAGGCCACTGTGGTCCCGCCACCCCTGGGCAGGCATGCCAGGAGTGTGCCCCCCTAAGCACGAGGCACCTGGATTGCTAACTGCCTGTGCGAGCCGGGGCTGGCAGCCGAGAGGAGACAGGGCCCAGCCCTGCTGGCAGAGGTGACAGCCCGCGGAAACAGGTGGCTGCAGGGGCGCGAGGCTGGCACACCCGGGCTCCGCGAGGGCAAACACTGCGGTGGATGAGGGGCAGGCAGACCCAGGGCCAGTCCCTAAACTGCTGGACCAGCTGCGCGGGCGCCCCACCCCACCCCACCCCCGCCCACCTTGCTGCCCTGGGGTTACAGCGAGGAGGGGGGATTTCTGCAGAGGGACCCTCCTTCCGGACCGATCGGCACGCTGGCCCCGCCCCCACCCCCTCGCTGGGCCGCGGGTCGGGCCGCCCTGGCTCACCCACCTCTAGGCGCGGCAGGTCGGGGTCGAGCTGCGTGAAGCTGTGCAGCACCACCGGGCAGCTGTCGGGGCCGCCCACCTCCAGGCGCACGGCGTCCCACACGCTGCGGCTCCGCCGCGAGCCCGGAAACAGCGGCTCGGCACCGCCCGCAGGCCCGGCCGCCTCGGCCCACATGCGCTGCACCATGGGCGGCTCGCAAAGCGCGGCCGGCCGGCCGGGCCGCGGGACCCGGGGCGGCGCGGGCGGCGGAGGCCCCCGCAGCTCCGCGCTGCTGCGCTCTGTGCCCGCCGCCCGGCCCGCTGAGGTCATGCGGGGGGCGGGCCGGGCCGGGGACGGGCCGGGCCGGGGGCGGGCCCTGCGGCGGGGAGGGCGGGCCCTGAGGCGGGGGGCGGGCCCTGCGGCGGGGGGCGAGCCTTGCGGCGGGGAGGGCGGGGCCTGCGGCGGGGAGGGCGGGGCCTGGGTGCCGGGGCGGGGAGTGCGGGCGCCCCCGCGAGCCTCCCTGTCCCACCTATAAAACGAGGGCGAGACCACACGACACATCCCGCGAGCACAGGCTGCGCGCCCACCTGCGCCAAGCCTCAGGTATCCATGGCCAGAGGGGCCCCAGCAGCTGCCACCCTCTGTGCCCACCCGAGCACCCGGGACGGTGGGTGGGGGGTGGGGGTGGAGGAAGACAGTTTGGCAGTTTCTGTTGGGACATTAAAAACGATATGCCCGTTGGCTTGGCAACCCCACTCTTAGGAATGCACCCTCAGCTGGCGGTCCGGGGTGTGCACAGGGATTTCTATGTGAGCACATTTACGGGAACTTCGGGTACACCCCTGCCCAACACAGTCACGCAGACACCCCGTGCCGTGCCGTGCCGACTGACCGGCCCTTCGGCAACCCGTGATGCCGGAAGTGCTGCTCAGTGCGGAGCCGTGAGAAACCGGGATGCTGCTCCGCTTGCGGACAGGACACCGCGCCCGTGAACAGAGGGCCCTGCTCTGCACGCCTCGGCGCTATTCCGGCGCCGCTCCACTTTTCCCTCCCGCTTCTCTGAATTGCCCGGTCTCCCTAAAATAGCTGTATGACCACACACCTGTGATCAATGCTGGTTTTGTCTGTTTTTAAGCAAAATGGGTAGATTGGGTTGGAGCGGAGGTCCCTAGCAGGCGGGTTAGGAAGGCTCCATGATCTGCCCTGGGGCGGGGAGGGGCGGGGGCACGTTAGAAGGACGCCCTCAAAGAGCAGCAAAGCTGGGACGGACCCCGGACACTGCCCTGGCCCTCCTCCCCGCCCAGCTCTCAGAACTTGCCGGGGAACCCGCACCCGCCGGGGGCTCCCCTTGATCTTTCTCCCAGGGAGGTGCCCGGGAAACAAGCTGGGGGGAGGGGGGGAGGGTGCCTGGAGGCCGAGCAGCTCATCGGGGCACAGAGGCTTTGAGGGTGCCCGGTAGGCAGGGAGGTGAGGCGTGGGCAGTCATCGTTACAGAGGCCCTGGCTTTGGGGCTCCCCCTGGGGTCCTGGTGAGCCTGTTCACGGCTCAGCTGAGTGCGCACGTGCACACACACACACACACACACACACACACACACGCCCCGTTCCCAGGGTGGCGGTATGGCCGAGACAGGTTCAGGCACTGAGAGCTGGGTCTGAGCCCAGCCCCACCCCTTCTTGCTCTGTGACCCCAGCCCCCAGCAGGTCACCTCACCCTGCAGGAACCGTATTCTGTGTGAAGGGAGCGTGACTGACGAGACAGCACCACCGAGCGAGCACCTGGCACAAAGGGGCTGCCGGGAGGAACAGGGTGCCAAGCACTGTGGGGCGTGTGCGGCTATGATAAATGGGTCACTCCTTTCCTCCTCATCCTGCTCAGTGTACCCCGACCCCAGCTGTCCCGGGCTCCCACCCTTTCCCTGGGGGTGCACCCGCCCCTCGCTGGGGGTCCCGAGAAGCCCCCATGCACCCCGCTGCGCAGCAGAGACCGGTCCCCAGGCGGAGGCCCTGGTACAGGTGCCGCCAACACTGGCTGTGAACGGCCGCTGGGAGGAGACCCGGGCCAAGTCCCGCCCCCACGTTTTGTTTGGCTTGCAAAGTGTTTTCCGACATTGGAGCCAACAGTGAAAGGTCAGGTGGTTTCACATAAAAACCCTCATTTCTGGCTTCTCCTGCAACTTTGGACGACCTGGCCACACAAGGTCCGTGTTCCCGTGAGCAGCAGGAGGCTGGGAGGAGCTGACCACAGCTGTCCCTCTGGCCGGGCCAGGTCTGGGTTTGCCACAGGCCTCACTGGGCCTCCATCACTCCCTGCCCCCTGAGCAGCCTCCCCCAGTTAAGGGGAAAGGTGTGCTCAGGCCAAACCTGGGCCCCTTTTTCTTCCCACTTCCTTCCCACCACGTCCGCTGACACAGGCAGTCCAAGAGGTCATGACCCTTGCAAAGCTCCCACACCTGCCCACGGACATCCTGGGGCAGACCACCTGCCAGGGGAGGCCCCGGCTGCACCTCTGGGTCTCTGGCCATGCCCAGCCAGGCTCGCTCAGAACTGCAGCATCCCCAGGGTTTCCAGCCATGGTCCTGGGCCTGAGGATACTTCCCACCCCCACCCGCCCCTGACGGTCCCTGACGGGGGCGCCGCAGGACTCCCAGGGCAGCTCAGATCAAGACGTGGGCTCAAGGTCGTTCCTGGGTGAGCACAGGCCTTGGCCATCATCTCCTCCAGCCTGAGCTGGGCCAAGGCTACGGAGGATGCTGTGGCCCAGCGAGGACCAGAGGCCCGGTACCCAGGCCAGGCTGTGGGGGAGGAAGGTAAAGGGCACCCCGGCGGTCTGCCTTCTGTGGTCTATATTTAGAGCCAGGGAGCACTCGAAGAGGGTGTGGCCTGGCCCGGCTCCCCAGTCATTTCCCCACACACGTCACCATTCCTGGCCTGCCCGGGCCCTGGGGTGGCCCTCTGTGGGCGGGTGAGCACACACCTTGGCAGGAGGTGACACACCTGGGCCCCGTCTGGGAGCTCCTGGAACAGCGGGTGGGCCTGGCTCAGCCCCGCCTCCTCTCCCACCAGGTTTCTGAGAACCTCCGGGGGCCTTCTCTGCCTTCGAGGGGAGCCTTAGGCAGGAGGCAGAGCCCAGAGGGGATCAGCAGGTGGGAAACGCCACCTCCAAACCTCAGGAGACTTTCCTGGGTGGAGGGTGTGGCGTCATCACCACCACAAATCTCTGACCTCCCTGGACGTCACTGCCCCAGGACAATCAGAACAAGAGACATCATCGCCTGGAGCCAGGGCCCCGCTGGTCCCCGTCCCCCCCGTCCCCCCCCTCCCCGCAAAGGGGCGCTCACAGCCCTGCCTCTGACCCTCCAGGTTGATGGAGACACTCAGAGCACACGCACAGCCCGGGATCACTGATAAATGCCTTCAGAGTGGGAACTGGGCTGCCCTGAGGACTGTCCCCCCACTCGCACCCCCCAGAGGGCTCAGTGCCCCCCACGCCAGCGGGCCCTGACCTTGACACCAGTCCAACAGGTGACAGCCTGAGGTGGAAGGCAGGGAGGAGAGAGGAAGAGAAGCAGAGGGGACACAGACAGACCGGAGACTGAGACTGACACGGAGAATAACAGACAGGGGCCCGCAGGTCCCGGTCTCAGCCCCAAACCTGTCCCCAAGGCGGGGGGAGGCACTGATCGGGAGGCAGCAATGTCCCACAGCAGTGCTGGTGGGAGGCGCCATACCCTGCCTGAGAAGCACCCATCTCGCCCGCCCGAGGGACTCCGCGTGCCCCTGACCTCCCCTCCTTGCTGGGTGTCAGCCAGCGGCCGCCGCACCGTGGGGCCTGGGACGACCCAGTCCCAACAGCACCGCTCTTCCCCGTGTGTCTGGGAAACTCTCAAGATCTGGAGCCAAGGCTATGCTCAAGCCTCGGCCCCGCACCTTCCTGAGCCTCAGTGTGTCCGTCAGAAAGACGGGAACAGCAGCAGCAACGATCCTAATGCTGCCAGATGGCTCTCGGGGCTCTCAGCGGAGCAGGCGAGAAAATGCAGCACAAAGGCCCTTTGTAATCGGAGACACCCTCCCCGGCACAGGAGCCGCTGACCCAGGGCCGCCCACCCGCCAGGAGAGGTAGATAGGCCGGCGGGCGGGCACTCGGGCACCACAGGCAGTGCCCCCCTACACACACACACCCAGGTGGCAGGTGGAGACTCCCCTGTAGCAGCTTCCAGCCAAACTCCTTCAACCAGTTCCCACGGGGCCGGGGTAGGGGGGAACGGGGGAGCACCCAGCCTCTCGCAGAGGCACCGGTTGCCCTGGAAACTCACCTCGGGGGCCGGGGCTGGCAGAGACGTTGGCCAGGGCGTGGGGCTGGGGACCGTAGGACTAGGACGGCGGGCGATGGCCCACCTCCTGGCAGTCACCACAGAGACGCAGGCGAGGAACACCCAGCCCTTCCTGCCCTTGGGCACAGCGGGCCTGCCTGCCCGGGCCATGGCAGGTGGGAGCCAGCCTCCTCACGAAGCCCTCTGCCCGTCTGCCCGTCTGTCCACCGGCCCCAGTGGAGTCGAGCACCTGAGTGCCTAGACCTGGAGTCACCCACATGGCTGTCATACCTGCTCCCGTGACGGGCAGGGCCAGGAATTCCCGCTCGTACCAGGCCACGGGCCAGCCAAGGCTGCGCCGATGGGGCTCCGTCCCCAGCCGGGCCCAGGCTCCAGCTCAGGCCTGCTCTCGCGGGGTGCGCCCAGCTGTCTCCTCCAACACCCCGGGCCCTGCACCCGTCCCCCTGCCTGTGGAGGTCACGCCCCGGGTCAGAGAGGTGGCGGGTACCAGTCACCAGGATCGAAACACGGCTCTGCCAGCGGGACTGCCAGGTGAGCGGGAACCTGCCAGGCGCGTGGGGGGAGCGCGAGGGTCCCGCTTGCTCCGGCCCCGGCCCCCCACTACTGCGCAGGGCGCCTCCACCCCTGGCACCCGACACGGGACCTCATGCTGAACTGCAGAACCAAACCAGGGTGGCAGCCGTCTCCCGTGCCAAGTAGGGAAGCAAAAACATAATACTGCCACCACATTTACCGCTGCTTCAGAAAAGCCAGCAAACGCAGCCAGGCGGGCGAGCTGCCGGAGGGCAGTCGTTAACCGAACACATTTAAGAACAACTCGGGACCTGTCTCCATGGCCCTCCTTTTGCTGCGAGCAGACACTGGCAGCCACGGGGCAAGCCCCACGCCCATTTGCCAAACGGAAAGACTGAGGCCGGGAGCAGGGAGAAGGCAGAGCCGCGGGCGCTCCTGCCACAGCCTTCAGCGCGCCCGTCCCCAAGCCCAGAGCCACAGGGCGACCCGGAGACGGCGCGGGCTGCTTCCTTACCCTCCTGGGACCCTGGTGGGCAGCCGGCGGGGCGCGCAGGACCGCGGAGGTCGGGGGGCGGGGGGCTCCGGCCGAGGCTCCACAGCCGGCCTGTCGGCACATGGTGGGCGCTGCCGGGGCGGCCGGGGCCCCGTGTGCCGCCCTGCCGCCCAGCCCCGCCAGCACCAGCTCTGGCTCGAACCGTTTCACATCCTCTTCCGGTGGCTTTGCGGGCGCAGGGGATCCGGCTGAGCAGGCAGCTCGGGGCCCGTGAGCGGAGACCTGCTTCCCTGTGGGGCCTGTAGGTTCCTCTTCTCGCTGAGCCTGTTTCCTGACCGACCCCCATGGAGGGAGGGGGGCGCAGAGATCTTCAAACCCCAATTCCTCCCACCACTAGGCTCGCAGCAGTTTCCTTCACGGAAGAAGGGGTTCCACGTACACCCAGGAAGCCCTGGGGTCCGGGTTTCTCCAGGGGATGCAGGTGGCCATCAGAGACACGGAGCTGGGGGGCTCCAGGTGGACCCTGAAGCACCCGCCTCCCTGTGCCTAAAGCCAGAGCACATCTCCACCTGCCCCCAACTCCCTCCTACAGCTCCGTCCCACCCACAGGAGAAGCCAAGTCCTAGCCCCTGACCACCCCCCACCCCCACCCCATGCTCACCTCTACCCAGGCACTCCTGCAGGTTCTCCCCTGCACCCCACCCCCACCCCCACAGCCTGCTGTGCATGGTGACACTTAACCCTGACCTTCAAGCAACAGCAGAGGTAACCGGGCTCTGAATCAGCCAGCTCTGGATCCTGGGCCAGCGACTTAGCAACCCTGGGCCTCAGTTTCCTCATGTGTAAAATGGGCACATGGGTGCTGGAGGATCTGACAGGGACTTGGCATGGGCCTGGCTGGAGGTCGGCACCCGGGGGCCTGCACTCTGATCCCCTCCGTGGTCCCGTGCCTGCCCCCGCGCCTGGCACATAGTGAACACCCAGTGGATGCTGGCAGGTGCTGCCCTGGGCCCGGGAGTACTGTCGCCATCTGCGGTGTGTCTGCTCAGCCTGGGCCCTGCAACAGATCCCAGTGGGTAACTCAGAAACGTCTGTTGTCGAAAAGCAGCAAACCGTGCCGGGGCGCTGCAAGCAACCCTGGTCCCCAGGCGGGGAGGCACCAGGGTACACAGACCATGCTCAGCCCCCTCCCCTGCCGTCCCCTCCCCAAGGCCAGGCCGGCACCAGGCTGGAGGGCAGACTCCAGCAGGACCAGGTGAGACAGGGCTCAGCAGAGCTCCAAGAAGCGAGACAGCAGTGGGCACCTGGGCTGTCCCCAACCTGACCTCTCAGCCCTGTGTGGCCAGCTGCCCAGTGTGTGGCCTCGGGCATCCCTTGCGGCAGTCTGCCCCCCCTGTCAGTGTACCACGGAGCTCTCCGGAGCATTTGGGGGCATTAGGTGAAATGCGGGGCCTTCCCTGAGCTGTGGCCTCCTCCTCGAAAGGTGAGACCCTGGGCCGGGGCTGTGGCAGGGGGAATGGGAAACTGGCTGGGACAGCGTTTCCATCCGAGTCTGAGGGTGAGGGGAGCGTGAGAGGCGCCGGGGCACGGGCCCCACGGGAACCAGGCTGCCTGCTCTGTGTCTGGCTGTGCCTGCCTTTGATTCAAGAGCATTACTGGGCCTCCCAGGAGCAGGCCCGTGCACGGAACCACCTCTCTCTTGCATGCTCCTGAGCCCAGAGGAGGCTTCCTGGCTCTTCTCCAACAACCCCCCAGCCTCCCAGCCTGTCACCCCCACATCTCTCCTGCCCCAGCCTCCAGTACCGGTCGGCCTGACCTCAACCCAGGTCACGGCTCTTCCTTTCAGAGCCTGGCCAGGCCCAGCGGCCACAGGCAGTGGGTGTGAGTCACAGCCAAAGGGCAGGATGACCAGATGCAGGCAAGAAAGGCGGGGCCTGCGGAGGGGAGGGGCCTGTAGAGGGGAGGGGCCTGAAGAGGGTAGGGTCTGTGGAGGGGAGGGGCCTGTGATGGGGAGGGGCCTGAAGAGGGTGGGATCTGGGGAGGGGAGGGGCCCGAAGAGGGAGGGGTCTGTGGGGGAGGGGCCTGTGGTGGGGAGGGGCCTGAAGAGGAGGGGCCTGCGGAGGGGAGGGGCAGGGGCAGGGGCAGGGGCCTGTGTTTCCGGCAGGCCTGGCGTCCCCGCACGCAGGCACGCACATCACTGCCACCACTCGGAACTAAGATCAGACCGAGAGCCAGGGCTCTGGGGGCTGGGGACAGTCCGGGCCGTTCCATCTGCACCTCCACCACTTGGCCCCCTGTGGGGGCTGGGCCCACCAGGGACCCCTTCACACCTGCTGTGCACGGAGCTCTGTGCAGCCATGGCCTCTGGGAGCACTCACACCAGCCCTGCCCGCAGTCACGGGCCCTTGTGGTAGGAGATCAGGCAGACCTGAGCAGAGCAAGGACGACGGACCAGGTACAGAAGGAAGGTCACCAGGGCGGAAAGCCCCGGTGCCTAGCAACCAGGAAAACAAGGCCCTGGTCCCCAGGGTAACTTTTCCTCCCTGACATATCGCTGGCCCTGTGGTTCGGACCCTCCGAGCTTTCATATCGCCGGTCACACGGCTCGGACCGGAAGAACAAGGGCCCAAGAGTGGCCTCGTGGACTCCCATGGGGGTGGGCGCGGGCACCACTGCTCCCTAAAGCACCAAGCCTGGGACCCCAATCGGGGCCTCCGTGGGGTTTAGCTCCAGGCCCAGAAATGCAGCAACACCAGACAAGTGACGCCACGCTGACCTCAGGACCAGCTGCACTGACTAAAGACCCTGCCCAGCGCCCGCCAGTCAGTGGAGACCAGACCCTGAAACGCTGAGGCATCCTCTATCGAGACCCTCCCTTGGGACCGCCCCTAAAATCCCTGCCCTTAAAGGCCCTGAGGACAGAACCCAGCCGTTCTCCTCCCTCCTCTCCCCCTGGCTCATCCCCTTCTCTTTCCTGAGCTCTAAGGCCCTTCTTCCCTCTGTCCCTGCTTCCTGAGCGCGCGCCTTCTACCTCCGTGACTGTCTGAGTAAACTTTCTCCTATCATGCGAGTGTTGGCTCTGAATGCTTTCTTAGCTGAACGGTCCGGTCGGACTCTGCCGGTAGACCACCTGGTGTCGTGGTCACCGCCAACACCCTCGCCTGTCCCAGGACACCGAGGTCATGTGACCGGCCACCTGTCTTCAGGGCTCTGCCTCCATGCCAGGCGGCCGCGGGATATCACACCTGGCCAGCCACACAACAGCCCAGACATAGCCAAACCCGGCCCACGGACACGTGAGCACAGATGCGCACCGACGCTCCCTCTGCCCACACTCCGCCCTCGGTGGGGGAGGAACAGGGTGTAGGGCGGGGGCAGGCTGCAGCCCACATCTTCGGGCGCCTCTCCCTCCCGCAGCTCCTGGGGGCAGGCCCTGTGGGGGTGAAGCCGTTGTTGATAAACAGTTGGCGGCTGTCGCTAGGAGCTGTGACTCAGCCGGAGGGTGACTCCTGTCGAAGCTGTTTACAGCACCACGTCCTGCCTTCGCTCCTCTGCCTGCAGCCTCCTGACCTGACCTGGCGCCCGGCCCAGCCCAGCTCCCGCCCCCTCGTTTCGCCCCCTCGTTTCTGGGAACCTGAGGCCCATCATCTAGTCGCTTAACACGCAGCCCCTGCCAGCCCGGCTCTGCGAGGCAGGGAGACCCCGCAGCTGTGAGGGCCCAGCCCTGAGCAGGAAGAGGACCTGGGTCGCAGCAGACACCCCCATCTGCAGCCCCCACTCCCCGGAGCCCAGCCTGGCCAGGCCTTCATGGGGACAGAGCACTTCCTTTTCTCTTTTTTTAAACGTATTTTTATCGATTTCAGAAAGGAAGGCAGAGAGAGAGGGGGAAACAGCCATGATGAATGAGAATCACTGATGGGCTGCCGCCTGCACGCCCCACGCTGGGGATCAAGCCCGCCACCCCGGCCTGGGCCCCGACCGGGAATCCAAGCCGGGACCCTTCAAGGCCGATGCTCTGTCCACTGAGCCCCGCCAGCTAGGGCGGGACGGAGCACTTCCCATCAGCCTCTGATGGCGCTGCCGTAATGATCCCCGTGGTAAAACGGAGACAACCGAGGCCCAGAGGGCAAGTAACGGCCGAGGCGGCAGGGCGGGTCCGTGCCAGGCAAGCAGCCGGCAGGCTGGCCCCCCGGGCTCTGCACCGGTTCCAGGTCACAAGCGGATTTGTTCCGGGCAGCACAGGCGGGTGCGGGGCTGGCGGGGTCCCTGTCAGTGGGGGGTGGGGGGTGGGGGGCAGTCTGTCCCCTGTGTGAGGCCCAGCCCAGGATCCTGACCCCTCTTTCCCGTTCCCTCCCCACCAGCCCACGGCCTAAGCCTGAGCCAGGGACCCTCGGTATTTCCGCTATTCACGGTTGTGCCAGTTGGCAGGTGAGCTCGGGGACAGAAGCTTGGAGGTGGCACCAAACTCACCCAAAGCCACACGGCAGCCTGGCATTGAGGCTGCTCCCAGCTTTTTCATTTTTTGTTTTAAGTTTATCATCTTTATTAAGTTTTTTTTTTACTTTTTAACATATTTTATTGATTTCAGAGAGGAAGGGAGAGAGAAGAGATAGAAACATCCACGATAAGAGAGAACCATGGATTGGCTGCCTCCTGCACGCCCCACGCTGGGGATCGAGCCCGCAACCTGGACATGTGCCCTGACCGGGAATAGAACTGTGACCTCCTGGTTCCTAGGTCGTTGCCCAACCACTGACCTCCCCTCTCCCCCCGCTGGGCTGCTCCCAGCTTTTACAAGAGGCCGGGCCGCGTCTGCTTTCTGAGAGGGCCAACGGGGGCCGCAGCCTCAGGGAGACTTGTGGAAGGACAGCTGCCAGAAGGGCGAGACCTAGGGAACCCCCGGAATGGCAGCGACACAGGAAGCACCTGCTGGGGGACAGGCAGAGAGGGCTGGCCCCACGGCAGGCAGACGAGTAACCCGAGCAACCCCCGCCGCTGTTCAGCCGCCCCAGGGCTCCCCTGCGCTGGCCTTTTCCCAGCCACTGAGTCACGCAGGTTGCCCAGAAGCTGAGGATCCGAGAATCCAGGCCCTGCCCCAGCCACTCCTGCTGGCATCATGCCCGGCTGGAGCCAGAGCTGCCAAGGACACGGCAGCCCCCTCCGGTGGCAGCGAGGACAGCTCCCGGCCCCTGGGCCTGCCCCCACATCCCGCTCCCCAGGAGCCAGTGGCAGTGTGGCAGCTACCAGCAAGTGGGGCCTCCGGGCAAACCCCACCTGCCCGGAACTGGCTGGGAGGCTGGCACGTTACTTCCCTGGACGAGCCCCGTCCCGGGCCGGGCGAAGTGAAATATGGAGGCACGCAGGACGGGCCGATGAGGAGCGTGGGGTGCTGCAGCTTTCAATAGGGCAGGGGAGCTGAGAAAGTGACAGGCAGCGAGGTCACTAGCAAAATAACGCACACCGCCCCGGCCTCTAAGCTCCCAGAGGCACCAGCCACATCTGTCCCGTCCACGCCTCGTGCCCCGGCTCCCGAGGGATGCTGCCCGGCCTGGAGGGAGCGCTCGGTGCCGCCGGGAGACAGCGCCCGGAGACAGCGCCGGGAGACGCGCCGGCATCACGCAGCCTGCCCGCACATCACAGGCTGCACAGCGCACTGGTGCTCCGCGCTTTTTCAGCTCTTCCCCGTGTTTGTTTGTTTGTTTGTTTTAATGTGATTGTATTGGCTTGAGAGAGAGAGGAAGGCAAAGGGAGATAGGAATATCAACAAGAGAGACACACGGATCGGCTGCCTCCTGCACGCCCCACACTGGGATGGAGCCCACAACCCGGGCCTGTGGCCTGAGCGGGAATCGAACCATGACCTCTCGGTGCACGAGTCAGCCCAGAGCCACGCCGGCCAGGGCTCTTCCCTCTGTTAAAACTGGAAGGGGTGTGGGCTCCCCGAGCCCAAGGGCTTGTTCCCGGATGTCCCTGGCACGGTCCCTGGCACACAGAGGGCTCCGCCCAGGACCTGGATGAACAAGTGGACTCGATCGTCCAGATGGTTCCTCAGCGTCACAGTTCCGGGACCGGGAAATATTCAGAGTCCAGGGCCAAAGAGTTCGTGCGGGCAGATCACCAGGAACGCTTCCTGGGGGAGGTGACGGGGCTGGAGAGGAGCCCGAGGGGGCAAGGAGGCCGAGCGAGCGGGGCCCTCTACCACGAAAGTGCTTTCCAGAGAGCACATCGGAGCAGCCAGGGAGGCAAGCCCAGGCCCGGAGCTGGGCAGGAGGCAGCCACGCTTTCTGGGGGTGGGAGACCCAGACGCCAGGCGGCCTCGGGGTGTCAGTGCGGGAGGCAGGCAGGCAGAGTTCAGATCTGGTTCAACCTGCATTCGTTCTCCTTCCTAAATGCGTGTGCTCCACGCCCTGGCGTGGGGAACGGGTCTCTGCTCCCGGGTGGGTGAGCAGAAGCTGCCTCAGGGTTTGGACTGGGCTAAGAAGCCCCGCGGAAAAGCACGCCAGGGCCTGCTGAGGCTGGGAGGGGGCCGTGCTCCCCTGTGCCCAGCGGAGCCCGGTCCCTTGGGGTTTCAGGGCCAGGGAAGTGGGGACAAACGGGCCCTTGTAGTGAGGAGGCGGCCGGCCGTGCCAGGGACACTGCGTGCCCGGCGCCGCCACCCGCCTGTGGGGGCTCAGGGGCCAGGGAGCCAGGCTGTCCTTTCAGAGGGGACCTCCTGAGCGGCCTGGCCTCTGGAGAGGACCCGGGGCTCCAGCTGGCTGCCGGGAGATGCTGGGGCTGCTGCCCGCTGCCCTCTTTCCCACAGCTTTCTCCAGCAAGGGAGTCCGGGGGCGGGGGCGGGGGCGGGGGGGCAATGCCTTGGGTTCCCAGGGCCCTGGGGCTGAATGACCCGGTTCAGAGACACTGCCGTTGTCCCACCCTCCTGCCAGCCATTGTCCTTCTGCCAGACCTCGGACTTTGCCATGCACACGTGGCGCAGGATAAGGCACACGTCACACCGTCACTCAAAGGCGCACCTGACCTCCAAAGGAGGGTGATGCTCCCCGACACCCACACCCACTCCCCGTGCAGGCGCAGGGCTGCACCCCAGGAGCCCGGGGGCCACGATGCCCCGCTGCCCCTGCTCTGTTCCCTCGGGGCCGCCCCGTGCCCACCCCCTGCCAGGGCTGAGAGGGGGAAGGCGGCGCGTGCTCTGTGCTGGGATTTTCCTGTCCTGAGAGCCTGGGAAGGAAACGCCCCTGAGATCCTGAGGAAGCGCGATCGCCTGCTAGGAGAGGGAGGCGGCCAGGCCAGCTCAGCCCTGCCCTGCCCGAGGCACTGCCCATCCGGAGAGTCCATAGCTGTCCCCTCTCGGCCACCCAGGGCCTCGGGCTAGGTCCACTGCCTCACCCTTGAATCTCAACCCTGAGCAACCAGAGGGTCAAAGGGCACCCCCGGCAACTTCCTTGCTGGCACGGCCTGCGGGGCTCAGGCCTGGCCCTCTGGCCCCCGGGAGCAGGCAATCCAGGTGGGGCTCACCCTGTCCTGGGCGGTTTGCTCAGCTTCTCTGGGCCCTGGTCCCCCTGGAAAAATGTGGATTCAACTCAGGCCCGCCTCCAGCTCCCCAAGAGCAGTCGAGGCTGCCCCTCTTCACAGCTGGTGGGCCACAGGGCCCTCTGCCTGCCCCTGACGGAGCAGACATTCCCTGCCCCCGGCAGAGGGCCTGCTGGTGACAGGTGCCGGCTGTTTCCGGAATATCTCACGCGCCTCGGCATCCCTGAGTCCACGGGCGAGGCGACCAAGGCAGGCAGTGAGGAGCTAGCTGTCTGGTCCTGCCAGCCCAAGCCAGGGCTCCCACCCACTCTGTCTTCTCTCCCCCCACCCCCTTCACCTCCAGAGAGCCTGACCTCCCTCCTGCCCCCGGGGCCAGGCCCTAGCCAGACGGGGGAGGCAGAGTGCAAAGCCCACTGGGACGGATGAAGTTCAGGTGGTGACAGTCCCAGGCCTGAAAGACCCTCCGCCTCCCCATACACTCTTGCCTCCCAGTTTAGGGCTGGACAACGACAGGGAAAGGGCCTCCTGGGCCAGAGGCCTGCGCTCAGAGCCCTGATGGCATGTGTGTGGGGCAGGGGTGGGGGTGCAGGTGGGGAAGCTCCCGAACTCCGGGCCACTCACTGGCCAAGGGCACTTTCCTCTCCACTGCCCAGGTGTACAGTGAGGTGGACACACCCGGAGTCTCAGGTGTCCAGGGGAGAAGCCCTGGTGCCTTCCCAGGAGAACCAAGCCTGGATCCCAGGAGGCGGGGAGGCCCGGGCTGCCCTTCAGCCCCAGGCTGGACTGTGCCCCCTCTTCAGGGCTGGGAGGGCTGAGCAGCCCCCACCACTCAGGGAGCAGAGGGTGGTGGGGACAGCACTCCCAGATTTTAGTTCCCTCTGGCAGCTGACCACCTCCGGCCCCATCACTGTCACTTGTCACTCAGGTATCCAGGAAACAGCCTCTGTTGCTAGGGGACTGGCCTGGTGCCAGGTGGCTAGCTCAGAGTGGGGCGATGGGGAGTGGGGAGCTGGCTGGGGTTTTCCCCAGGAAGCACCAAGGGGGCCGGGGGAGGAGGGGCTGAGTGGGGGTGGATCAGCCACGAGTAGCTGAGGTCCACACACAGGCCATCGGAAAGCCCCAAGCCCTGAGCCTTCCTACAGGCAAGTATTTTGGGGTCCTGTAGTTGCTAAGCAACTGCTCTGGGTTGCCGTGGAAACTCTCCCTCTGGGGCTTGTCCTTTTTAGGGGGATGCCCTCTCCCTGGCGTGGCTGCCCTGGGAGGAGGCTCTGAGGCTCATGCTCCTTCCCTCACCGCCACAGAGACTGCCCCCAGCTGTGACCACAGAGAAGACTCCTGAGGTTCCAAGCCCAGAACCTGCCCCAGAACCTGCCCACCTCCTGCCCCATCACTGAAAACGCCAAGAACAGAGCCCAAGGCCTTCATTAGCGCCAAGGGGCTCATTAGGCCTGTTTTCGCCTCCACGCCCGCTGCTAACCACCACCTCGGGGCCTGCCCAGCCCTGACCGGGGCCTGATCGCTGGACACTCACTGTCATTGGAAGAAATCTGGTCCCAGCACCCAGGCCCACCCCTGCCAGGCTTGTCTGCCCACCAGCCCTGCCACTACTTAGCAGCGGGAGTCCCTTCGCCTTCCAGTGCCTCAGTTTACCCCCTGTCTCACAGGCGCCGTGAAGCACTGCAGCCCCAGGCCAGGCGCAGGGAGGCACTCTGGGCCAGCAGTCACCCCCAGACACCTCCAGGGCACAGGAGAGGCGCGAGTGGCTGGGAGGCTCCCCTGCAGAACGCGGCCCCCTGCCGGGCACCAGGCACCGCTGGCAGCCAGGGTCTCCTCCAGCGGCTCCTTGTTCTATTCCCGTGCCCACACCCCTGCTCCACGGCCTGGTGCCCTCCGACAGGAGCCGAGGCGCTTGGCCTGTGCACAGAGGCCCTCGATCAGTGTCTGTCGCTCGAACCAGTGCCCCTGTCAAGAGCCAGCGGCGTCGGGACTGCGGCGTCGAGCGCCCAGGGGCCACAGTGAGGGTTGCCTCCACTCCAGGACTTTGCTCCCTCGCTGATGCCCACGCTCTGGCAGGGAGCCGGCCCCCCCCCCCCCCCGCTTTGTACAGGAGGACAGGGGGAGTCAAACTGCACTGCCCCATTGAGCGACAGGTTTCTGGGGAAGGAACCCCTCCAGCCTCGACCTGCCCCACAGCCCACCCATTCCCACCCGGGACTCGCCCCGCCCACTCCACCATGCCACGCCCACTCTGCCACGCCACGCCCACTCCGCCCCGCCCCGCCGGTAACAGGAGAACTGCCTGGAAGCGCAGGTGGAGCCAGGGCTTTAGGACCCCTGGGCCCTCCGAGAAGGGCCGGCTCAGCCCGCAGGTGCAGGAGGGGGAGCATCCCGCCGGGCCCCCTGGCTGCCCATCTGCACCGCCGCCGCCGGCACTACCCTGCCCCGCCTCTCTGACCTCCTCCGGAGTATGTCACCCCTGAAATGACTGTGCTCCGGTCTGTTGACAGTTGTCTCCTGGAAACGAGAAGGTGAGACCTTTGTCTAAGCCGCTGCCGCTCACAGCCACGCTGGGTGGCCCCAGGGTCACAGCGCCACCTGCTGGCGCTGCTCCAGGACGCGCCGGCCAGGGCAGCCAGCTGTCCCTGAGCCCACCCCAGGCTCCACTGACACCCACAGCCCCCAGCTGCCGGCAGATGCCAGAGACGCCGCAGACCCAGCGGCCCCTCCTGCACCTGTGGCCCCTGAGTACCTGGCCTCCAGGAGAGAATCGCTTATGTCCCTGACGTGGGCTGAACTGTGCCTCGCCTCCTACTCCCCAAAGACAGGGTGGGACCCTAACTAACCCCGGCACCTGGGAATAAGACTTCATTTGGAAACAGGGTCTTGGCAGATGCAACCAAGTTAAGATGAGGTCACACTGGATTCGGGTGGGTCCTCACCAAAGGCAAGTGACTGATGTCCTCAGAGGACGAGGGGAAACTGGCCACAGAGACACAGAGGCCACGTGCAGGCGGAAGCAGTGTCTGGAGCGATGGCTCCGAAGGCAAGGCACTAAGGGAGCCAGCCACCACCGGCAGGAAGAAGAGGCAGGAAGGTCCCTCCTCTGGAGCCTGCAGAGGGGCACGGTGCTGCCGACACCCTGAGTTTGGATTTCTGGCCAAGAAACTTCTGTGTTTTTGGTTTTTTTTTTTCTTTTTTGCAATTGATTTCAGAGAGGAAGGGAGAGGGAGAGAGAGAGAGAGAAACATCAGCGATGAGAGAGAATCATCGATCGACTGCCTCCTGCACGCCCCCCACTGGGGATCGAGCCTGCAACCCGGGCCTGTGCCCTGACCGGGAATCGAACCATGACCTTCTGGTTCATGGGCTGACGCTCAACCACTGAGCCACACCAGCCGGGCACTTCTGTTCTGAGCCACCCCGGTTGTGGTACTTCGTTAAAGCAGCCCCACTGAGCCCACCTCTGCTCTCCGCCCCGCCCCACCCCCCCCCCCCCCATCATCCTCAGCACTGCACCTCCTCGAAACCAACCCTGATCACAGGACACCTTCTCAGAGTCACCGCACCTTGAGCGCCCCCAAGCCACACACTGTTCTCATCCTTGGGGTCCCAGCATAAATGTCACCCTGGAGGCCGTTAGGCCCACCTAGAGTCCCGCCCTCCCTTCCACACCTGCTCCCTTCCCCCGGCACTGCTCTTCCCTGCAACCGGATTTGCTTTTGTGCTTTTGTCCATCTGCCCTTCCAGGCGTGCGCTCCGGGAGGGCAGGAACCATGCAGGCTCCTGGCGCAGGGTGAGTGCTGGGGGCGCAGAAACTGAAAAACGAGAGGGTCTCCGAGCCCCTCCCCCTCTGAGCAGCTCACACCGCGGGCATGGAGACCAGTAATAAAAGGTGCATGCTGTGTCCGAGGCAGCCCGATGCCCAGAATGACCCCTGGGTGTCCCTTCCCTGCACCAGCGGCTCCATTGAGCACGGTGGGCACAGCCCGCCCCCTGGCGGTCATCCCCAGCACTGCAGCCCCCGGCAAGAAAACCAGAAAACAAATCACACACCTTTGTTTGGACGTAGGCAAGGCAGCTGCTCTCCCTGTCACTCACCGCGGGCAGAGGAACAGGACCTGCGAGCTCCAGGAGCAATGTCCGGGACCGCAGGACCCTCGCTCGCTCCCCTCTTTCCCGCCACCATCCTGGTGTCTAGTTCACTCACGAGGCCGCCTCACCCCAGCCAGGGCAGTAACTCCGGACCCGCTGACAAATGAAGACCCCAAGGTTCCGACAAGGATGGCCTTGCCCTTGGTGCCCAGAGGAGTAGTCCAGTGCTCTGCCATGTGCTGCTACCCAGGTCCCAGGACCCTCAACCCCCAGGCTGCTCAGAGGACCTCCAGCGAGTAGAAAGCATTTTCCAAGGACTCGCGGAGCCCAGTGGGTCACGGATGGAGAGCCAGGGACAACAGACTCCTCTAGGGGCCTGTGGGACCCTTGGTGTCCCACCATCTGTGCACCCCAACTTATAGAGAAATAGGCTAAGGCCTTTTCTCCTGTACCCTCTCCCCCCTCCAGCCTCCTGCTCTCCCCTGTCACCTGCACCCTCCTCTGAACACACTCTATGCCCCCACCTGTGAAGTCACTGTGTGTGCACGCGCCTGTGCCCACGTGGGGATGCCCGGAGGAAGGGCCCCACAAGGGAGGGGTGAACAGGGGTTCCCCCAGGATCTTAGGGGTCCTCATTCCCAAAGGAAATCCCACGGGAGAACTGAGGCTGGCCCAGGAGGCTGGAACCCTCCCTGCGCCTCTGGATTCTGCCCACCGCGTGGGCCCCGGGCTAGTCCCTGCCTCTCTCCTGGCCTCAGTTTCCCTATTGTACCAGGAGGGGTTGAACGCGGAACTGCGTAAGCGCGCGCAGAGCGTGAACGCAGTGCCGCGTTCCCTCCCCGCCGGATGGGGTGTGGCGGGGGACACGCGGAGCTCCCTCCACCCGCGACGCGCCGGGGAGGGCGGCCAGGCCGGGCGTGGCACTCACCTGGCAATCTACCATCATCCTCAGCCCTGGCAGCGCATCGCCGGCCCCGGGGTGGGGCCCGGGACTCGCAGAGGCCGCTTGCCTCGGCCCGCGCGCCGCACAGGGGGGCGCCCGGCTGCGAGGCTCATGGCGCGGCCTCCCGTCCCCGCCGCGCCCGGGGAGCCGCCGCCGCCAGCGCCGCTCCCATTGTCTGCGCCGCCCGCCGGCCGCTCGGGCCCAGCCGCACGGTTCCGCCCGGGCTCCCGGCAGCGGCCGGGTGGGCGGGGTCAGCCAGGCCCCGCCCTCCCGCCGCAGGTGTGAGGGGCGGACCCGCGCGGGCTCGGGCGCGCGCACAGCCTCCCTGGGGCCCCGGACTCCGGGCGCAGCTGGGCCTGGGATCCGCCGCGGGCGCGCGCTCGGGCCGCGGACGCGCGTCCCCAGGAGCCCCGCCTCGCCGCGCGCGCAGCGCACCCGGGACTCAGAGCTCAGCGGGCCCGCGCCTCCCGCCCTCGCAGCCCCCTGCGTGCTCCCTGCGCCCCTTTAAGACCTCCGACCACCTTAAACCCAACCGGGCCAAGTCCGCCGGTGTTGGGCCGTGCAGGCATGGAGACCTGAAGACACGGGAGTCATCGCATGGACTCCCCCACCCTGTCGTCCTGGCCCCCACTTGCCACCTGCAGAGGTAGTTGGGTGGATGGCTGGGTCCAGGGGACATGGAATGGGAATGGACACCGAGTAGGCAGCAAGGTGAGGCCGCCCCTTCTATCTTTCCTTGTACCCCTCCCCTTTCTTCCTGGCAGGACCCCAGACGCGTGGTCCATCTTGTGCCTGCCCCGCCCTGGCTGGAGGAAGAGAGCTGAGGGGCTGTGGAGGAGAGAGCTCCACCCCAGAGGGGCCAGTGCTGGGGGTAGTTACTGTTATTGGGGAGCCCCCTGGGCCCTCAGTGCTTTCACCCACTTTATAGATGAGCGGTGGCCCCGGTACTTAGGACCTCTCAGCTCTGAGTGACCAACTCCAGCTGTGAATGGGGGGGAGGGGGAGGGGCAGGCTCAGAATCATTGCTCTTTGCATCCCTGAGCCCTGCGCAGACCACCAGAGGCCTTGTCTTCTGCTGGGGCTCCCTGGCCAGGGAAGGCCCCAGAGGAGGCGGCCCTGAGCCAGCCTTGCAGGGAGGAGAGCCCAGCCCCACTCCCAGCCTGGGCCCACACCCCTGGGGACTATGGCTGACCCTGGTCCCCATCCAGGGCATGGTCCTTAGATACCAAGGCTAGAACCCAACTCCTGGAACCTAACGAGGGGCCAGGCTCTCCCTAAAAGGAGCTGAGGGCCGGGGGCTGTGGTGCTCCATGGGTGGGAAGAAGGAGGTGGGGTGAGCAGGGAGCGGGGAGGGCCTGGAGACACCCCCAGCCCCTCTGACAAGATCAGATCTGAGCTACAGGAACCATTCTTGCCAGGACAAATCCGTTTGGGGTTTCTGAAGTTTATTTTTAAAAAATTTTTAATATATATTTTTATTGATTTCAGAGATGGAGGGACAGACAGACAGAAATATCATGATGAGTTAGAATCACTGATCAGCTGCCTCCTGCACGCCCCTACTGGGGATCGAGCCCATAGCCCGGCATGTGCCCTGACCAGGTATCAAACCATGACTGCCTGGTTCATAGTTCAGTGCTCAACCACTGAGCCACACTGGCCAGGTGGCTGTCAAGTGTTTAAGTGGCAGATGCACTGTAAGCGAGGGACAAATGACAGATACAAGGCGCTCGGGCTCCAGGGCAAACACTGCCTTTGGGGTCAGACTGGCCGGGGTTGGGACCCGCAGTGGAGCGAGGCCTGCTCCCTCAGCATAGCCCTGCTTCAGACTTGCCTCCCTAGAGCAGGCCAAGACCCTGCCCTGGGGACACACAGGCCACGGGCCCACCCTGTCCCTTTGCCTCGGAAGCACCCCAGGGCCTCTCCAGTCCAGGCTTTCTCCTCACACGGGGCCCTCGGTCTGCCCGACCCTTGTGATCACCAGCCAGACCATGTGTGGGCAGGAGTGGGCTCTGGGCTGGCACCCAGCTTCTCCAGGGTGGGTGCTCACCCGGATATGGCTAGAGCACACCCCTTCCTGCCCTCCATCGCTCCTCTCCATGGCAAAGGTGCTGCTCAGATGCACAGGTGGGAAGCCTGGTTAGGGCGCAGCACGCGCCATCTTTATTAAAACTGCCCAACCTTCTTACAAAAGAGGCGGCCAGTGCTAGGGAGGGTGGCCGCCGTGGGGAGCGGGGTGCAGCTGGACTGGAAACCCGAGAGGGTCCTGAGTGAGGACTGGGAGCCCTGCAGCTGGAGAAAAGGGGACCTGGATGCCCTTCACAACCAGCAGTGACAAGTGACCTCGAAGGGCAACAGGCAGCGAAAGGGCCGGGGTGAGAACGCAGGGCTGAGCAGGGGAGGCTGCAGAGCTGCACAAAGGCACGGAGGCGCTGCTGTCTGCTGGGAGCCTCTGGGCCCTGCCCTCTTCGCCACTAGCCGCCCCTGCCTGTCGCCCTCTCTTAGGCGACATTCGAGGTTTGCGTTCTCATGTGGGCACAGCCCTTTACCGTTTCTGAAGGCCCTTCCACATCGCTCTCCAGTTGGATTTTCCTGACAGGGAGGCGGGCCGCACAGGACAGGTCTCAGCTAAGGCTTGGGAAGTGAGGCAGGCACTGACTGGGGCGAGCTGGGTGCTCCCCTGGGGCGTGCTGGGTACTCCGCTGGGGCTGCTGGGTGCTCCCTGGGGCCGCTAGGTGCTCCCCTGGGGTGAGCTGGGTGCTCCCTGGGGCTGCTGAGTGCACCACTGAGGTGAGCTGGGTGCTTCCCTGGGGTGAGCTAGGTGCTCACTGGGGCTGCTGGGTGCTCCCCAGGGTTGCAAGGTCCTCCCCTGGGGTGAGCTGGGTGCTCTGCTGGGGCTGCTGGGTGCACCACTGGGGCGAGCTGGGTGCTCGCTGGGGCTGCTGGGTACTCCCCGGGGCTGCTAGGTGCTCCCCTGCGGTGAGCTGGGTGCTCCCTGGGTCCCCATCCACAGCAGCCCCGACTCTACCATCAGCTCCGCAGCCAGTGGGTGTTCTTGTCCAGCGTCGAAAAGCGGATCAGCTTCAGGCTGGGAGGCCGCGGCTTCCTGTCATCCCAGAGGTACTCGGGGGACAGCACCTTGGTGGGCTTGTGCGAGATGAAGCGGCGGTTCAGGTGGCTCTCCTCCTGCCAGGCCGCCATGATGCCGTTGGCCTTGTCCGCCAAGATGGCCATGTGGCAGCCCCTCGTGAACTCGTACACCCTGTCCACCCGTCCCCCAAAGACCGCCCCGCCATAATAGAAGTCCCCCTCGCCGTCTGCCACAAAGGCGGTGGAGACATGCCTGCGCTCGTAGGGGAACTGCTGGCGGGGCACGGCATAGTAGCCGGGGTGGATGGCGGCCACCAGGTCTCCCAGGGTCTCGGGGCCCCAGGGGTTCCGGAACACCATGTCCACGTCCGTGCAGAAGAGATAGTCCACCTCCCGGTGCGCCCGCTGGGCGATGTGCCGGCTGATGGTCTCCATGCGGCGCGTGGAGATCTCCTCCCAGCGGGTGTGCTTCTGCACGGGCAGGACGCTGAGGCGGCGGCCGGGGCCCAGCGGGACGTGGGGCACAGCCGCGGGCTGGTCGGTGAAGACGTAGTAGCACACCCGGTAGCCCTGCATGAAGAACTGCTCGGCCGACTCCAGGAAGTGCTGGACGAAGCCCGTGTACCTGGTGCAGAAGCCCGTCATCCCAGTGGCCCGGCAGCGCCCGCCCAGGTCCCCACTGCGTGCTGGCACCCCACCAGGCGCGGGGCCTGGAGCCGGCGGGGCTGGGGCACCTCTCCGCTCCCCACCGTGAGTTGTCACTCACTCTGACCCTAGGAGTTCTCGCCTGTCAAATGCCCACCATCACAGCACCTGCCCCTGAAGAATGACTGAGGGGGCGCTGACATCACATCACAAACCCACCTCCCTTTCACTGAGCACTTGACGCAGTGCCGGCCGGGTCTAAGGGATGCCACTGTAACCCACTGTATAGGCAGAGACGTGGTGTCACGGAGAGAGGAAAGGGGCCAAGCAGGTCAGTGGCTGCTTCAAGCGAAGGTGAGCGGTGCTGGGGGCCCCGGGCAGGTGAGACTACGGGCCCCGCCCTCCAGGCCACAGCTGATTGGGCCAGGGCTCACCTGGCCCCAGGTGGGCTGCCCATCAACTGGACAGCACTTTAGGCCATAGGCCCATCATGGTCCCTCTCTCACGAGTCCTAGAAAGGGATCGCGAGGGAAGCTGCCAGGTGGTGGCTCTTAGAGGAAAAAAGCCACGTGGGAGGAGAGAAGACAGGAGACACCCAGAGAGCCGGCAGCAGAGCGCGGGGAAGAGAGGGTCCTGAGGGCGGGGCCTGGCCATGGACCCCCACTTCTATGAGGTGGCCTAGGGCCGTGGTCGGCAAACTCATTGGTCAACAGAGCCCAATATCAACAGTACCACGATGGAAATTTCTTTTGAGAGGCAAATTTTTTAAACTTAAACTTCTTCTAACGCCGCTTCTTCAAAATAGACTCGCCCAGGCCGTGGTATTTTGTGGAAGAGCCACACTCAAGGGGCCAAAGAGCCACGTGTGGCTCGCGAGCCGCAGTTTGCCGACCACGGGTCTAGGGGGTTTCCACTCCTTCATACCTGCCTGACTGTTCAGGAAAAGCAGAGAGGGGTGAGGGGTCTCTGACATGGGCTTCTGCTGTCCCCTCCCCCGGCTCACACTCCTCTCCGCCTCCCCCTGCACAGCACCTGGTTCAGGGAGGCTGGGTGGGCTGGAAGCTCCCGTGGCTCAGAGGGGACCTCCCCTCCCCCGCCTGGGCCGCTACTCACTTCCCCACGGCGAACACCGTGAGCCCGATGGTCAGGTTCAGCGGCTGGTAGATGAGCTGCAGGAGCTCCGGGTCAAAGGTTCCCTCAGACACGACGGGCGCCAGCCAGGGCGTGAGCGTCAGCAGCTCGTTGGGCCTGGCAGCAGGGGCGGCCGAGGACGTGAGACCCTCCCCGCGAGCACCGTGGGCTCACCTTGGCCCTGCCACCCACGCCGTGTGACCCCGGGCGGCTTCGTCCCCGTCTCTGGGCCTCAGCACCCCCAGGTGGAAAAGGAGGACGGTGATAACCACGAAGCTCTTCCCCCCACCTTCCCGTCTCCAGGGGGCACCCAGGCAGCACCCACCTCTGCTCCAGCAGCTTCGGCTGAGGGTACTGCGACCTGCGACCGAGAAGGGCCAGTGGTGAGGGAGGCGGCCCCACCCCAGGCCACAAAGCGGGGAAGGACAGTCTGCTTACCGTGCCATGGGCTGGAACGGCTTCTCCCCCCTGAACTGCAGCTTCATGTTGCTGTGGGCAGAGGCGAGAGAGCCGTCAGCGCCAGGCAGTGGCAGGATGAAGCTGAGGTTAACCCAGCACCCACGGGGCAGGCACCCAGGTCCCGTGCACAATCCGGAACCTTCCCCACGGCTCTGCCCGCTCTGCAGGGGCTGGGCTGCGACAGAAGCGTCTGTCCAGGGTCACCGAGTGGCAGGGTGGTTGGTGTCCAAGGGTGAGGACTGGACGGCAGGCGGGCCGAAGGGAGAAGGGGGCTGGGAGAGGAAGTGGGACCCATGGGACCTGTGGGAAAGGGCCTGGCAACTCCAAGCCATGGGGGAGGAGAGAAGGGCTTGCTCTTAGTTTTTCTAGCTCCTGGTCCGGCCAGTAGGGGCCCAGGGGCAGTGTGTGTGTGTGGGGGGGGGGGGGGCGCGCTGGCCCTTCTAGAAAGCAGCCTGACAAGCTGCATCAAGAACCTCCCCAGCCCCATCCAGTGTGGCTCAGTGGATAGAGCGTCGGCCGGCCTTCGGACTCAAGGGTCCCGGGTTCGATTCTGGCCAAGAGCAGGTACCTCGATTACAAGCTTGATCCCTGGCCCTGCTCAGGGCACATGCAGGAGGCAACCAATCGATGTCTCTCTCACATCCATGTTCCTCTCTGTCTCTCCCCCTCCCTTCCACTCTCTCTGAAAAATCAACGGGAAAATGCCCTCGGGGGAGGATGAACCACCACAAAGGGCCTTGGAGATGGCAAAGGCTTCACATCCAAAGCTGCTCGCTACCAGCTATTTTAGCTCACGGGCAACTGGAACCCGGGTCCCGGGGGAATGAACCGACGGCGACCCCGACGGGTCCGGGCACAGGCCGGAAAGGAAAGGAAAGCCACTTCTGGGAACGGGATAAAAATCGCCAACACATTGCGATCACAACTTTTCTGGCTTTAATAGCGTACCAGCCTTGCATCCCCGCAGTAACTCCCACTTGGTCATGGTGTGTGACCTTTGTAATATATTGCTGGATCCGGCCTGCTAATATTTTGTTTAGAATGTTTGCATCTATGTTTATCGGGGCTACAGACCTGTAATTCTCTTTCTTTGTTGTGTCTTAGGGCCGTGGTCGGCAAACTCATTCGTCCACAGAGCCAAATATCCACAGGACAACGATGGAGATTTCTTTAGAGAGCCAAATGTTTTAAACTTAAACTTCTTCTAACGCCGCTTCTTCAAAACAGACTCGCCCAGGCCGTGGTATTTTGTGGAAGAGCCACACTCAAGGGGCCCAAGAGCCGCATGTGGCTCACGAGCCGCAGTTTGCCGACCACAGTCTTAGGGTTTTGCTGGCCTCATACGGTGAGCATACGAACTTTGAAACTGGAGCAAAATTCAGGTCCGCGGGACCCCAGAGGGCTTTTTCTAAGTCTTTTCTGTTTTCCAAGCTTCCTACTTTACTATATTCTGTGGCCAAAATGTGTTTAATCTTCCCCTGAGGATATGTGTTTATTGATTTTACTTAATTATTATTTACCTTAATCCTCACCAGGGGATACAGTTTGCATCGACTTTTGAGAGAAAAGGGCGGAGGGAGGGGAAGGGGGGAGGGAGAGAGACACACCGATGCAAGCCCTGGGGTTTCGGGGATCAAACCTGCGGCCCTTCGGTGGGTCCCCGAACTGCCCGTGCTCTAACTACTGACCCGCACCTGCCAGCGCTGTTTTTATTGATTTCAGAGAGAGGAAGAGAGAAACAGCAGCATGAGAAACATCCATCCGTTGCCTCTCCCACGCACCCTGTCGGGGGATCGAGCCTCGGCGACCCAGTTCTGTGCCCTGACTGGGAACTGAGCCCACAACCTCTTTCGTGTCTGGGACGACCCTCCAACCCCCTGAGCCCCCTGGCCGTGCACCGGTCAGTGTTTTCGTGACAATAAAACACCTTGTTCATCAGCAGTCTGCGCTCCAGGTTTGAACCTGCCCTTGAGTTGTCATGGAACCCGAGGCTGCCAGACGCCCCCGGGACCCGGTCCCAACCCCCTCCTTCCCTGGGGGCTGTCAAAAGTCAGGCGTGTGCTGTGGGCAAGTCTCTGTCACATGCTCGTCAGCTCCTTGAATCCACAGAGAACAGAGCTGAGCAAAATGGTCAAGTCCCAGAAGCACTATTTCCCGAGCGCCCGCTCGGAGGCCGTGCCACCCCGGGGCTACTCAGGCACCGTGGCATGCCGTGACCCCAGGAGCCGGGAGGCGCACCTCGACCACCCCATCTTGCAGATGGGACACGTGAGGCTCGGAGCTACGCAACAGGCTCAAGGCCCAGCTGCGGAGGGGGCGCTGCAGACAGATACTGAGACAGGGCCGCCCATAACTTCCCACTCGCCGCACGGATCGTGAGCTTAGGACCCAAGACCCTGCCTACAAAGTTCCCACGCGGGCCAGGGCGCGCGGCGTCCTCCAAGCCCCTGCGTCCTTTAAAGTGACCTTAAAAACCCCCACCTCCCCCACTCCCTGCAGCCCACAGAGCCCCCAATTCGCCCAGCCCCGTACTTACAAGATCTCCGGGCAGGGGAGATAGTACGGGACATAGGAGAACGGCAGCCAGCTGTCGGCATATACCCTGGGAAGGAAAAACACCGCTGATTCGAGGCCCCCCCCCCCCCCCGAGGCTGGAACCCCCTTGGCACACCCTCTGCGGTCCCCACGGCGCCTTGGTCTGACTGACGGCGGGGGACAAAAAGCCTCCTGGCCGTCCAGCATGCAGTCACCAGTCACCCCTGAAGTCATCCATCCCTCGGGCAGGAGTGTTCTGGACTCCAGCCCTGCACACAGGACGGGGGCAGGTGTGGTGAGGGGCAGCCCAGGGAATGCCACAGGAACGCACAGGGCGAACCGGGAGCATCACCAGGAGTTCCTGGTCAACAGGGCTGGAAGGACGGCGAGGCAGAGGGAAGAGCAAGTGCTAAGGCCAGGAGGCCAGTCCCAGGCAAAAGCCAGAGCCTCGTTCGGTCTTCCTGGGGTTGGGGGACAGGTGTGCCAGGAGAGGTGGGCATCCCCTGAACGGGTCAGGTGTGGGGCGGAGATGCCAAGAGGAGTCTGAGGTGGGGCTGGAGGGCTCCCTGGGCATGCTCACCACAGAGCGCAGAGGGCAGTGCCCACCAGCAGGCAGAAGCCCAGGCCCAGGGCCAGGGCCAGTCTGCGGCTGCGCATGGCTGGTGCAGCACCCCTCCAGGTACCTGCGGAGGGTGGGTGTGCCGGAGCCAATCAGCCCTCCTCTCTCAGAGCCTGTGTCCTGCGGGAACATACGGAAGGAAACACTCCTTACCCAGAGACAGTGCCCCTCCTTGTGGCCCTACGCCCCCCACCCCTCACCTCCCCCCTCCCCCCCCCCCCCGCGGCCCTCCAGGGGAATGTGGATCCCCGGCGCCAGCTCCCAGGAGCTCAGCGCTCCGCTGAGCCTGCAGCTGTGCCTTGGAAGAGGCGCTCGGCCTGGCCCATGGCCCCCCAGCCTGAGCTCTCATGTCTCCCTCAAAACTCTTCCCACGACGGTGAGAAGAGAGCCCCCAGACTGGGACGACAGCGCGAGCGCCGGGCGTTTGGGCAGGACTTGGAGAAGAATCCGAGAGCAACCGTGAGGACACGGAGCCTGCACAGCCCGCACAACCCTGAGGACACGGCGCGATTCCCGAGAGGCGGGCGGGACGCAGCAGCGCATTCCTCCGGGAGGCGAGGCCTGGCCCTGCAGGGGCCGCGGGGACGCTCCAGCTCTCACTGGCTCAGTAGCGTGACAAGTTACTCTTTCCGCCGCACCGCAGCCTCGGGGATCTCCCGGGGTTCAGGGGCTGGGTCGGCGGGGAGGAAGGACAACACGCACCGCCCCTGAGGGTGACGCACGGGGAAGGGCTAAAGCGCTAGGCTCGGTCCGGGCCACAGCGATCAAGGGACTCAGGCAGCCCGGCGGGGGTCCGCCCGAGGTCAGAGAAAGATCCCGAAGTTGGAGTTTCGGTGGCCTCCGGCACCCTCTCCCTCTGCCGCCCTCCGCGGGCCTCGGTTCCCACGCGGGTCAGGGCGCACAGCGTCCTCCAAGCCCCTGCCTCCTCTTCGGTTCCGCTAGACCCTATCTCCCGCGGGGCCCAAGACGCCGGAGCCGCTCCGCTGACGCAGAGCCAGGCCCGAGCCCAGTCCGCCCCAGCCCGGTGCGCACCCAGGAGCCTGGGCCGAGCGTGCACCTCGACTTCCGCCCGTCTGTGCGGGCGCGGGGCGCTCCTCCCCGACCCAGGCGCCGTGCGCGGACAGGGTGGGGCGGAGGGAGCACAACTGTTTCTGTGGGGTGCGCACTCACCCCTAGTGACCAGACCGGCGTTAGGACGGACGCAGGGGCTCACCCGGACCTGGAGAGCAGGATCCGTTCGGCTCTCCTCGCCAGGGCCCCCCGCATGACCCCGTGACCCCCGCGCCTGGGGCAGAGCGCGGATCGCCCGACGGAAGGCCGGCTGCCGGGGGCGGGGCCGGGTAGGTCAGCGAGCCGCTTGTCCCTCCCACGGACGCAGCCCCGCCCACCAGCCCGCTCGCCCCGCCCACAGCCGCAGCTTCTCTCGCGGCCGCAGACCCGGCCCGGCATCCCGGCGCGCGGAGCCCGCTGGCCTCTGGTGTCCACTGTCCGTCTGGTCTGCGCCCTAGGACAACCCGGGGCCGGCTCCAGGGCGAGAAGCACGGGTCCGGGAACTCAGGGCCAGGCCTGAGAAGCAACGATGGGAGGGCGGGGGGCCTTTAATGTGTTGAGAAGAGCATGGGAGCAAGCACAGTGAGGAAACCCTTTCGGTTAGGGTCGGTCCTCCTTGGCTCAGGCCCCTGAGCCGGTGCCGAATGCTGGCCAGGCTGTGGAGCGACAGGGACTCTCAGTCACTCTCAGTCGTAGCTGGTGGGAATGCAGCATGGAACCTCCACTTTTGAAAAAAAGTTTCGCGGTTTCTTCCCCAAGTGGACAAATTCATACCATAGGACCAAGCGATGGTGCTCCTTGGTATTTATCTAAAGGAGCTGAAAACCTCTACCTGCCGCCCTAGCTGGTTTGGCTCCGTGGATAGCGGGTCCCAGGTTCAATTCTAATCAAGGGCACAGGTCCGGGTTGCGGGCTCGATCCCCAGTGTGGGGCGTGCAGGAGGCAGCAGATCAATGATTCTCTCATCATTGATGTTTCTCTCTCTCTCTCTCTCTCTCCTTGCCTCTCTAAAATCAATAAAAATATGTTTAAAAAACAAAACAAAAACCATTTACCTGCCCAGGGATGTTAATAGGAATTTTATTCATAACTGCCCACACTCGGAGGCCATCAGGACGTTCTTCAGCCCTCGCCAGTTTGGCTCCGTGGATAGAGCATCCACCTGCAGACTGAAGAGTCCCAGGTTCAGTTCCGGTCAAGGGCACGTGCCTCGGTTGCAGGTTCCCCGGGCCTGGTCCGGCTGCGTGCAGGAGGTAACCAATCGATGTGTCTCTCTCCCATCGATGTTTCTCTCAGCCTCCCCCTCTCCCTTCCACTCTCTAAAAATCAGTGGGCAAATATCCTCGGGTGAGGATTCACAACAACAAAGATGTCCGTCAGTGGTGACTAGATAAACTGCAGCGTGTACTGACAGTGGATTGGTGGACTGTCCAGCATTGAGAATAAATGAACTCCAAGCCATGAAAAGTCATGGAAGAACCTTATACGCACATGACTAAGTGAAGGACGTCTATCTAAAAACCATACTAGATGATTTCAACTCTCTGACATTCTGAAAGAGGCGAAACTATGGAGACAATAAACAGATCCGTGGTTGCTTAAGATGGAGGTGGGGGAGGACAGAAGGAGGGCAGAGAAGGATGAAGGCGACGCTGTGCGGCTGGCGCTCACCCACCCATTCTCCCCACAGACGCCTACAGGGGCCCCACGGGCACCGTGTGAATGCTGCCAGCAGAACCACACACAGCTTGGCAGGCGGGCAGATGGGATCTGGGCCCTGAGACCAGTGTGCTCTCTCCACAGACTCAATGCTCAGGAGGCCGCTCAGACAGAGGCCCGAGCAAGGTTCCTGGGGTTCCGGGGCACGGGACCCCCTGGAGTCACAAGGCTGTGCTTTCTGCCGCGCCGCCAGTAGAGTCCGTGGTCTCTGACCCGGAGCCCTGTCGTCTGCCAGCATCGAGGGCATAGTGGCAGGCTAGGTTGTTAGTTGGCAAATGGGGTCAAATCTCAGACCCTTCCCAGTTCTCAATACACCCGACCAGAAGCTGCGCCAGCGTTGGGGTGCACAGATGGGGCCGAGGGAGAGCGGGGAAGTCTGAGTGCAGCTTCTTTTTGGGAGCCATGAGATTGGAGAAGAATCGGGTTTGGGACTCCAGCAGGTGCTGGGTGGCGGTGGGGTGGCCTCCAGGCCAGGTCTCTCCGGTCCAAATCCTGGCTCTCCGCTCACCTTGTGCAGTCCCTGCCCCTCTCTGTGCTCTGTGCCTTTTTTAAAAAATATGTTTTTATTGATTTCGGAGAGGAAGGGAGAGGGAGAGATGAAAACATCAAGGATGAGAATCATTGCTCGGCTGCCTCCTGCACGCCCCCTACTGGGGATGGGGCACCGCGACTCAACTCGGCATGTGCCCTGACCAGGAATCCAAGTGTGACCTCCTGGTTCAGAGGTCAAAGTTCAACCACCGAGCCACGCCCACAGGCCTGAGTTCCGTTCCTTTTATTTATTTTTTAATTTAATAAATCTTTCTTGTTAAGATTACAATTGTTCCTTTTTCCCCCCCATAGCTCCCCTCCTCCCAGTTCCCACCCCACCCTCTGTTCTTACCTCCCCCACACTGTCCTCATCCATAGGTGTACGCTTTTTGTCGTCTCTTCCCCCACCTCCCACACCCCTTTCCCCGCCCCAGGATTGTCAGTCCACTCCCTTTCTATGCCCCTGATTCTATTATATTCACCAGTTTATTCTGTTCATCAGATTTTTACTTCACTTGATTTTTAGATTCACTTGTTGATAGACATGTATTAGTTGTTCATAATTTTTATCTTTACCTTTTCCTTCTTCCTCCTCTTCTTAAAGAATGCCTTTCAGCATTTCACATAATACTGGTTTGGTGGTGATGAACTCCTTTAGCTTTTTCTTGTCTGTGAAGCTCTTTATCTGACCTTACATTCTGAATGATAGCTTTGCTGGGTAGAGTAATCTTGGTTGTAGGTTCTTGCTATTCATCACTTTGAATATTTCTTGCCATTCCCGTCTGGCCTGCATAGTTTCTGTTGAGAAATCAGCTGACAGTCGTATGGGTGCTCCCTTGCAGGTAACTGTTTTTGTCTTGCAGCTTTTATTATTCTTTGTCTTTTGCTCTTGGCATTTTAATTATGATGTGTCTTGGTGTGGTCCTCTTTGGATTCCTTTTGTTTGGGGTTCTGTGTGCTTCCTGCTCTCTCTCTTCTTCTGGCACCCCCATAATTCAGATGTTGGTACGCTTGTGGTTGTCCCAGAGGCTCCTTACACTATCTTCAAATTTTTGGATTCTTTTGCTTTTTGCTTTTCCGGCTGAGTGTTTTTTGCTTCTTTGTATTTCAAATCTTTGACTTGATTCTTGTGGTCCTCTAGTCTGCTGTTAGGTCTCTGTATAATATTTTTTATTTCAGTCAGTGTATGTTTAATTTCTAGTTGGTCCTTTTTCATATCTTTTTCATATCCTCGAGGGTCTCATTAAATTTATTGGCCTTTTCTAGGAAATTCTTGAAAAACCTTATAACTGTGGTTTTCAACTCTATATCCAGTCATTTGTTTTCCTCAATTTCTTTCATTTGTGATCTGTTTCTTTGTCTCCGAATTTTTGCTGCTTCCCTGAATTGGTAGAGTAGGTGTCCTCTAGGGCACAGTGGCTCAGCCTCCCCAGTTACCTGGGGTGGACACTCTTGATGCACCCCTTTGTGGGTTGTGTGCTCAGCCTTGTTGTAGTTAAGTCTTGATTGTTGTTGGTATCACTGGGAGGAATTGACCTCCAGGCCAATTGGCCGTGAGGATCAGCTGCGGCTACACTGGAAGAACTTCTGTGCTGGAGACACTCTTATGAGACAAGACTTGCAAAATTGCAAAAGCCTCTGTGCTCAGCTTGGATGGGGTGGAGTTTCAGGGCGGAGCAGACAGCCTTGGTTTCCCGTCAGCCCTGCCCTATGAGGCCCCTGGGTCTCAGTGCCCCTCGGTAATCGCTGTAAGCACCTTTGAGAGAAAGCTGCCCTCGAGTTTTGCCCGCTGCCAGACAGTCCAGTTTCTCCCCGAATGAGTCGGGGTTCCCAGAAACTTGCCCGGAACTGGAGTTCAATGCAGTCAGGAGCTTCTGTCTCCCTCCCGCTTTAGAAAGCCAGCCGCGCACTTAGCCTCCCGTGCACTCAGCAGTCAGTCCTCTCTGCGGGCGCGCGCGCCTCCAGACCTCTGCCTTCCACAGCTCCCGAGTCTCAGTGTGCTTTCTCTTTTCCTGACAGTCCAGATCCCCCCCCCCACCCCCCGCAATGAGTCTGGTTTCCCAGCTTCTCGCCCGGGACTGGAGTTCAGTGCAGTCGGGAGTTTCCTTCTCCCTCCCACTTCAGAAAGCCAGCTGCGCACTCAGCCGCCTGTGCACACAGCCGCCAGTCCTCTCCGCGTGCGAGCCTCTGTACCTCAGCCTTTTGCAGCTCCTCTGAGTCTCACTGTGCTTTCCTCTTTCCTTCTAGTTGTAGAATTTCCGCTCAGCCAGCCTTCCTGTGGTTCTGGATGGTGTCCGTTTTGTCATTTAGTTGTAGTTTTGATATTGTTGTGCGAGGCAGCAGTTTGGGTGTTTACCTATGCTGCCATCTTGGTTCCTCCAGTTCCGTTCCTTTTAAAAGCAGGGTTCCGGGGAGAATCCAAGATGGCGGCGTAGGTGAACACCTAAACTGCTGCCTCCCACAACAATTTAAACTGCAACTAAAAGACATAACGTCTATCACCCAGAACCACGGGAAAGCTGGCGGCGTGGAAGTTCTACAACTAGAAGGAAAGAGAAAAGAGCATTGAGACGTGCATGAGCGCTGAAAAGCTGAGGTACGGAGGCGCGTGATCCGGGCTGGCAGCAGGCATTGCTTTTTTCAACCCGAACGGAGACAAGCCCCCGATTACTCTGAAATCCAGTCTCTGGGGAGACGTGGGGGACCCAAACTCCTATGGGGAGAAGCTGGACTGTCTGCCAGTGAGGGTGGCTTGCTTGCAGAGCTGCGCGCAGGAATAATTGTTTACTGCACTGGGGCACGGGACTCGCGGATGCCATTGGAGACTCAGAGCCGGCTAACTAGCAGCCATTGCTGTTTGCCACGCCCTAACCTAGTGACACCCTGAGGCCCCGCCCTGCACAACCTACCCAAGCTCCAAGCAGCTCAATTAGCATAAGAAAGGCCTGCCCTATCGCAGCTTAACCTAGCAAACTTGCAGCCTGGGTCAGACAGCTCCAAAACCTCCAAACCCCAAGCAAAGAGGAGAAAACTGCAGCTCTCACTGTAGCTCCTGCTGAGTGGCCTCAGACAGTAGCTGACCTGCACCCCATTGGAGATCCAGAAGCCAGTGTACCTAGTGGTCAGTGTGAGACACCAGATTTCAACTCCTCACATCCATAAGTGACACATTCAAGAGGCAGACTCAGTGAGCACCAAAGCCCCACTGAAACAAGTCCTGCCCCATAAGCGTGTCTTCAGCGCAGCACTTCTTCCATTACAGACACAGGGAGTGCTCACAGCTAATTGGCCTGGAGGTCAATTCCTCCCAGTGTACCAACAGAAATTAAGGCTTAACTACACGAAGATTTTGCACTCAGCCCACAAAGGGGTTTACCAAGAGCATCCACCTCATGTGATTGAGGAGGCTGAGCTACTGCCCCCTATAGATCACCTACCACACAAAGCTACTCCATCAACACAGGAAAGCAGCCAAAATGTGGAGACAAAGAAACATGTCACGAATGAAAGAAACGGAGGAAAGCAAACTACTGGATGACATAGAGTTCAGAACCACATTTATAAGGTTACTCAAGAATCTTCTTAAAACTGCTGAGAAACTTGATGAGACCTTCAAGGAGCTTAATGAGAATGCCAAAAAAATGGAAAAGGATCAGTCAGAAATGAAGCATACACTGTCTGAAATAAAGAATATGCAGAAACTCAACTGTAGATCAACGTACCCCAAGAATCAAACCAAAGATCTGAAATATGTGGAAACAAAAAACATCCAACCAGAAAAACAAAAAGAAAAAAGAATCCAAAAATATGAAGACAGTGTAAGGAGCCTCTGGGACAACTTCAAGCAAACCAACATCCGAATTTTTGGGGTGCCAGAAGAAGGGAGAGAGCAAAATATTGAAAACCTATTAGAAGAAATAATGACAGAAAACTTTCCCAACCTGGTGAAAGAAATAGACTTACAAGTTCAGGAAGCGCACAGAACCCCATACAAGAGGAATCCAAAGAGGACCACACCAAGACACATCATAATTAAAATGCCAAGGGCAAAAGACAAAGAGAGAATATTAAAAGCAGCAAGAGAAAAACAGTTAATTATCTACAAGGGAGTACCCATACGACTGTCAGCTGATTTCTCAACAGAAACTATGCAGGCCAGAAGGGAGTGGCAAGAAATATTCAAAGTGATGAACAGCAAGAACCTACAACCAAGATTACTCTACCCAGCAAAGCTATCATTCAGAGTTGAAGGTCAGATAAAGAGCTTCACAGACAAGAAAAAGCTAAAGGAGTTCATCGCCACCAAACCAGGATTACACGAAATGCTGAAGGGTATCCTTTAAGAAGAGGAAGAAGAAGAAAAAGGTAAAGGTAAAAATTATGAACAACAAAATGACATCAAACACATACCTACCAACAAGTGAATCTAAAAATCAAGTGAATGAAAAATCTGAAGAACAGAATGGACTGGTGAATATAATAGAATCAGGGACATAGAAAGGGAGTGGACTGACGATTCTCAGGGGAAGCAGGTGTGAGGGGTGCGGGAAGAGATTGGACAAAAATCTTACTCCTATGGATGAGGACAGTGGCAGGGGGTAAGGGCATGGGGTGGAGTGGGGAATCAGGTGGAGGGGAGCTATGGGGGGAAAAATAAAAGAGGAACACCTGTAATAATCTGAACAATAAAGATTTATTTTTTAAAAAATAAAATAAAATAAAAGCAGGGTTCCGGTGGAGATTCACAAGTTCCTACAGGAAACGCTCTCAGACAATGCCAGGCATAGCAGAGTGCGATAAAAGGTTCCCCCTGACTCCTTTCTCAGAGCAGGGCCCTGTGCAGGAACCCAGGGGGTGAGGAGTACCCTCCACCTGAGGCCTGTCCGGCTGCTCCCCCAGAGTGCTCCCTGCAGAGCTGGGGGCCCCTAGTAGGATCGGACCCCTTACTCCTAGCGGGGGCCAATTCCCTCTTCCTCCGGATACAGAGTCCCAGGGACCCCACCCTGGTTGGTTTCCTGCCGGAGGGGACCTGGTCCTCAGCAGGTAACCCGGGAGCAGGAGAGACGGGAGGGGCTTGGAGAGGAAGAGGAGCATCGAGCTCCCAGCCCCGGAGACTAGGCTCCTGTGGGCCCTGCGCCCCCTGCGCCCCGAAAGCAGATGCAGAGGGGAGTGAAGTTCTGATGACCGAGAACGTGAGTGGAGGCAGGGGAATAAGGAATATGAACTTGAGCAAGACACCTGACCTCACCTTCCCGGCCCTGCCTCAGCTTCCTCGCCTGGAAAGGGGGCGGGGTCACTAGCAATTCCCGGGTGTGCCCGGAAGAGTATAAAGAACCCTCTGGAAAGGCGCCGGAGCAGGCAGGCTGGATGGAGGGGGTGAGGGGAGAGGGGAGGGGAGGGCTCTCGCGGTCCTCCCGCCCGCCCTCAGGATGTCCCTTCCTCCCCCGACCTCCGCCACGGCGGCCGCCACTCCCGGACAGAGGCCTCGCAGGCCGGGCGCAGCCCGCGGGCAGGGAGCAGGCGCTCCACCGGGTCCCGGGACAGCGAAGGGGCCCCAGGGGGCGAAGCCGGGGACTGCACCTCGGGGCGAGATGGTGGAGGCCGACAGTGGCGGCTTGGACCGGTCCGAGCCCCGGGAGCCAGGGCGGGGCGCCGCTCTGTAGGGGAGGCGCCGCGGGGCGGGGCGTCCGGGATTGGGGACAGGCAATGCTCCCAGCTGGTGCGTGAGGCGTGAGGCGGGACGTCTGGGGGCGGGGCGGGACGTCTGGGGGCGGGGCGGGGAGGGGCGCGCGTCCTCATTGGTGCCTATTGAGGAGGCCCCGCCCCTCCACCTGGCGGGGTCCCTGCGAACCCAGATTTTCCCCTCTCGACCCTCCGCCTCGGCCCGATCCCCGCTGTCACTTGGCCGGGTAGGGCGTCGGAGGGTCCCAGCCTCGAGGGGAGCGGGCGCGCGTGGCCGCCTGGGGCCGCGGGACCGTTCTCTCAGGCCTCGGAGGGCGGCCGCCCCGGGGCTCCGCGATGGCTGAGCTGCTGCGGACGCACGCGGGTGAGTGGCGGCCCCAGGGCCCCGCGGTTCCTGAGCGGGAAGAGTCCTGACGGGGGAACCCGGCACCCCGACCTCTGAGCCCCGTGGGCGCCCAGGGCCGCGGGCCTCCTGGAGCCGCTGGGGAGCGGCCGGGAGCCTGCGTGCTCAGGATCCAGCCAGCAGAGTGGGCGGGCTCGCACTGCCTGGGGGCGGCGGCCGGCTGGCCTCGGGGTCCTGGTCCCGGCTAGGTCCGGTGGCCTTGCGGACAGCGCATCCGTCTCCAGGAATCTCCCACACCCTCTCTCTTTTTTAAAAAATATATATTTTATTGATTTTTTTTTTTCCAGAGGGGAAGGGAAAGGGATAGAGAGCCAGAGAAACAGCGATCAGCTGCCTCCTGCACACGCCCCACCGGGGACGTGCCCGCAACCCAGGTCCATGCCCTTGACCGGGATCGAACCCGGGACCTTGAGTCCGCAGCCCGACGCTCTATCCACTGAGCCAGACTGGTCAGGGCACCCTCTCTCTTTAAAAAAATAAAAATTATTGATTTGGAAGAGGAAGGGAGAGGGAGAGAGAAACATCAATGATGAGAGAGAATCATTGGTCTGCTGCCTCCTGCACGCCCTCCCCGCCACACACACACTGGAATCCAGCCAGCAACCCCGGCATGTGCCCTGACCAGGAATCAAACCCGGACCTCCTGGTTCCTAGGTCAACGCTCAACCAGTGAGCCCGCAGGCTGGGCACCCACCCCTCCCGGACACACACTGGCCTTCCCCTGAACTGGGATTCCGGAGGCTGACCCCTGGTGGGCGCTCCCCTCCCCACCCTCCCCTCCAGAAGGCCCTGGGGTCGCTCTTGCGCTCCCCCTCCCCCCCCAGTCCTGCCCCTTTGCCTTAGTCACCAGTCACCTGCACCCCTGCTCTCTCCTGGCAGAGTTGGCACCCTTAGTGCAGTGCGCAGTGGGAGCTGTGCCCCGAAAGCAGATACTCACGTGGGCTGGGAAAGGGGCTGGAGAACCAGGACCGAGGAGGCCACAGGGGACTAATGGCCCATTCATTCAGCTAGTTTGTGTATACACAGTTGAGGGCAGAACTGTTGGGTTGGGTTCAGGAGGGCGTAAAATAGAGCAGAGGCCTCACCTCGGATTGTGGGGAGTGGAGAGGCCAGGCAGGCTGGCTGCCCTGGAGGCTACCGAGGAAGAGGGGCTTCTCCGAGAACCTGTGGATGGGGTGCCACGTCCTGCCCCTGCCCTCAGTGACGGGCACAATTTGCTCATGTTGACCATGGGCCAGGCCTCTGCTGAGTGCAGACCCTTCAGGAAGCCTTGGTGCATAATAGACCCTGGGAAAACCGGTTTATCGAGATTTAGGACATTGTCCTAAATGCGCAGGAAGGAAGGGACAAGATGGAGTCTGGGCCCGGGTCTGACCACAGGACCTCCCTCCGCACCGCCCAGCTCTTTCCCGTCCTCCCTCTTCATCCTGTTTGTTCATTATTGTGTTGTTCCCTTTAACAGCTTTTAAGCAATAAGCCACACATGAAGGGCACAGGGGGCCCGGGGCGCTCTGCTGTCTCAGCTCCACGCGACCTGTGTGTGGCCCTCTAAGGACTGGGCACTCTGCCACTGGTCCCCACACCCCCGGTTCTGGTGAGGTCTGGCCCCTGAGCGGACTGGATGTGAACTTGAAGATTAAGAAGTTCGGGACTCTTTTTTTTTTTTTAAATAAATTTTATTGATTTCTTACAGAGAGGAAGGGGAGAGGGATAGAGAGCTAGAAACATCGATGAGAGAGAAACATCGACCAGCTGCCTCCTGCACACCCCCTACTAGGGATGTGCCCGTAACCCAGGTACATGCCCTTGACCGGAATCGAACCTGGGACCCTTCAGTCTGTAGGCCGACGCTCTATCCACTGAGCCACACCGGTCAGGGCGAGAAGTTCAGGTCTTTTGAGAAACCCTGGCAAACTAGCCCCCATTTCAGGTTCCCCACATTCATTCATCGGTGTGTTCATTCAACCAATGTTTTAAAAGACTTGGTAAGTCACAGGAGCCGGAAGGACCCTGCCATAGTGAGGAGGCGCTTAGGGACATGCATGGGGACATGCCCTGTGTGGGCAAGTCTAGGGCCCCAGAGCAGCCAGGAGAGGACCAGCACAGGGGAAGGCACGGGAGATGAGTCCATCGGGTTCGGGGAGGGCGGGGGGGCTGAGGAAGGCACACAGAGGTGGGAAGGGGCATAGAGAGCCTTGGAGATGGCAGTAAAGGATGAAGTTGGCAGGTGGCGAGCTGGGTGTGGGGTGCCCTGGCTTCAGGAGACGCTTGACTCCTTCAGCCCCCGCACCCAGCTTCCTGAGGACGGACGAGCCAGGGCAGGGCTTCTGCGAAGTGGCAGCCCCCGGGCCCTGCTGTCCTCTGGCTGTGGCAGGTCTCACGCAGAACCATAAGCAGAACTTCAAGCCCTGCACCAAACACGCCTGCTCCTCTCTCTTGCGTTAGCTTCGGGCCAGGGCTCTCCTACTGGTGGCACTTTTATCTTTTTATTTTCTAACCCTCACCCGAGGACGTTCTTCCCAGTGGTTTTTAGGGGGGTGGAGGGGAGAGGGAGAGGGAGAGAGAAACACCCATGTGAGAGAGACCCATCATTTGCTTGTCTCCCTCATGTCCCCGACGAGGGCGGGGAGCCCACAACCCAGGCAGGTGCCCTTGACCGGAATCGAACCCGGGGCCCTTCAGTCCTCAGGCCGACACTATCCACTGAGCCAAACCGGCCAGGCTCTGGTGGCACCTTTTTTTCAATAGCTTTATTGAAAACATTTCTCTATCATAACGTTTACCTGTTGTATGTGTACTGTTAAATTGTTTTCAGTCAATTTACAGGTGTGTGTAATATATTTTAGAATTTCCCCATCAGCTCCCCAAGTTCTCTGGTGCCCACTTCAGCCACTTTCTGTCTCTGTGGCTCTACCTTCTCTGGACTTTTCACAGGCATCATGTATTCATTTCAAGGCACAGGTGATCTTTTGCCTCTGACTTCTCTTAGAATCACGTTTGCAAGGTTCATCTATGTTGTAGCGTGTATCAGTATTTCATTCATGTTTATTGGTGAATAACCTCATTGTATGGGCACACCACTGTTTATCTACTCACCCATCGGTGGGCATTTGGGTTGTTTCTACGCTTTAGGTTGTGTGTGTGTGTGTGTGTGTGTGTGTGTTAAGAGAGGAAGGGAGAAGGACAGAGAGCTAGACGTCAATGATGAGAGAGAATCATTCATGGATCGGCTGCCTCCTGCTCCCCCGACACTGGGGATCGAGCCTGCAACCCCAGCCTGTGCCCTGACTGGGAATCGAGCCCCAACCTCCTGATTCATAGGTCAACGCTCAGCCACTGAGCCACGCCTGCCGGGCTCGCTTTCTTCATGGTGTAGTTGAAGTGCAAACGTTATTAAACATTTTTTTATTGTTGACACTATTACAGATGTCCCCCATTCCTCCCCCTTTACCCATCTCCACTCAGCCCCCTGCCCCCCCTCACCCCCCCCCGCCTCTGCTGTCTGTCCCTTGGTTGTACACACGTGTTCTTTGGCTAATCTCTTCACCTTTCCTGCAGTACCCCCAGTCCAAACGCTTTCATTTGGATGAACTCCCATTGAACTTTTTCTTTCATCCGTTGTGCTTTCGGTGTGATACGTAAGAATTCTTTGCTTAACCCAGTGTCACAGCCATTTGGTCCTCTGTCTCCTTCTAGTGAGAGCCTTTCGGCCATCGGTGCATGTCATCGAAGGTGTCTAACGTGTGGGCAGACAGGCCCGGGCCTGCTCTGTGCACTTTTCCAAAAGTCTCTCAAAGCTTCAACACACCCCAACCAGCAGCGTCTGGCCTCAGCCTGCCTGTGCCTCTTGCTCAGCAACCCCACGCCCAGCGCCCAGCACGCAGCTGCAGTCCCCAGCACAGCCTGTCCCGGCTGGGGCCGCCGCCCCACAGAGCACTTTGCAGAACCCTGCCCAGTGGCCCCGGGGCGGGCACAGGCAGCGGCGGCCCCCAGAGGCCCCCGAAACCAACATCCTGCGGGCGACGCAGGGAGAATCTTAAAGATGGCGTGTGAATAACGCCAGGCAGGAGGGTGCTTATCTGATCGCGTTCACACAGGCGCTGTTAGGTTAGCGGTCGCCGGGGCCGGGGCGGGGGCGGGGGGGTTATTGGCTGCTCAGGGGCAGGAGGGAACGTGTGCCTCTCGCTTGGCTGGGGCGGTGGTTACACACGTGCACACATAGTTAAATGCTCATCACCCTCCGTACTTAAAATGCATACGTTTTGTCGGATACACATGCTACCTCAGGCAAGTGTGTATGTTAAAAGCTTTTAAAAGGAAACGTGAAATAGTATTTTCGAAACTGAAAGGAAATTCTTTCCAGCCCCGCCCCCGTGGGGGGCAACGGCTGCCCCCCCCTCGGGTGCTCATGCCCCTGGGGTCATGTCAGTCTCCATGGAAAGCGGGGGCTCAGTGGAAAGAGGCCTGGGGAGGCCGGGCATCTGGGAGTCGGGGTGCCCTGGGGATGCTGCGAGGAAGAACTGTGGGCCCCTCTGAAGGAGACGGGACAAACGTCGGGATTGGACTGGGTCTCAAAGAGGCTCCAGTTTTGCTCCAAACTCACCCTGCGAGGGGCGGCTCTCCTGGCGGGGCGGGGCCAGGGTCCCCATCGCAGCCCACAGACCAGCCCGGAGCAGGAGCAGCGTGGCCTGACCGCGTTTCCACCGCGTTTTCCAGGAAAACCTACGTGCTGCGCGCTTCGACCGCTGGCCTTTCTCCTGGTCACGCTCGTCCTCGTCTTCTTTAGGTAAGAAGCGGGCGAGACCCTCTGGGTCAGCCACAGCAGGAGCCCATAGGACCCCCGTGGGGCGCCCTGAGCCGGTCCCCCCCAATCCCGCCGCCCCGGGGTCACAACTGTAGTGATAGGGCTGATGACAGCCGCCTCACGGCTCACCGCCCGGCTTCACACTGCCTCCTACGGAGGCCGCACCTGTGGGTGAGCTGTGCTCCCCCCACGTCACCAGTGGGGAGTCGGGCGAGGCCAGGACCCCTCCCTGTGTGGCTGCGAGTGGGGAAGCCACGCTGTCAGCCGCTCCCAGATGGACAAGGTCCTGGAACCGGGGAGTGAGGTCACGGCCGCTCTCCTGGGGCAGGGACCCTGCCAGGAAGCCGTCCCTGAGCAGCCTGGGACCAACCGGCCACCCACGGGACCCACTCCCGCCGCGCAGGGGCTCGCATGGGGGCCCTGGCCACAGTGGCCGCCCCTCCTTGGGACCGATCACCTGAGCTTAGGGGACACTGGCCCCCGCCCTACCCGAGGGCTGCTGCTCTGGGGAGCTCGGGGTCATGACCTGGGCTCACCTCCTGCTTTGCGTGGGGAAGGTGGCCAGGCTGTCCCAGGACCAGCTCCTCAACAAGGGTCTTTGGGGGGGGCTCTTCCACAGCATGGGGTTCCTGAGCCCGAGAATCCCGATGCTGGGCACCAGGCCCGAAGGAGAAGGGTGAGTGAGTGAGGGCGGGTTGCCCGCCCTGACAGCCCCCACCGCTCCGTGCTCTGAGGCCCAGCCCCTGCCCGGGTGACACATTGGTGGGTCAGGGCCTCCTGTTCACCCCTCTCCCTGCGCTCAGAGCAGCGCGGCCAAGTCCCTGACCTTGCAGGGTCACCTGGGCAGGACTGACTCCACACGTCTGGCTTCAGTATTGACCTCCCTCTGACCTCCCGCCTCTGGGTGCCCTGACCAGGAATCGAACCCACCAACCTTGGTGCACGGGACAATGCTCCAGCTGAGCCCCACCAGCCAGGGCAGACCCCGGCTTTACGTGCATCCGGGCGTGCACATGGCAGTCATGTGACAGGGACCCCGGCCGCTGGCCCATGTTCCCGGGCCGCCACAGGCTGGTTGGGACTGGCCGCTGCGCACACATGGTCCCGGCTGTGGGAGCTGGTCCTGTGACGGCCACATTGGGGTGTTCCTGTCACCCAGCTAGAGGCCCCGCAGAGCCACGTGCGTGTCTGACGGCCGTTCCTCTGGGCCAGCTCCTTCCTCGGGCACCCACCCACCCAGAGGCCACTTCCGGGCCCTGCCGCCCGCAGTGAGCTGAGTCGGGACCCTGGGATGCCCCACTTGGGGTCACAGGGGGGCAAAGGCCCAAGGCCTTTCGTTCGAGGGCCCAGTCACAAGGGGGAAGTGACATGCAGAGGCTGAGCACCCCTCTCCTCCCCCCCCAACACACACACACCCCGAGGTGCGGTGCAGGAGGAGCCTGGGCTCCGTGTCCCGGGAGAAGGCACAGCCTGGCCCTCAGCAGCTACCCAGCGACTTCCACGGGGTCTCCCGACACTCACGCCCGCTGTGCTGTTTCAGGATGCTGTACCCGCAGCCCATGGTGCTGACCCCCTCGTGAGTAACCCTATCGCGCTCACCGCCACTCTCGCCGTGTCCTAACGGGCGGTGCCACCGACATCACTCCCGGGACTGGCTTTGCCCACTCCGTCCCCTCTGGTCGGCCTGGGCTCCGAGCCTGGAGCCACAGAGTCTCTGTCCTTCCCCCAGCGCTGCGCTTCCTGTTCTGTCTCTCACCAAGACAGCGTGGAGGGTGAGGGGCTTCCACAGGGGGTCCCCTTCGCCGGCCAGTCCCCACTGCCCCGGCCCTCAGGGTGCAGTGCTGGTAAGGGGGGCTCTGCCCAAGTTTGCACCTGGACTGGCATCAGCAGGTCTCTTGCAGATGCCTCATCCTTCTGGAAGGATGGTCCGCCTGGGGCGCGGAGGGCCTGGGGCCGAGCCGGGGTCTCCAGTACGCGCAGGGGGCACAGGCTGAGTGTCCCCCTCCTGCCACTCACACGCGGCCGTGGGCTCTCCCGGTGCAGGAGGACAGACGTCCTCGTCCTGACGCCGTGGCTGGCGCCCATCGTCTGGGAGGGGACCTTCAACATTGACATCCTGAACGAGCAGTTCCGGCTCCAGAACGTCACAGTCGGGCTCACCGTGTTTGCCATCAAGAAGTAAGTGGGTGGCAGGGCGGAGGGCGGAGGTGGGAGCGGCAGGACCAGCAAGGAGTCAGTGGGCGGCCCTGGACAGTGTATCTGAGCGGTTAGAAAGTCGGCTTAGGGACCGAATGGTCCTGGGTTCGATTCGCAGTCAAGGGCATGTACCTCGGTTTCAGTTCCCCAGCCCTGGACGGAGGGGCGTGCAGGAGGCGACCAATTGATGTGTCTCATGTCACATCTGTTTCCCTCTCCCCCTCCTCCCTCCCTTCCAGTCTCTCCAGAAAGCAATGGGAAACACAGGTGAGAAGGAAAACAGTGAGTGGGAGTGGCAGGTGCGTGCGGGTCTGTCCCGCGTCCAGGGCAGAGTGGCGTGGGTCCTGCCCGGCCTCCGCAGGGGCAGATGGAAGCCCAGACCCACACTTGCCGGCAGTGGCCAAGGAGGGCTTTCGGATGGGCTCCGCCGGCAGGTGCATCTCAGCAGGGGGTGGGTGCGTACCCCCCACTTAAGCCTAGTGCTCCCCTTCCTGGGAGGGATTTAGCACCTGCCAGGGGCGGTGCAGGCACAGGGAAGCGCCTCAGTGCTGCCCCAGAAACCCGGGGTCTCAGGGCTCAGCACCCTTGCCTGATGGGGGAGCTGCTGTCCCCACGGTGAGGTCGCTGGCCTTGGAGACCTCGGGGAAGAGCCAGCCATCCCAGGCACTTGGAGAAGACTTCCTGGGTGGGGGAGACCACGAACTGGGCCTAGCAGCCCGCACCCTGGGACTTCAGTAGGGCCTGAGCCAGCCCCTCATTTTCTGGCCCACCGCTCCCCTCCTCCTCATGGGCTGGACCTGCCCTATGATTCTGAGACTGCGGGGTGGGATGTGGAGCAGTGCGTTCAGGGGTGACCCCTCCTGGGACTACCAGCAGTTTACTAAGGACCCTATCAGCAAGGCACCCTGCAGCTTTCCAGGGAGGACCGTTTGGAGGTACAGACAGCTGTGCAGGAACAGGGACAGCCCACTTAAAAGGAGGGGGTGGGTGGTACAGCCCTCCTGGGTTCAAGCAGCCTGCCAGGCATGACGGGAGGCTGTGCCAGCAGGTGCTCAGCTCAGGCCAGGCGGGGAGGGGTCAGCAGGAGGGTGGGGTCAGCAGGCGGGAAGGGGTCAGCAGGCAGGAAGGGGTCACCAGACAGGGTGGGGTCACCAGGAGATGGGGACCTGGGGGTGGGGGCTGGGGGTTCGCAGGAAGCACGGCACAGGTGGGACCCAGCTCCAGCTCCAGCTCTGCTCACCAAGGCTCTGCTCCTGCTCCAGCCCCTCCCCGCTCCCGGAGCCTCAGGCCCTCCTGCATATAATGGGGTGCTGCCCAGCCCCCCATCTCCAGGAGCAGAGGATTAGGGAGGCCGAGCCCAGAACCCGCTCAGGCCAGGCCAAGCCAGGGGAGTGGGCCCCCGTTAGGAGCACTTACTCCTGAGTCCACACATACTCCTGAACCTTGTTCGCTGCGCCAACTGTCGGAGTACTCGCTCCTTCGTCCTGCTCGCTGCGCCAACTGTTGGGTCCGAGCCCATCTGCCCAGGACTGGCCCTCTGGATGCCAGGTCTTAGACGGAGGAGACCTGAGACGTCCTGGGGACACGAGGCAGTCTTCATTAGCCAGAATGGCATGGCTAAAGGAGCCATCAGACAACAGCTCCACGAAGCAGCCCCCGAAGCAGGCAGTCGCACCCGCTGGTCACAACACATGCTTCCCGCAGGCAGCCTGCACACAGGAGCCACACGCAGCAGCCTCGCTAACACGCAGCGGTTACAACGCTGGCAGCCCGGCCCGGCAGCCATAGCATCAGACACACAGGCTTCTTGCCCCCACGGTGACCCAGCCGCGGGCGAGAGCAGGGCACGCCTATGTCCTAGCTTTTGCACCTGCGTCGGGGAAACCGGCCTTGGCCTTGAACATCTGGCGTGCTCTGGACAGGGCCCACAGTCCCCCTTGAGGAAGGTGCACGTGCTGCGTGGCCGGGGGTCGGGGCCTCGCCTGGCTCCCGCCACCCTCCTGCCCGCCTCTCCTGCCCCCCAGGTACGTGGTCTTCCTGAAGCTGTTCCTGGACACGGCCGAGCAGCACTTCATGGTGGGGCACAGGGTCAACTACTACGTCTTCACCGACCGGCCAGCCGACGTGCCCAGCGTGGCGCTGGCGGAGGGCCGCCGCCTGGTGCTGCTCGAGGTCCCGGGCGCCGCTCGCTGGCAGGACGTGTCCATGCGCCGCATGCAGATGATCAGCGACTTCTGTGAGCGGCGCTTCCTGCGGGAGGTGGCCTTCCTGGTGTGCACGGACGTGGACATGCGCTTCCGGGACCACGTGGGCGTGGAGATCCTGTCCCCGCTCTTCGGAACCCTGCACCCCGGCTTCTACAGTGCGGCCCGCCAGGCCTTCACCTACGAGCGCCGGCCGCAGTCCCGGGCCTACATCCCGCAGGACCAGGGCGACTTCTACTACATGGGGGCCCTCTTTGGGGGGTCAGTGTCCGAGGTTCACCGGCTCACCACGGCCTGTTACCAGGCCATGATGGCCGACCACGCCAATGGCATCGAGGCCGTTTGGCACGACGAGAGCCACCTGAACCGGTACCTGCTGGACCACAAGCCCACCAAGGTGCTGTCCCCGGAGTACCTGTGGGACGAGCGGCTGCTGGGCTGGCCGGCCGTCATGAGGAAGCTGAGGTTCGTGGCCGTGCCCAAGAACCATCAGCAAATCCGCAACTGAGGGGTGCGCTGGGGGCTGGGGGAAGGGCTGGGGGCCCTGCTCCCTCGGGGCCCCCAGATTGGAACCTTTATGGCCGCTGGGCACGACTGCATTTCCCTCTTCTGTCCTGTCAAGGCCTGGCACTGCCCCAACCCCCAAATACAGGCCTTGGGGCACCTCCGCCCTGTGCCCACCCACGCACAGGCATGCAGGAGACAGGCCCCATTCCCCCGGCATGGGCACGGGTGCCTGCAGTGGCCTGGCCATCCGCTCCCGCTGGGCGCTCCTCAGGCCCTTCAGCTCAGGTGAGGCAGGTGGTCCCGGCCCCACCTGACTGACGGGGGGCCCAGATGAAGTCACTCCCAGGGAAAGGCATGGCTCCCCGTGTGCAGAAAACTCTGGAAAGCTGGTGTTTTCAAAAGGGACGAGGGCAAATGTGCACTTCCAACGAAAGGAAGCCGCGGCCCCGGCACGTCCCGGAGAGAAGGGGTGGGGCCCCTCTGGGAGACAGTGCGCGGACCCGCAGGTCCTGTGGCCGCACCTCCCACAGTGCTGTCCGGGAGGCCACCCCACAGGCCTTCTTGCAGTTTTGCAAAGATGTATTTTTGGGCGTTGACCTATGAACCAGGTCAGGATTCGATTCCCGGTCCAGGCACATGCCCAGGTTGTGGGTTCTATCCCAGTGTGAGGCGTGCAGGAGGCAGCCAATCGATTCTCATCATTGATGTTTCTCTCTCTCTCTCCCTCTCCCTTCCTCTCTGAGATCAATAAAAATGTTTTTTCAAAAAAGATGTATTTTTGAGAGTACCCATCAGGCGCTGGTGAAATTGCCAGAAATTGGAAGACACGTCCATGGAGAGGGATTGGACCCATCGATCTGGTCCACGCGGACGCAGCAAGCTGAGTGGCTGCTGCCGTGGGTGCAGGGTCTCCACGTGCCCACCGGCAGACCTCAGGGTCCTCGTAGGTGAGACACGCGGAACCTTCTGCATCCAGGATCCCACCCATTAGACCATGCACATGTGATTTCAATCGGCAGACACACGTGTAAAGGAGTCTGCATGTAACAGAGACAGACAGACAGGGAGGCGGAGCCTGAGAGATGCCCACAAGCCACTCATGATGGTCACCTCTGGGGCGGGACTTGCAAATCTCTTATCGTCTCCTTGCCTAAGTTTTTGCAATGCCTGTGACATCTATAGTTCTGAGATAGTAAAGGCGCGTGTTCACTGTTCTCCATGTATTGCTCATCTAGGGAGAAAAGTACATTATTTAGCTTTTACTTTTTTAAATATATTTTTTATTGATTTCAGAGAGAGGGAAGGAGAAGGAGAGAAACATCAATGAGAAACACTGACCAGTTGTCTCCTGCACGCCCCCTACTTGGGAGCCGGTCCCACACCCGGGCATGTGGCCCGACCAGGAATCAAACCGTGACCCAGTTCATGGGTCCACACTCCCTCACTGAGCCACACCAAGCTGGGCTAGCGTTTTGTGTTTGTTTTAATTTTATTGATTTCAGAGGAAGGGAGAGGAGGAGAGAGAGAGAAATATCAATGAGGAGAATCACGGATCGGCTGCCTCCTACACACCCCACACTGGGGATCGAGCCCGCCACCCAGGCACGTGCCCCAATCAGGAATAGAACCATGAACCCCTGGTTCATAGGTCGATGCTCAACCACTGAGCCACGCCGGCCAGGTTGGACTAGCTTTGACTTGTAAAAGGACAAGCATTTGTTATGGTGCAATAAGGAATCCCAAACCAAGTACAGAGCAAGGTCCTTCTGGGGAGAAGAGCCGTGACGGGGTGCTCACTGTCCCAGTCCTTTCCCTGTGTGTGCACGTGTGCCGCTGTGTTCCGCGCCCAGGGTGCATATGTGTGTACCTGTGCGTGTTCACGTGTGTGCATGTGTACTTGTGGGTGTCAGGCGGAGAGGGTTCTGGGGCGTGTGCTCTTCCGGAAGCTCATTTTGCAGGCGGTGGGCACGGCCAGTCCGCCCTCTTGCCCGTGGGCCTTATCTGTGACCCCACATCAGGATTTCCGGAGCCCTGCTGCGGGCCATGGGCCATTCCCTCCCCCCCCCCGCGCCCTCCCTCCCCCCCCCCGCCCCCGCAGTCACACTGAAGGGAGCTCTGTGACCATACATCTCCCTTATTTAGGACCGGCATCTAGGAGTGGAGCGTCTCCGTCCAACGTCAACACGACTGTAAGGGGCCTGGCAGTGTCCTACATCGGGGTCACGTTGAGCCTTATTCTGGGAAAGCAGGGGCCTGGAAGCCTGGGGCTGACACCTCAGGGCGGGAGGGAGGAGGAGCAGGGGCTGGGAGTCGGGGTGATGAAGGCCCAGCTATAAGCCAGCCCGTGGTTGAGTCACTGGAGACTCCTCTCACGGCGGGAACAAGAGGCGCCTGGCTCACACAGGCAGGAAAGAGGGTGTGGGTGCCAGGGCTCCGGGAGGGGCTGGGGCTTCATGGTAGGGGGTGGGGCATCCGGTGGGGAAGTGAGACACCCCGGAGATGGAGGGGGTGAGGGCTGCCCATAATCAGAGCCTTTACCGCTGCAAAGCACCCGGGCATTCCGATACGACAGACCACAGGGGACAAAGCCCTCTGCTAATGGGTGACTGCCCTGTCCCTGCCCGGGAGAGGACCAAGTGGGGCCAAGAGCACAGCATTTCACACCGAGGAGGGTCTCCCTGGGGGGCACAGATGTCCTTTGGAGCAAAAGACACAGGTTTTCTTGACAATTAGCAACGTCCTGTTCTCAGGCACAAATAGTTGCTTCTGTCCCAGGGAACCAGCGACCCCCAGTGAACTCAGGGTGGCCTGAGGCGACAGGAGGGGCTGCCCTGCTCCCAGTGGACAGTGGCAGTGCCTTGGGCCTGATGGGCAGCCAAGTGGCCACCAAGAGGGTCGGAATCAGGCCTCACTGGCACTTGGACCTCCTCACGTGCACCTGGGTCTGTGCACTGAAGGGGCCATTCAGCTCTGAGAGGACACTAGAAGGGAAGGGACTGGCCTCAAGCAGTGCCTGGGGCCCTGGGACTGTGGTAGGACCCCCTGCCATCCCTGGGAGTGACTTCATCTGGGCCCCCCGTCAGTCAGGTGGGGCCGGGACCACCTGCCTCACCTGAGCTGAAGGGCCTGAGGAGCGCCCAGCGGGAGCGGATGGCCAGGCCACTGCAGGTGCCCGTGCCCGTGCCCGGGGAATGGGGCCTGTCTCCTGCATGCCTGTGCGTGGGTGGGCACAGGGCGGAGGTGCCCCAAGGCCTGTATTTGGGGGTTGGGGCAGTGCCAGGCCTCGACAGGACAGAAGAGGGAAGTGCAGTCGTGCCCAGCGGCCATAAAGGTTCCAATCTGGGGGCCCCGAGGGAGCAGGGCCCCCAGCCCTTCCCCCAGCCCCCAGCGCACCCCTCAGTTGCGGATTTGCTGATGGTTCTTGGGCACGGCCACGAACCTCAGCTTCCTCATGACGGCCGGCCAGCCCAGCAGCCGCTCGTCCCACAGGTACTCCGGGGACAGCACCTTGGTGGGCTTGTGGTCCAGCAGGTACCGGTTCAGGTGGCTCTCGTCGTGCCAAACGGCCTCGATGCCATTGGCGTGGTCGGCCATCATGGCCTGGTAACAGGCCGTGGTGAGCCGGTGAACCTCAAACACTGACCCCCCAAAGAGGCCCCCCAAGTAGTAGAAGTCGCCCTGGTCCTGCGGGATGTAGGCCCGGGACTGCGGCCGGCGCTCATAGGTGAAGGCCTGGCGGGCTGCCCTGTAGAAGCCGGGGTGCAGGGTTCCGAAGAGCGGGAACAGGATCTCCACGCCCACGTGGTCCCGGAAGCGCATGTCCACGTCCGTGCACACCAGGAAGGCCACCTCCCGCAGGAAGCGCCGCTCACAGAAGTCGCTGATCATCTGCATGCGGCGCATGGACACGTCCTGCCAGCGCGCGGCGCCCGGGACCTCGAGCAGCACCAGGCGGCGGCCCTCCGCCAGCGCCACGCTGGGCACGTCGGCCGGCCGGTCGGTGAAGACGTAGTAGTTGACCCTGTGCCCCACCATGAAGTGCTGCTCGGCCGTGTCCAGGAACAGCTTCAGGAAGACCACGTACCTGCGGGCAGGAGAGGCGGGCAGGAGGGTGGTGGGAGCCAGGCGAGGCCCCAACCCCCGGCCACGCAGCACGTGCACCTTCCTCAAGGGGGACTGTGGGCCCTGTCCAGAGCACGCCAGATGTTCAAGGCCAAGGCCGGTTTCCCCGACGCAGGTGCAAAAGCTAGGACATAGGCGTGCCCTGCTCTCGCCCGCGGCTGGGTCACCGTGGGGGCAAGAAGCCTGTGTGTCTGATGCTATGGCTGCCGGGCCGGGCTGCCAGCGTTGTAACCGCTGCGTGTTAGCGAGGCTGCTGCGTGTGGCTCCTGTGTGCAGGCTGCCTGCGGGAAGCATGTGTTGTGACCAGCGGGTGCGGCTGCCTGCTTCGGGGGCTGCTTCGTGGAGCTGTTGTGTCTGATGGCTCCTTTAGCCATGCCATTCTGGCTAATGAAGACTGCCTCGTGTCCCCAGGACGTCTCAGGTCTCCTCCGTCTAAGACCTGGCATCCAGAGGGCCAGTCCTGGGCAGATGGGCTCGGACCCGACAGTTGGCGCAGCGAGCAGGACGAAGGAGCGAGTACTCCGACAGTTGGCGCAGCGAACAAGGTTTAGGAGTATGTGTGGACTCAGGAGTAAGTGCTCCTAACGGGGGCCCACTCCCCTGGCTTGGCCTGGCCTGAGCAGGTTCTGGGCTCGGCCTCCCTAATCCTCTGCTCGTGGAGATGGGGGGCTAGGCAGCACCCCATTATGTGCAGGAGGGCCTGAGGCTCCGGGAGCGGGGAGGGGCTGGAGCAGGAGCAGAGCCTTGGTGAGCAGAGCTGGAGCTGGAGCTGGGTCCCACCTGTGCCGTGCTTCCTGCGAACCCCCAGCCCCCACCCCCAGGTCCCCATCTCCTGGTGACCCCACCCCTCCTGGTGACCCCTCCCCGCCTGGTGACCCCTTCCTGCCTGGTGACCCCTTCCCTCCTGGTGACCCCTATCCCTCCTGGTGACCCCACCCTGTCTGGTGACCCCTTCCTGCCTGGTGACCCCACCCCTCCTGGTGACTCCATCCCGCCTGGTTACCCTATCCCTCCTGGTGACCCCACCCTGTCTGGTGACCCCTTCCTGCCTGCTGACCCCTTCCCGCCTGCTGACCCCCCACCCTGCCCGCTGACCCCTTCCCGTCTGCTGACCCCATCCCTCCTGGTGACTCCTCCCCACCTGGCCTGAGCTGAGCACCTGCTGGCACAGCCTCCCGTCATGCCTGGCAGGCTGCTTGAACCCAGGAGGGCTGTACCACCCACCCCCTCCTTTTAAGTGGGCTGTCCCTGTTCCTGCACAGCTGTCTGTACCTCCAAACGGTCCTCCCTGGAAAGCTGCAGGGTGCCTTGCTGATAGGGTCCTCAGTAAACTGCTGGTAGTCCCAGGAGGGGTCACCCCTGAACTCACTGCTCCACATCCCACCCCGCAGTCTCAGAATCATAGGGCAGGTCCAGCCCATGAGGAGGAGGGGAGCGGTGGGCCAGAAAATGAGGGGCTGGCTCAGGCCCTACTGAAGTCCCAGGGTGCGGGCTGCTAGGCCCAGTTCGTGGTCTCCCCCACCCGGGAAGTCTTCTCCAAGTGCCTGGGATGGCTGGCTCTTCCCCGAGGTCTCCAAGGCCAGCGGCCCCACCGTGGGGACAGCAGCTCCCCCATCAGGCAAGGGTGCTGAGCCCTGAGACCCCGGGTTTCTGGGGCAGCACTGAGGCGCTTCCCTGTGCCTGCACCGCCCCTGGCAGGTGCTAAATCCCTCCCAGGAAGGGGAGCACTAGGCTTAAGTGGGGGGTACACACCCACTCCCTGCTGAGATGCACCTGCCGGCGGAGCCCGTCCGAAAGCCCGCCTTGGCCACTGCCGGCAAGTGTGGGTCTGGGCTTCCATCTGCCCCTGCGGAGGCCGGGCAGGACCCACGCCACTCTGCCCTGGACGCGGGACAGACCCGCACGCACCTGCCACTCCCACTCACTGTTTTCCTTCTCACCTGTGTTTCCCATTGCTTTCTGGAGAGACTGGAAGGGAGGGAGGAGGGGGAGAGGGAAACAGATGTGACGTGAGACACATCAATTGGTCGCCTCCTGCACGCCCCTCCGTCCAGGGCTGGGGAACTGAAACCGAGGTACATGCCCTTGACTGCGAATCGAACCCAGGACCATTCGGTCCCTAAGCCGACTTTCTAACCGCTCAGATACACTGTCCAGGGCCGCCCACTGACTCCTTGCTGGTCCTGCCGCTCCCACCTCCGCCCTCCGCCCTCCGCCCTGCCACCCACTTACTTCTTGATGGCAAACACGGTGAGCCCGACCGTGACGTTCTGGAGCCGGAACTGCTCGTTCAGGATGTCAATGTTGAAGGTCCCCTCCCAGACGATGGGCGCCAGCCACGGCGTCAGGACGAGGACGTCTGTCCTCCTGCACCGGGAGAGCCCACGTGTGAGCGGCAGGAGGGGGACACTCAGCCTGTGCCCCCTGCGCGCACTGGAGACCCCGGCTCGGCCCCAGGCCCTCCGCGCCCCAGGCGGACCATCCTTCCAGAAGGACGAGGCATCTGCAAGATACCTGCTGATGCCAGTCCAGGTGCAAACTTGGGCAGAGCCCCCCTTACCAGCACTGCACCCTGAGGGCCAGGGCAGTGGGGACTGGCCGGCGAAGGGGACCCCCTGTGGAAGCCCCTCACCCTCCACGCTGTCTTGGTGAGAGACAGAACAGGAAGCGCAGCGCAGGGGGAAGGACAGAGACTCTGTGGCTCCAGGCTCCGAGCCCAGGCCAACCAGAGGGGTCGGAGTGGGCAAAGCCAGTCCCGGGAGTGATGTCGGTGGCACCGCCCGTTAGGACACGGCGAGAGTGGCGGTGAGCGCGATAGGGTTACTCACGAGGGGGTCAGCACCATGGGCTGCGGGTACAGCATCCTGAAACAGCACAGCGGGCGTGAGTGTCGGGAGACCCCGTGGAAGTCGCTGGGTGGCTGCTGAGGGCCAGGCTGTGCCTCCTCCCGGGACACGGAGCCCAGGCTCCTCCTGCACCGCACCTCGGGGTGTGTGTGTGTTGGGGGGGGAGGGGTGCTCAGCCTCTGCATGTCGCTTCCCCCTTGTGACTGGGCCCTCGAACGAAAGGCCTCAGGCCTTTGCCCCCCTGTGACCCCAAGTGGGGCATCCCAGGGTCCCGACTCAGCTCACTGCGGGCGGCAGGGCCTGGAAGTGGCCTCTGGGTGGGTGGGTGCCCAAGGAAGGAGCTGGCCCAGAGGAACGGCCGTCAGACACGCACGTGGCCCTGCCGGGTCTTTGGCTGGGTGACAGGAACACCCCAATGTGGCCGTCACAGGACCAGCTCCAACAGCCAGGACCGTGTGTGCGCAGCGGCCAGTCCCAACCAGCCTGTGGCGGCCCGGGCTTGTGCTGCGCCGGCATGGCCCAGGGGAACCCTGAGTGGTGGCGGTGAAAGGCTTAGAAAAGACAGAGGAGAATGAAGCTGGGTCTCGGTGGGACGCCGTCCTCTCTGATGGAGAGCTAGCGACAGCGCCGCGGACTACAAGCCGTGTCTTTTACAGCGGATGCCACGCGGCCAAGTGAGGGCGGGGTCAAGATGTGGACAGCATTCTCGTGGGTTTCAGTCCTCCTCAACTACACGCACCTGAACTCTATCAAGCCCACCTCTCTCAGGCAGTGGGGCCACGTGTTCGGACCACAGGTTCACACTCACAACTCCAGCTGCTGGCTGTCACTGTGCTGGGAGGCCCTGCCCTCCACGCTGGGACTGGCACGTGGCCATGGGAGGATTGTGCCCTCTCATCAGCCCGAGGCTCGAACCTGTCCGAACACTGTGGCCGCGCCCCACAGGGGGTCCCTGTCACGTGACAGCCATGTGCACGCCCGGATGCACGTAAAGCCGGGTGTCTGCCCTGGCTGGTGAGGCTCTGTTGGAGCGTCATCCCGTGCACCAAAGGGTGGTGGGTTCGATTCTGGGTTGGGGCACGCATGAGAGGCAACTGAATGATGTTTCTCTCTCCCATCGATGTCTCTCTCTCTCTCTCTCTATTCCCCTCCCTTTCTCTTTCTCTATAATCAGTTTTTTTTAATCCTCAAGTGAGGATTTGGAAGCAGGGTGTCAGCTTTGAAGAGGAAGGAAATTCTAGCAGACGCCATACATGGAGGACCCTGTGGCCGTTGTGCCGGTGAAGGCATGCAGCCTGGCCCAGCTGGTGTGGCTCAGGAGTTGAGCATTGACCCATGAAGCAGGAGGTCACTGGTTTGATTCCCGGTCAGGTTTCGGGTTCGCGCTCCAGGAGGGGGCGTGCAGGAGGCAGCCGATCAATGATTCTCTCTCATCATTGATGTTTCTATCTCTCTCTCCCTTCCTCTCTGACAACCATAAAAATATTTTTTACTTAAAAATATAAATATAAAGAAAAAATATAAATAGAAAGTAATTCTGTTAAAAAAGTGCAGTAAATAAATTAATTAAATTAAATTAAGACATGAGCAGGGCGCAAAAGGACAAACACTGTGATGTGAGGTCTCCACACCAGTCGCATTGCCAGCGCCTGGAAGAGGGGAGGGAGGGGGTGCTCCATGGGGACATGGCGATGGTGGCGCCTGCCAACAGTGTGAATGTCCGTGATGCCACCGAGTCTACTCCTAAAAGTGGCTCAGATGTGAGGGTTTGGGCCACGTGTATCTTACTACATCAACATTTTAAAACAAAAATGTAGGCTGGCTGCCCTGCCTCAGATCGCCCGAGGCGGTCCCTTCCAGCACCAATAAAAGCCCACAGCCCAGGACCCGCTGAGCCCAGGCCAGCCAGCCAGCCGGGGTCACCCCTTCAAAGCCAAATGCCATCAACGGGTCAAGGCAGGCAGCAGCCCCCTGTGGGTCTCCCCGGGGCACAGTCTGACGGGGCCCTGGGGCGGGAAGCAGCCACCTCCATCTGTCCCCAGCATCCCACCTCTGCCCCCCACCACCCCTCTTCCCGCCCCCCACACACACTGGGCCTGGAGGGCAGGTGTCGCCGGGCGGGCCATGGAAGACACTGTACCTCGGTAGTTTCACAACTTGCATCCCGGGAGGTTTGCTTGCGGCCTCGCTGCCAGATGAGAACAGAGGGTTTTACCAGGAGAACGCGGCTCAATGCAGGGATCAGAGCTGGGATCCCCGTGGAGGGGGATGGAGCGGCCTGGCCTGTGGCCATGGACTTCATCGTAAACAGGCTCTCACAGTGGGCAGTGGGCTGGCACTGGCCTGTGTCCCTGCACATCTCAGATGTGGGGACCTCGGTGCAGTCGGAGGCTCACCCTCTGCGGAGCCGCCGGGCCCGCGTTCAGCAGACGCTGCTGACTGAGGCTGAGCAGGTGCTGGTGGCAGTGGTGCCTGCGCTCCGCCCCTCCCAGCGTGAGGGGGACCCCCCACCGCCGCCCCGCCCCCCCATGCCATCGGCCTCGGTCCTGTTTCTGACAGACACAATGCATACGAGCTGATGCTGTGGGACGTGGGAAACCAGGTCACCAGGGGGTGAGTCCAGCCTGGCTCTCTTGGGGACGCTGATCCTGCAGCCCGCACCCTGGCCGATGCGGAGGAGCTGGCCCGAGGCCAAGGGCGGGGAGAGAAAAAGTAGGGCCTGGCAGGGGGCGAAGCAGGTGCAAAGGCCCAGGGGCTGACCGCAGGCTTGTCAGGAAGACAAGATTCCCTGGGGCAGAGGCGGCGCAGGAAGGAGGTCGGTCACAGGGCACACAGGGCCCCGGAGGCAGGAGGTCAGAGGGAGGTCGAAGCTAAAGCCAGTCCTGCCCAGGTGACCCTGCAAGGTCAGGGACTTGGCCGCGCTGCTCTGAGCGCGGGGAGAGGGGCGAACAGGAGGCCCTGACCCACCAATGTGTCACCCGGGCAGGGGCTGGGCCTCAGAGCACGGAGCGGTGGGGGCTGTCAGGGCGGGCAACCCGCCCTCACTCACTCACCCTTCTCCTTCGGGCCTGGTGCCCAGCATCGGGATTCTGGGGCTCAGGAACCCCATGCTGTGGAAGAGCCCCCCCAAAGGCCCTTGTTGAGGAGCTGGTCCTGGGACAGCCTGGCCACCTTCCCCGCGCAAAGCAGGAGGTGAGCCCAGGTCATGACCCCAAGCTCCCCAGAGCAGCAGCCCTCGGGCAGGGCGGGGGCCAGTGTCCCCTAAGCTCAGGTGATCGGTCCCAAGGAGGGGCGGCCACTGTGGCCAGGGCCCCCATGCGAGCCCCTGCGCGGCGGGAGTGGGTCCCGTGGGTGGCCGGCTGGTCCCAGGCTGCTCAGGGACGGCTTCCTGACAGGGTCCCTGCCCCAGGAGAGCGGCCGTGACCTCACTCCCCGGTTCCAGGACCTTGTCCATCTGGGAGCGGCTGACAGCGCGGCTTCCCCACTCGCAGCCACACAGGGAGGGGTCCTGGCCTCACCCGACTCCCCACTGGTGACGTGGGGGGAGCACAGCTCACCCACAGGTGCGGCCTCCGTAGGAGGCAGTGTGAAGCCGGGCGGTGAGCCGTGAGGCGGCTGTCACAAGCCCTATCACTACAGTTGTGACCCCGGGGCGGCGGGATTGGGGGGGACCAGCTCAGGGCGCCCCACGGGGGTCCTATGGGCTCCTGCTGTGGCTGACCCAGAGGGTCTTCTTACCCAAAGAAGACCAGGAGGAAGGTGATCAGGAAAAAGGTCAGAGGTCGAAGCGCGCAGCACGTAGGTTTTCCTGGAGAACAGATGGGAGGATACACGGTCTGGCTGCCGTTGGCCGCATGGTGTTTCCACACCTTCCTGCTGTGCCCGCATCAGTTCGTCCCTTCATTGTTGAGCAGCCTCCGGGCATGTGGCAGGATTTGCTTGTGCCTCACCTGTTGATATTCTGAGGCCCCGCCCACCCCCCCATGTGGGCCTGTCCATCTCTATCAGCGTTTAGGTACAGGGGTATCTGTGGACACACGTTCTCAACCGTCTTGAGTGACCGAGCGCCGACTACATCAACGCAGGCGGTAGGTTTCACTTGGTGAGAAGCCGCCCGATGGTTCCAAGGCGGTGGCAGGGTTTTCCATTCCCGCCAGCAGCGCAGGACTCCAGGGGTCCCAGTGCTGGCCAAGGCGCGATACTGGTCACCTGGCGCCCCCCCACCCCGCCCTGCCCAGGGGACACCTAGTGGTATCTCACTGCGGCCAAGACTCCTTATGGAAGCCTGCTTCCTGGTGTCCTGGCCCGTCTGTGCTCCACGTGCTGTGTTTCTGGAATCTTTCCCCACGTTAAGGTGGGCTGTTGCCCGGTTTATGACTGAGAAGTTGAAGTTGCTTCCATATGTGGACCCGCGTTCCGTGACAACATGCGAATTTCAGAGGTTTCCCTCAGTCTGTGGCTTATCTTATCACTTCCTTAATTTTGTGTTTCGAAGCGAATGTTTTCATTTTGACGAAGTCCATTTTTTTTCTTATGGTTTGAGCTTTTTTTCCTGTCTCAACTAGTGAGTTTTTGCATATTCTAATGTCATCATATTTTCTCCTGAAATTTTGTAACTTTTTAAAAAATATATTTTACTGGTTTCAAAAGGAAGGGAAAGGGGATAGAGATAGAAACATCAATGATGAGAGAGAATCATTGATCGGCTGCTTCCTGCACAGCCCCCACTGGGGATCGAGTCTGAAACCCGGGCATGTGCCCTGACCAGAACCAAACCCGGGACCCTTCAGTCCCCAGGCTGATGCTCTATCCACTGAGCCAAACCAGCTAGGGCAAGAAATTTTGTAACTTTTAAAATATTTTTCTTGATTTCAGAGAGGAAGGGAGAGGGGAAAGAGAGAGAGAAACATCAATGATGAGAGAGAATCATTGATCGGCTGCCTCCTGCACACCCCCCACTGGGGATGATTGAGCCCTCAACCCGGGCATGTGCCCTGACCAGGAATCAAACCATGATCTCCTGGTTCATAGGTCAATGCTCAACTACTGAGCCATGCCGGCCAGGCAGAAATTTTGTAATTTTTGTATATGGTGTGAAAGATTGAGGTTCTTTTTTGTTTTTTATTTTTCTTGTTCTAGCCCAGTGGTTGGCAAACTCATTAGGCAACAGAGCCAAATATCAACAGGACAACGACTGAAATTTCTTTTGACAGCCAAATGTTTTACACTTAAACTTCTTCTAATTGCCACTTCTTCAAAATAGACTCGCCCAGGCCGTGGTATTTTGTGGAAGAGCCACACTCAAGGGGCCAAAGAGCCGCATGTGGCTCGCGAGCCGCAGTTTGCCGACCACGGGTCTACACAGATACCCAGTAATTTCAGTTATTTGAATTGAAAATGTTTTCTCTCCCCATCTTATTCTTTTAGCACCCTATTGAAAATCTGTGTGTGTGTGTGTGTGTGTGTGTGTGTCTACGGGGTGTCCCCCAAAATGTGTACACACTTTAACAGCTGACAGCTCAATTTTGAAAATGAAATGATTTTAATAAACCCCGCCTTTGTAATTATTCAGAGTGTGTGTATACACTCTTGGAGGGCAATGTAGCTGTCTGGAGCCTGGATTCTGTCCCATTGGTCTGCAGGTCTATTCTGATACCAAGCTGTGCGCATCACTGTAGCTCTGTAATATATCTTTTTTTTTTTTCTTAATCCTGAATTCTAGACCCTCACCTCCACTCGCCCATGTGCCATCCAGCTTATCTCACTGTCTAATACATATTTCAAACGCTGATGTCCAAAACCGTGCCCTGCCCATTTCCACGGTAACCACTTCGTCCTGCAGTCTTCCACTTGGCAGTTACTGGCAATTTCATCCTTTGTAAATACATCTTGAAATAGGACAGTGTAAGCCCTAAAAGTTCTTCTTTCTTTTTCAAGTTTGTTTTGGCTATTCTGGGACCTTTGCATTTCTATGTAAATTATAGAATCAGCTTGTCTGTTATAAAAATGCCTTCTGGCGTTTTGGTTGGGATGATGTCATCCCATAGGTCAGTTTGAGGAGAAGGGACGGTTTAACAGCCCTAAATCTTCCGATCCATGAACATAGTCTTTCTCTCTCCACTCCTGGTATCTTCTTACACGTCTCTGGCAATGCTTTGTGGTTTTAATTGCATAGACATTGCTTTTAATTTGGTAAATTCATCCCTAAGTGTTTCATGCTGTCTGATACTATTGTAAATAGTATTTTTAAATTGTCAGTGTCTGATTGACCGCAGCAAGTATATAGAAATATGATTGGTTTATACAGTGAGTTTGTACCCTGTGACCTTGCTAGGCTGACTTAGTTGGGCCTATCACTAGATGTAATGTACATGACAATAATAGCACAAAGTGAAGAGCATGAAATGAAGGGATATTGAGCAAAGAAATGTCACCAGACAACAACTCAGATACACAGAAAGAATTTAAGAGTAGCCCTAGCCGGTTTGGCTCAATGGATAGAGCATCCGACCTCGACTGAAAGGTCCTGGGTTTGAGTCTGGTCAAGGGCAGGTACCTCAGTTGCAGGATTGGTCCCTGGCCTCTCTCACATTGATGCTTTTCTCTCTCGGTCTCTCTCCCCTCCCTTCCACTCGCTTTACAGAATCAATGGGAAAATATCCTCGGGTGAGGGTTAACCAAACAAATAAACAAACTAAAGAAACAAAGAGTAAAGCAAATGGCTAGTACACAGTTTAAAATAGAAGACTTGAAAAACACTTTTCTCCTTCCTTGCCCTAGTTAACATAAAAGGAAAAAGACTGTTTAAAGTAATGCTTATAAGACAGTATTTCTTAGTTCATAACATACATGAATTAACATAACGACAATAGAGGAGGGAAGAAATGGAGCTAATTGGAGCGAAGTTTCTGTATTCTGCGGGAATTAAGTTGGTATAGACTGAAGTCAATTGTGTACATTAGAATGCATACTCTCCAGAGCAACCACTAAAAAAAATAACTTAAAAATCTATCCTTAAAAACAGCAAGGGAATTAAAACGGTGCAATGGAAAATAGCTATTTAACGTAAAAGAATACCATAAAGGAGAAACAAAAGAGCAAAAAACTCACAAAACATAGAGAAAACCAATAGCTAAATGGTGGCTGGAAATGCACTCACAGCAGTAACCACAGTGAATGGGACTGAGCACCATCGAAAGGCAGAAATTGTCAGATTGCCTTTAAAGAAGAGCTGCAACTCTAAGCGGTCTAGAGGAGACGTGCTTTAGAAATGAAGACACCCATACGTCATGCAAGGGTAGTAAAGGTATACCTAGCCAACAATAACCATAGGCCCGGAGAAACCAAAGTCATCCAGACGGGAAGTACTAGTTTCTCGCCGCTTAAAGATGGGACACATGCTGAGAAATGCGTCGTTAGGCGATCTCGTTGTACACACATGTGGAGAGCGGCTACAGCGTTCGGACAGGTTCAAGCCTGGGACTAATGAGAGGGCACGATCCTCTCGTGGCAAAGCCACGTGCAAGTCCCAGCACAATTATGGCCACAGGCTATGGTTGTAAGCTTGACCTTATGGTCCGAACCTGTGGTCCCAGGTGGCTGAGTGATATGGGCTGTGGGAGGTGCAGCCAGTAAACAAAGCTTGATCAGGTGCATGTAATTGAGTAGATTCGAAATCCACGAGAACGTTGTAAACATCTTGACCACGCCCTTCCTTTGCCTCGTGGATTTGGCTGTAAAATAAAGACTCACCTTGCAGGCTGTGGTGCTGTCTCTCCATCCGAGAGAGCAGCGTCCCACCTAGCCCCAGCTTTATTCTCTTGTCTGTCTTTTCTCCATCCTTCACCGCCCCCTCTCAGGTTCACCCATGGCTGTGCCAGCTGGGCACATAGAATGCACAAACCTAGATGGTACAGCGCACTCCACACCTAGGTTGTGTGGTCGACCCTATTGCTCCTGAGCTATACGCCTGTGTGGCATGTTACTGTATAAAAACAACACAAAGTTAAGTCACACACAAGAGAAAATGATGCAGATCAGAGGCGCAGGAAACACGAGATGTATGAGGCTGGTGCTGGTATAACACACCCCAGCTGAGGGCTGGGCCATTGGCCTGCAGGCCAGACACAGGGAGGAGAGAGAGGCGGGAGGGGCATGGCAGGTGGGCAGGATCAGGGGCAGGGACCACAGAGAGTAACAGCAGCAGGAAACCACCCGATGTCGGAGGATCCAGGGGCCACAGGTGAAGCAGAGGCCACCCCCAAAGAGACCCGAAGCGGGAACACCAGGCCCTGGGGTGGTCTAGGTAGGATGGGCAAAATGGTGTCGTGGTGTTTGATGGTGAGACGTGAGCACAGGGAGGGAGAGGGCTTGGGGGCTGGTGGGGAAGGGGATCTGTAAGGCTGGACAATCTTGGCAGGCTTGCAAAGGCACAGGGAAAAACACACCCAAATGTGTCCCTAGACTGCCGTTGGCCAACTAAGTTAAGAGAGCAAGCCCAGCCCTAACCAGTTTGGCTCAGTGGATAGAGCGTCGGCCTACAGACTGAGGAGTCCCGGGTTCGATTCCGGTCAAGGGCATATACGTTGGTTGCGGGCACATCCCCAGTGGGAGGTGTGCAAGAGGCAGCTGATCGATGTTTCTCTCTCATCGATGTTTCTAACTCTCTATCCCTCTCCCTTCCTCTCTGTAAACAATCAATAAAATATATTAAAACAAAAAAAAAGCAGAGAACACGTTAGTTGCCGCTAATCAAGGAAGTAATTTAAAACTGCCTTTTCTTTGTTTTTCATATCAAAGATCCAAAGGGCTCAGGGCGTTTCCCGTGCAGTCTTGAACTTCCATGGAAGCATCTGCTTAGTGCTGGGGGGAGGGGGCGGGGACACAGGGCATTGCCAGGAGAGCCCGGGCCACAGTGCCAAGCTTCAGGCCAGGGAGCGGCTTTCCACGGAACACTTTTGCCCAGTAGTGTAGAATTCATGCAAAGCTAGAGCCCAAGCCCAGGTCCAGGGTGACACCCTGCCTGCTGTGGGTGGGACCAGCTGGCCCCCAGGACGCAGGACAAAAGTGCCAAAATCAGGACCGGCCACCTGGGAGGAGTCTGCCACCTTGCCAGGTCCCTTCCCACCCCCAGCACCCGTGCCCACGCGGGCCTCTCTGCTTCGGAAGGGCAGACTCTCAGGAAACAAGGGACAGAGGAACCCGGGACGGCCGGAGGGGCCAATGGAGGGGAAAGGGGGGCATATGTAGTACCCTCAACAATAATTATTAAAATGAAAGGAAAAGAGAGAGAGTAACAGCGGCCCCTCTCCCCCACCCACCCCCCCCCGGCCCCAGCACAGCCTGCCCTCTGGGCCTGCGGACAGGATTAGGTCCAGTCGGGCGCCTGCCTCAGGCCCAGTCCCAGGCACTTGCTGACCAAGCTCCATAGGGAGGAGCGTCCAGCAAGACGCGCTTCCTGGGTCCGGTCAGCAGACTGACCCCTGACTCCCTGAAGGACCCGGGGCCCCCTCCTCGCAGGCTCTGGCAGGGCCCCATAGCCAGTCCCGCCCTGCCCCTGGAGCCCAGGGAACAGAGAGGGGAACGGGCCTGTCCTCCTTCCGGGCCTTCCCAGCTTCTCCCCGGCCACAGCCTCCTGCTCCCTGGGCTGCAGAGGCGGGAAGGCCCCTGGGAAGCCCCTTCTCCACTGGTCCAGGAAGGGGTGACGCCAGGGGCTGGATGTGACCCGCTGTGGGTGGTCCTGGGAGGTCCAGGCCCACAGGGCTCATCTTCACATCCACTCAGCTGGGCACGTGCTTAGGAGGGCCGTTGTGGAAGGTTCTGGAAGGTTCACCGAGGCCACACTGTGTGCGAAGGGCCCCAGGTGCGAGAGTGAATAAGCAGGGCCTGGTCCTGCCCGCAGGACAGGTGAGGGCACATGCGACAGGGTCAGAGGGTGGGCGCAGGGCAGCCCCGCCGAACTCTGAGGAGGTGGGCCAGCCCCTGGGCCATTCCCCGTGCCTGCTGCTGGTGCCCACTGCCCTGGGTCTCCTCTGAAGGGGGGTCCTGAGGACCCCAGAGCCCAGTCCCCTTTCCCCCCAGTCTGCAGCCACTGACTGATAAGTTGTCCTCAGGCAGCCAGAGGCAGAGACCACTGCTGGGGGAGGGCCACCCTCCCCCAGGAAAGTGTAGCAGAGTCCACCATCCTGACCAGGTGAGGGGTCCCGGCAGAAAGGGGCCTAGTGGCTCTGCGCCTCCTTTTCTCCTCCCTCTCCTTCTGCCCTCCCCCCTCCCATGCACAGCAGGTGCCCTGGGTCCCCCACCAGCTCCTCTGAGGGCCAGGACCTGCTCCGTCAGGGGCGGACCTCACAAGGGAGGAAGGCCCCTTGCTGACCACCCTCTGGGGCCGGGATGCTAGAGAAAGGAGCGGAGAGGGCAGGGGAAGGGGCTCCACCTGCAGGGGGGCACCCGGCTGGCAGCTTCGCAGGTCATCATGCAATGAGGACATCGCCCGAGGGTCTGCCTTCACCCAGACCGCCATCACCCTGACCACATTCTGTCTCTTACTTCCCCGGGCACCATCATCACACACATACACACATATACACACACACACACACACACACACACACACACACACACACGCAGCTCCCCACCCTCTGCCCACTGCTGCAGCACCACTGGAAGCCCCAGCCCTGAGGCCCCTGTGGAGGTCACCCAGAGCCCTGCCCCTCCCTGCTCACCTGTGGGCTCCATGGCTCCCCTGAAGACCGCAGGCCAGGCCAGGTGCCTGGAGGCAGAGGCCAGGAATGGAGATGGAGGTAAGCCTTGCAGCTGCGTTTGACCTCCAGTTCTGAGTCACAGGAATCCGAGGACATCGCCCAGTCCCTGTCCAGGGCACAGCCCCACGTCCCTCCTGGTGGGAGGAGCCAGAGAGCTTTCCAGTTTGTCCAGGTCTGGCAGCCAGGCGGCTCAGTCCCCGGAAAGACCTTCCGCTAGGTCCTGAGCTGATGCTCAACCACTGCTGGTGGTATTCTATGGACCAGCCGGTGGCTTCCCTGCTCTCAGGACCCAGCCCGGGGTTTCGCCCCTACTCGCCTCACCCCACTCCCCCACCTGTGTCTCCAGTCTGGGCACTTTGAAGGCATTTTCAGTTACAGCTACGACGATATGGATACTCTTAGCTCAATGAAAGTATTGATTTTTTTTGCTCTATTTTTAAAAATATTTTTAGTTGATTTTTTTACAGAGAGGAAGGGAGATGGATAGAGTTAGAAACATAGATCAACTGCCTCCTGCACATTCCCTACTGGGTATGTGCCCTTCACTGGAATCGAACCTGGGACCCTTGAGTCCACAGGCCGATGCTCTGTCCACTGAGCCAAACTGGTTAGGGCATTTTTTTGCTTTTATAGCTGAGGAGGACCTTACCCTGTGTGGCTTGTTTTGTGGGGGGTTTTCCCCTCAATAATTTGAAAGGTCTGGACTTAGCCTGGCAGGTGGTGTGGCTCAGTAGATGAGCATCAAGCTATGCACCAAAAGTCACCAGTTTGATTCCCGGGCAGGGCACACACCCAGGTTCCACCGCTGGTGGGGGCCGTACAGGAGGCAGCCAATTGATGTCTCTCTCTCCCCCCCCTTCTAAGAATCAGTAATCCATAATAAAAGCATAATATGCTAATTAGACCAGACAGCCAAGCCCCTTGCACGAATCTCGTGCATCAGGCCTCTAGTAATAAAAGGATTTGGACTTTAACCCAGTGGAAAATTTATATAGTCACAATTCCATGTAATACCTTCCATCCTCTGCTTAAACAATGTATATATTCATGCCGTCATGAGTGGAGATTGGCCATTTCCTCCTCTGTACCTTTCCCTACCCACTTAATCAACTTTATGTGTAAATATTTACTGAATAAACGTACGCCTCCATTACTTAAGTTTTCCTCTTCAAGTGGTATCAGTTATTCACATCTACAGAGATGAAGAAACCCCCTTTCTCTCTCCTTTCCTTTCTTTTAAAATATATTTTTATTGACTTCCGAGGGAGAGTGAGAGTAAGAAACGTCAATGATGAGAACCACTGATGGGCTGCCTCCTGCACGCCGGGCCTGGGCCCCGACTGGGAATCGAACCCTGACCTCCTGGGTCCTAGCACTGAGCCATGGCAGCTGGGCAACAGTGAACTCGTTATTTTTCAATTCTCACCGGAGGGTATTTTTCCATTGACTTTTGGAGTGGAACAGAGAGGGAAAGACAGAAACATATTCATTACATCCATTGGTTGCCTCCTGCATGCGCTGACCGGGGAGGAGCCTGAAACTGATACACAGGCTCTTGACTGAAACGAACCGGGACCTTCCAGTCCCATCCATCCACTGAGCCGAACTGGCTGGGGCGACTCCTACATTTTTAAAGGGAATCGTGCTCCGGCCACGCCCCATGCTTTGTATGCAGCGCATGCTTAGAAAGGCAAGGCTTGCTTTGCAGATGGGCAGGGGGTGGCTCCCAGCAGTTCCCGGCGGGAGCTTCCCGTACACCTGTGCACCCATCAGACGGTCCGCATCCCCCCGCTTTGTCGGCCTGGTGCACTAACTCCTGATTTGTTAAAACCTCTCACTCCTCAGTGAATTGTGGTCTCCCTGCAGCTGTCGCTCAGCAGCCCGGAAGCTGTACCGGGGCACGCGCTAGGGCTGCTCTGACCTGAACCCCCTTCGACACCTGGCGAGTCTTCACCCCTGGCGGCGCTCTCTGCCGTAGTCCCCGTGTCCAACAGCGCAGCCACCCAGCTTCAGTGCTCATTGCTGGAGTTCCATCCAAAGGACTTTATTAACAGCTTCACTGGAGTAGAATCCATTCCCGTCAAACCCACCCGTTTCCTCCACTCGCATCAATCCCACTGCCTGCGGGTGTGGGCTCAGTTCTACCTCCATTCTTCCTCAGCTCACCACTCCCTTCTGCCTCCTGGACTGACCGCCCCACCCTGCCCTTTCCCCTCCTTAGTTTACAGCTCCTCTCTTAGCGGTCATCTGAGGATTCTTTTTTTACCTGAGGATTCTTAACGTGCCTGTCTACCTTGAACTCTGATGTTCACCCTTCTTGCAAATAAACTTAGAATCATCCCATTCCAGTCCCGCCTGAGGTCACCCCTTCCCTTCCCGTGACCAGCCGTCAGCTCCATCTTGGGCTCGGGCTACAGGCGCTGGGTTTTTGTCTCTTCCAAGTGAGTTCTGGACTGACGCGGGCAGCCACCAAGGCCTTCCTTCCTGCTCCAGGGAACGCGGGGGGGGGGGGGGGGGGGGACGGGGGGCACGAACACCCCAAGTCCCCAGGGCCTCCACACTGCTCTCTGCCCCTCAGCCTGAACACTTGGGGGGGGGGGTGCTTCCCGGTTTCACAAGAGAAGGCGGGAGCCCATCTGGTTCACCCCTCCCCTGGGGTCTGGGGTCCTGCTCTTGGTGACGTCCTCCCTCGCCCACGTGACCGAGCCTGTGAGTGAGTCTGCACAGGCGGGTGCGGGGGACGGGGGACGGGGGACGGGGGACGGGGGACGGACGCGGCTGGCCCAGCGCTGCACCAGCAGCCGCAGGGGGGCCAGCGTACCCTCAGGCCAGGCCGGCCCGCTCCAGGTCCTGCGGGAGGACTCGGCCCTTCTTGCGGGCCTTCTCCAGGCGCCGCTCGGCCTTGGCCGCCTTCTTCTTGCGCAGGTTCTGGCGGCGGTGCTCCTGCCGCCGCTGCATCTTCTCCACCACCTGCGCCGTGCGCTTCTCCCAGCGGCGCTGCCGCTGCGCCCGCCGCTGCTCCTTCCGCTTCAGCGCCGCCTGCAGCAGGCGCTCGTCGTCGCGGACCCGCACGCCCTCGGCCCTGTACAGCGCGGTGGTCCACTGCATCTTGCTCTCCAACGCCCGCGCCTTCCCCGCGTCCTGCTCCCGCAGCTCCTCCAGCCGCTCCTGCCGCGCCTGCAGCCGCTCCAGCAGCTGCCGGTAGTTCTTGCCCGTCAGCGGCGGCAGGTTCCCCTTCAGCTTCTGCCGCTTCTCCTTCCTGCGCTGGGCCTTGCTGGCCGGCTGCTCGCTGCCCACCTCCACCTCGGGGAGAAGGGGGCCAGGGCGGCGCACGTCACCGCCGCTCCCCACTCGCACAGCCCCAGGGACCCGCAGCCGCGGCCCCGCAGACCCGGGGACACGCACCGCCAGGGCCAGGGCTCCCCGTGCCTCCCCGCCCCGGCCTCACCTTGTTGAACAGCAGCCCCGTCTGCCCCTGCGCCTCCTGGCCGGGCGCCTCGGGGGCCGGCTCCACAGCCTCCACGGGCCCCGCGGCCTTGGCCGCCTTCTCCTTGGCCCTCAGCTCCCTCCGCTTCCGCTTCTTCCGGTCCCGCTCCTGCTTCCGCCGCCGTCTTTTCTCCAAAGCGGCGGGGGAGAGCTCCTGGGTGCCGCCCTGGTGAGGGAAAGGCCTGTTCTCGGTTCTCCCAACTTCCGGCCCCGCCCCGCGAGGGCTCAGGGAGGGGGCTCGGGAGGAAACCCTTGTGCAGGACAAGGGCCCCCTGACTGTGCCCCGCTCCGAGATGACCTGTCACCCAAAATGCGACCGACCCCAGAGGGACAAGGGGACCCGCAAGTCAGAACCACAGCTTCCAGGCCCCCGGCAATGACCAGGGTGCTTTACAGACTCAGTTTCACCAAATCTCCCCGTGACCCGCCTCGGCAGATGCTGTCCACCACTTTACAGGGCAGGAGGCTGGGCCAAGGCCACACCAGCACCGGGTGTCCGCTCAGAACCGGGCGCCTGTGCGGACCACGGCACTGTCCTGTGACAAGCCCAAGCTCCGCTTCACCAACAGCCTTTACCCCCCCACACCCCCCTGGCCAACACGAGGGCCCAGACCCCACAGCAGGGCCTGGAGCGGATTCACCTCTAGGAACCGGCTCTGGGCTTGCCCCAGGGCAGTGCAGAAAGGAGTGGGGGGCTGTCCCCACACAGCAAGAGGCCTGGGGGGTGTGTGTCCCCAGTGCACCGGCAGTGGTGGCCGAGTCAGAGTCAGAGGGCGAACAACGCCATTCAGAGAAGCTGAGGCTGGTTCAGGTCTCAGCCTTGGGCAGGGCACCTCATCCAGGCCCCGCCTACCGCACAGCTGCCGTGACATTCCGGCGGACAGAAGGGCCACCAGTGTGTGCTCAGCAAAGGCGGCGTCCGGGAGGGAAGGGGCTGAGCCTCTCCTGGGCCAGCATAAGGCAGGTGACCCTGGGGACTGAGGCTCCCCGAGACAAGAACACCCGACCTCTTGCAGAACGGAGCGGCCGAGGCCCCTCCCGTCAGCCCCGCATGTGCCTGAAATGCGGCTCAGGCCCACGATGGCCGGCAGAGGGGGAAACACTGCAGCCAACACGCTGCTCCTGGCACCCGGGTTCTCCCCCACCTACCTGGCCCCGGGCCTCCTGGATCTTCTCATGCAGCCGCTGTCGCAGAACATCCAGGGCAAAGAGGGAGTCAGACTCGGGGGCGGGGCCATCTGCAGGGAAGGAACCAGAGGGCTGAAGGGAGACTCCCCTCCCCAGGGCCCAGCTCCGAAGCCTGAGTCTCAGGCACCGCCTCCCCCGGTGGCCACTGACAGATCTGCAAGGCAGTTCCAGTAAGTCCCACTACCGCCAGCCTGGATGGGCCCCCAGACCTGTGCAGGGTCAGGACATCCTTGGGTTAGGATAAAACATTTCCTACAAGTAAGCCAAACCCATCTTCCAGTTTTTCAACTTCTGCAGCCGGTGCGTCCTCTGAACAAGTCAGCTTTCATGACGCCCCTTCAGATGCTTGAGGGCAGCGATACTCCTGAAGCTAAGCTGTCCCAGGCCCTCACGCCTTGCCGTACCCCAGACCCCGGGTCACCATTTGGCCTGGAACCACGGGCACATCCTGGGATCCCATCCACCCACAGAGCCTCTGCGATCTGTCCTCCGAAAGCCCGCTCTTTGGGAAGTGCCCCGTTAGTTACCCCAGTGTGTCTGACACACCTTTTCTTATGACCAGAGGGGAGCGCGTCTGCATGGATCCCAGCTGGCCCTGCCCAGCGTCCTGGAGCTCCTCACCTGCTGGGACCCCGGGGGAGCCAGAGGTCCTCTCCTGCTTGGCTGCCAAGGGCTTCCTGGCCTGGGAAGCTGCCCGGGGCTTCTCCCCCAGGGCCTGGGCCTTGGACTCCACGGCTTTCTCCCCCTGCTCCCGGGGTTTCTTCTGAGCTCGCTTCCTCTTCTTTTTTGGGGGTCCGGCAGCGTCCGAGCCTTGAGGTTTGCCCACTGGAAAACAAAACGAGACAGTGATGCTGTCCGGATCTCTGTGACCCACTCGATAGGTAGGATGCCTTGCCAAGGCTTTGATCCCAGAAGGATGCCAAAGGCGAACCAGGACGAGGGATCCCGTGATCCTTATCCGTAGAGCTCAGAACCACAAACTTCCTAGGCTGGCCACACGTATCAAAACCCTGGTCAACGTGCCCACACGAGACCCAGCAGTGAGATTTCATGCCGGGTTCACACAAAGATTTCGCCTCAAGGACATGCATCACACCGTCATTCAAGTGAAACACTGGGTGGGCAGAGGCGCTGAGACCCGCGGACCCTCAGGCTGACGCGCCCGACCACCAGGGAAACACCGGGGACTTTAAACGTCACTTGTATTTCTTTTTAGTATGTTACATGCTCGTTTCACGCACACACGGGCCTAGTCCACCCCAAGGCTCTTCGGGGTGCGGTGCAGGCCGCGGGCACCCCTTCCGAAGCCCTCCCGGTCCCGCGCGGGCTGCGCTTTACCCGACTTGCGCTTGTGCGGCTCGGGGCTGGGCCGGGAGCAGATTTTCCTGGCCAGGCTCTGCAGATAGGCGTCCTTGGCGAGCAGGGAAGCCATGGCCGGAGGCTCACTCGGGGTGCTGCTCCGGGTCACGAGAGCGCAGCGTCCTAGGTCCGTGACGGTCTCCCCCTGCGACTCACACCCGGTCCCCCGCCCGCGCGACCCTAAGCAGCCGGGTCGCGGCCGCGGCGCCGCTCGCCGAGAACACCACGTGCGCAGGCGCCGCCAGTCGAGCGCCCAGTCGCCCCCGCGCGATGCTCGATTCGCCACGCCTGGCTCCACCGGAAGAGGCCCTCGGGGCGGAGCGCAGCACAGCGCACTGCATTGTGGGCCGCGGGCGGAGCGGGGCCCGTGGGAGTGGCCTCCCGCGGCACTAGGGAAAGGGCCGGCGTTGGTCCCCCCCAAGCCCGGCCTCTGCGTCCGCAGCCCAGTGCCCCGCGCACAGTAGGCGCTCCCTGGGTCGGGCGACAAGATTAGGCCGGCATTGGCCTCGCACTCGGGGCCGCGGGCCCAGGTGGAGGCTGGCGAGACCGCCTTGGCTCAGAAAGGACTGTGCGCCACGCAGGTGCCGGCGGGTCCCGAGCCCTCGGGGTACAGGGGGTGAAGAAGGCACACACTGCGCCCTCATCGTTTGTATTTCAGGGGCGACTGGCGAGGAGACGACATGTGAAGGGCGGTCACGGGGAATGCTCCGGAGAAGGGCTGGGACGGAGCCGCGCCTCCCCCCCCCCCCCCCCCACACACGCCCTATTGGTTAAAATCTTTTCCTCCACCCGAGGCGGGAAGGTGGGCTGTTTGTTACCGCCTCCATACATCAGGACGAGGGCCTCCCTCTTGGAGCGTGTCTGCCTGAGTGATGGCGCTGGGCTGCAGCCCCCGCCCCTCCCCATATTCTCAGGTGACCTGGCACAGTGGCACTGGGCCTCTGGTTCTGTGGGTTGAGTACTGATTTCTGCCCTTGGCCTCCCAGCTCCGTGGCCCCGTCATCCCTTCCAAGCCCATGGCCACTCCTCCCTGAAGTGCTGGTGACAAAGACTTGGGTGCAGTGAGGACTAGAAGGGACCGGAGTGCAGGTGCCTGGGTGGCAACATGTAACAGGGCAGCGGTGTTTCATTCATTCAGCGCTTCATTCACGTCAAGGATCTAGATCCCAGGCAGGGCTGGGTGGTGGGAGTAGGCAGCCAGGACCCGCGGCCACTGGGAGGTCAAGGTGACCTGGGTGGTCAGGTGTGAGCACAGGAGAACCAACCGAAGCCACAGGCAGTGCTGTTTTTATTCAGCAGTCTTGCACAAAAGATGAACCACCAGAACGTGTGCCGCAGAACCAGGAAGGACCCGCCACCCGGCTCCCGTGAACCACAGCACCCCCACCCCCAGCTCTGCAGGGATCCTTGGGGCGAGGCGGAATGGTGGCTGCACAGGGGGCCTGGTGTGGACGTGGCCAGGGCTGTCCACCCAGAGCCCCCTCCCCACTTAAAACAGCAGGCTCGGGTCCCAGCATCGGCCATCCTGCCTGCCCGGCTGTTAGACTTCCTTCCACCCAGCAGCCCGGAAGGTAGTGAACAGCCGTGACTCCAGGGACAGTGGGCCACTCTGGAAATGGGGGGGACTACTCTCCCTGCACACCCCTGGGTGGGCTGTCCCTGGGCCGATGGGGTTCCCAGGGAGGCCACAGCAGCTCCCCAGCGGAAGCCAAGGCCGAGCGGGGCGCCAGATTTTGTTCCTAAGATCCCAGGGGCTGGTGGAGAGAGCGGAGAGGCTCAGGCATGCTCTGTGGGGCCAGGCCCGCTAGCGTGGGAGTGGGCAGCGGCGGCGGCCTGCAGGGGGCCAGCGCTGGGCTCTGGGGAGGCCCGCAGGGGGGCCGCGAGGCCATCGGCAGCATCTGTGTCGAGGTCCAGCCTCCAGTAAGCTTCGCACAGAGGCAGATCGTTAGCTTGGCAGAGAGTGGAGCTTTTCCGCCACCAGAAGCCCGGGGAGACAGGAGCAGGCAGAGGGGGCACCAGGGAGGGAAAGCGACACGGGAGCAGAGTTAAGAAAACAGACTGGACCCCAGACCTGCCTCTCCCCTCTGGGTAGGTGCTCGTTCAAGCAGGCCTGGCTGAGTGGGAGGCACATAGGGACCCCGTGTCAGGGTCCTTCAGCATCCCAAGGGTGGGGGAGCTGTCCAGGACCAGCCCATGCAGGTCTGTGTGGCCCCAGCAGTCCCTCCGCTGATCTAGCAGGTGTCCGCCCTGTCTGAGAGTCATCTGGCTGTCCTAGCCCCTGCTGCCACCCCATCCTGGGCGGGGCGCGGCCAGCTTCACCGGCAGTGGCAGCCAGCATCCAGAGCATGGCTCCGACACTTGGCAAGAATCCCGAGGCAGAGACCCCACCTTATTCCGGGGTCTGCCCTTGGCTGGGACAGAGCCTGGACCGGGTGACAGGAACAGAGGCCCTGGTGTTCGTCCTGTGCCCCACCTCTCTATCACAGCTGTGGAGGACCGGGTGAGGGTGCAGGGGAAGAGCAGGGCTCACGGGGTCTGACGACCCTTCTCCCGCACCGTCCTGCCCTGCCTGTGGCTGCTCCCTCGCTCCACCCTCAGCATTCAGTCTCAGAACGACCCTGGTCACAGAGCAGTGTCCCGGGACAGCAGAGGGAGAGACAGACAAACAGGAAATCATGAGTGGAAAGCGGCCGAGCAAGCGTGGAGGTGGGCGAGCGGGGCTGCAGAGGGTGGAGGGGGCTGAGCACTGGGGGTTCAGGTGGGGCGCATGCCAGGGGATAAGCAGGGAAGGTACGCCTGCAAGGGGCATCACAGATGAGGGAGGAACTCGGCCTCCCGAGGCCCCAGGGATGCCGGGGAGTGGGGGGGCCACCAGGCAGGCCCAGAACCCCTGTTGGTTGAACCAGAGGCTGACGGGCAGGTGTAGGAAGCCTGGCACTCAGGCCCTGCCGAGTGACCTTGGGCTGGTCCCCTCCTCCTGGCCCTCACCCTCAAGAGGCAGGGCCGAATCGCTGCCCTGTAGCTGCTCGGGCCAGAGGGCTGGCCCTTAGGGATGACAGGTACGTGAAGGGACAGTACAAACCCAGTGTGACTGGGCCATGTCCCCAGCAGGGTCTGAGCTCCCCCGCAGGGACCCACTCAGGACCCTTCTCCGAAGGCCGGGGTGTTAGGAGGCAATTGCCACGAGTCTGCTGAGCCGATGGGTCTCAGGGACCAGAGGCGGCCCTAGGCACTCTGGAAAAGTCTAGAACCACTCCAGCCAGGCAGTGACATAACATCCCTTCCCTTAGAGGCCACGCTGGGCGGGACCATTCGGGTGACATTGAACCCAAGGCAGGGAACCAAGCCCCAGACCACAGAGCACGCTGGCTCTGGGCTTCCGTGGCCCCTGCATGGCTCCCACGGGGCAGCAAGGAGCGTTTGGAACCTGCCCCGGGAGGGACAGCTGTCTGGGAGAGAGCACCAGGGGGCCCGGACTGCATGTCAGCGGTACACGCTAACGGGAACGGAGGACAAGGCCTTCCAGTCCCCCGTGTAAGTTACACCTGGACTAGGATTTCTCAAAGGCCTCAGGTTTCAGGATTCTAAGTGGCCCCACGAGGGCTGGGTGATGGGCTGCGCCCACTGCTGTATCCCTGCGCACAGCCTGGGCCTGGCATGGAGGGGGCTCTGGCTCTGGGGACAAGGCCGAGTCCCCTCTACTTGGGACTTTCCCTCCTCCTTCCCAGGACCCCCGCACCCGCACAGTGTGGGCGTTTGGTGATGCCCATGTGGAATCACCTTGGTGGGCAAGCAGTGGCACCCTGGGCATAGCCTGGGTGGCCATGAGGAATGAGCCGAGCCTCGGACAGGAATGCTTAAAGGGAGCAGACAGGTCCAAAGAGAGGCAGGGGCACCTTGGGCAGGAACGCTGGCTCTGGCCTCCCAAGCCTGGAAGGTCTGTGAGTTTCACCCCAGGGCCCAGGCCCCGGGGGGTGGGAAGTGTCTGTTGATGGAACGCTCTGACCGGGAGGCGGGCTCCGAGACCGGCTCTGCTGCGGGACCAGGCAGGGTTTGGAAACACAGGAGCCGGGGGCTGCGGGCCGCGGTCCGGGCGCAGCCCTATTGGTACCTGGACGAGTAGTACTCCTCCTCCAGCTCGTACAGGTCGATGGAGACCTCGTCCCGCAGGGCGGTGAGCTTGCGGTCGCACTCCTCCTGCAGCGCCCGGAGCTGCTGGTTGCGCTGGTCGATGGCCTCGTTCACCGACGGGAAGTCGTTCAGGATCAGGAACTGCTTGAGGTCGGACACCAGCTTCATCAGCGACTCACCGGCTCGGACCTGTGGCGACGGCCAGAGCAGGCAGGTGAGGGCGTGGCAGCGCCGTCTCCCGGGGCTGGATGCCGGCAAGCTGTGGCCTCCCGTTTTCTCATCTGCAAAGTGGGGCTACGGCACTGACCTCCTCAGGGCCACTGTGAGAAGCCAGAGAGCCAGGAGGTAAGCTACGGGAGGGCAGGGTCCACAGCGCCCCGCACCCCCGACTGTGGCCCAGGGGAGACGGCAGGTGGCATCAGCTCCCAGCCCCCACCCCGCTTGGCCCCTGGCTCGGAGCTGGTGGTATGATCTCCAATCACACAGGTTGTGCAGGCACACCCTCTGCCTCAAAACCCCGGGCCCACAGATGGGACTGCTGTCCCGTCAGCCGCCTGCCCTGCCCTTCCTCGGGCCGCTCCCCTGCCGGCTGGGCGGTTCCTGTGGGAGCTTTTCCTGTGTTTTCACCCGTGGGCACACACCTAAGGAAATGACTGATGTGCTTGTTCTGTGACGTCAGACGGGACCAAACGCAGATCCCGTCTCACTCAGAAACTCGCCTCTGCTCTCGTAAGGAATCTCGGGGAGCTTTCTTGTCACCAAGGAAGAGCCGACCCTTTCCAGGCACCGCACAGCGCGCTACAGGACACAGGACGGGCGAGGCCGGTTCCCTGCCCGCCCTTCACACACTGCCACGGACAGCCCTCCTCCCAGGAGGCCACACTGGGACCCCCAGGGCTGGAGCCCGGACCAGGCCTGGCACCTGGTGACTTACGATGTTGGCGGCGCGTACGTGCATCTCGTAATTGTCCTGCTCGCCTTGAGTGGCCCTGGACACCTGCGTCTCGTCCTCAATCTAGGACAGACAAAGTCTACGTTAGCAGGCGCCAGCGGCTGCACGGCACACTCCGCGGCGACCGTTGGCTTCCCTCTGTTCCAAGGAGGACAGATGGGTGCCTGCAGGCTGACTGTGCGCCAGGTGCAGGGAGGGCCTGTCACGCCTTTTGGGGTGTGGAGCCCTGTTCCGTGCAGACAGTGTCTCCAGCTCGGGCACTCAGTAAACGGAACAGATAAGTAAAGAGAACGATTTTTTAAAAATACCTTTTGAATGATTTTAGAGGGAGAGGGAGAGAAACATCCATGGGTTGCCCCTCACATGCACCCTGACGGGGGCCCAAACCCCCCACCCGGGCGTGTGCCCTGACCATGAGGCCAGCTGGGGCCCTCGGTGCACAGGACGATGCGTCCACTGAGCCACCCCGGGCAACAAGGACCTTTTCAAAGTGACCGTTTACTGAGCACTTCCTGGGTGCCAGGCACCGTGTTAAGCCCTTGACGGTCATTATCTTACAAAATCCTCAGCCCTGGCTGATCTGGCTCAGGGGATAGAGCATCGGCCCTCCGACCGAAGAGTCCGGGGTTCAATTCCAGTCAAGGGCAGGTGCCTCGATTGCAGGCTCAATCCTGAGGCAGCCAATCAATGTGTCTCTCGCACATTGATGTTTGTCTCTCTCTCTCCCCCTTCCACTCTCTAAAAACCAATGGAAAAATACCCTCAGGTGAGGAAAAAAATAAGTAAAATAAAATAACGTAAGTTAAAAAAATTCCTCACAGAAGCCTGGACAGCCATCCCTAGATTGCAGGTGGGCACACCTGAGGCCGGACAGGGCAGTGAGCCTGCTCAGTGTGCCTCAGACGGTAAATGCAGGAGCCAGTCCAGGGTATTCACTGCCCGCATCCATCCACCTGGACAGGGCTTCCCAGGGGCGTTGCCAGGGTACGGGCTGGCATCAGGGTTAGGAGCCAGACCTCCTGGGTTCCAATCCTGACTCTGCCAGTTATTAGCAGAATGGTCTTGGGCAAGTTATTAAATCTTCTGAGCCTCAGTTTCCTCCTCTGAAGATTACTTGCTTCAAAAGGTCTTGTGAAGATTAAATGGGACAGTAGCGCCCCCCATACACACACACGGCCTGACATGCCAAGAGCACTAAGCGAATGCTAGCTTTCACCCTCCTGAGTACTCAAGTCCCCAGGTCTGCAACATCACACCAAGATCCAGCCGACTGAGCCCAACGCTGACGGCTCACCCACCTCGAGGGGCCTCCCCAGCGCCCCTTCCCGATGGCACTCATTCCAAATAGCTGCCATGTCCGGGTCCCTGCCAGGCCCCGAGGGAACCACTTTACACAGATTCACCCATCCAGTCATCACCAGGGTCCTATGACCCGGACACCAAAGCACTGAGAAACCAAGTCCCTGCCCAGCCCTCCGCTAGGCATGCCGCTGGGGGCTGAGCCTGGCCCTCTGAATGTCCCCGATAGCTGCCTCACTGGGACCTGTTTGTCTGCTGACCTGTGTGTCACCGTCCACGCCCCTAGCGCCCCCCACATGTTCTCGGCATGGGGACAAGGGCCCACTGCAGCTGTATCCCCCCTGGCCAGGGTGCTCTGTGACACGCGGGACCAGAGCAGGGCAGTCCTGGGCTCCGTCCCCACTCCAGCAGATGCAGACAGGCGGCCCCACCCACCTTGGCGGTCTTGATGATCTCGGTGAAGTTGTCCATGATGGACTTGATGTCGTCCTTGAGCCGCTTGTTGTAGGACTGCAGCAGCGTCTCCTTGCTCTGCGGCAGGGCTCTCTGCTGGGCCATGGCGGGGCCTCCGTCCGTGCAGGCAGCAGAGGCCGCGGGCCACGAGGCAGCACCTGGGACCCGGAGTCTGATGTAGGCAGAGCACTCCCCAGTCGCCCACCCTCCATGGCCCGCCCACCCTCCGTGGCCCAGAGAACGTGCAGCTCTCCGGGGATTCCCTTCCTGCCAAACAAACTCGTGCAACCACTCGCACACCGTGCACTGCGGGGTCTCACGCCCGCTCCCCGGGAGAGCTCATCCTAGGACCCTTGGCAACACCCTGTTCTGGTCCAGCCCAGACTTCTCTGAGGCCAGGCCCACACACGTCCGCGAGAGGCCTGCAGGAACGGCCCCTGCCCGCTGCCAGCCGCTTCCCGCCCCTATCCCCGCCCCGCAGCGGATCTTACGACTCAACCCTGTCCGTCACCCAGTTCTAGGCCGGGCCCCGCAGCGCCGACAGCCTCCCCGCTCCGGGGTCTCGTCGGGACCACCCTCCCTCCCTGCGCCCCAGTGCTCGGCCCGAGGCCTGGCGCACGGCCAAAGGACCCAACTCGCGGTGTCTGCGCCATTCTAGGGTACAGCACACGGCGACCCTGCCCCCCCCACCAACGCCCGCACCTTGTCCGCAGACCTTGAGCCCGGCGGGCACCTGGCCAGGATGGGCTCGAGGACGAGCAAGCGCCCCCCGGGAAGTGCCGGCTCCCTGGCGCCACTCAGCACCCGGAGTGTCCCGCCGCCATATCCACGCCCCTTCCGACCTCACAGACCCACCCGCCCTGCTCTAGGCACCGCCCCTGACCTAAGGGCCAGCGGAACGAGTGCTGTCGCTTTAAATTCGAAATCCCGCGCAGGCTCCAGTTCTCGCGATCTCTGAGGTCGCATACATATTTCCCACAATTCCCTCTTCTTTCTCTCTCCTCCTGTCGCCCAAGATGGTGAGTGTTCCCATGATACGGTATGCCGGCGCCGGGCCTGGGCTCTATCCGCTGCCATCCTTCTCGGGACTCGGTTGCGCGGGGGTCCCTCCACTGCCCGGAGCTAGGAGAGCCCCGCGGGACTTGGCACAGAGGGCACTGGGCCGGGATAGACGCCCCGCGCCGGTGGAGGAGGGCCCGGCAAGCGCTGCAAACGCGGGGCTTGGATCGGATGCGGCCTGGAGCCTGCCCCGGGGCGGGGCCTTAGGCGAGGAGTTCTGAGTCCGCCTTTGTTTCTGAAGTCGGACTCTTGAGGGGACCACTGTCCCCGTGTTGGGGGTGCAGCGCTGTGGGACGGGGCCGTCCCTGCTGTCCGCATCCTAAAGCTCTGACCTCAGCCTTTGGGCGGCGCCGCGCAGCAACGTGGCTGTCACGGCTCGTGCAGATGATGTGAAAGAATATTTGCTATCTGAGCAATGGTGAGGACGTCCCTAACCACCAAGATCGCTGATGCACGAGCCGGTGGCCGGGCTCGCTGCCGCGCCGCGTGGGCGTGAATCTGGGGCCCAGCCTACCCCGGGGGGCCCGGCGCCTCCGAAGGAACTGGTGGGGGCAGAGGCTTACCTGGGTTTTCTCTGCCCAGCCGAAGGGGAAGAAGGCCAAGGGGAAGAAGGTGGCGCCGGCCCCTGCTGTCGTGAAGAAGCAGGAGGCCAAGAAGGTGGTCAACCCCCTATTTGAGAAAAGGCCCAAGAATTTTGGCATTGGTGAGTGAGAAAGGGGGGCGAAACGGCAGGGCGAAGAGCGGCGTTTATTGGACGGGTGATGTCTACCAGTGGGCTTGGCGGGGGCTGCCGGGATGGGGATTCTCCGTTTGCCACTTTGTAGCTGTAAACTGGGCCCGTTCCTGACGTGCCCCTTTGGGAGGGGCGGCCGAGTGCAGATGATGTGAGAACGTTTGCTCTGCGAGACGTGATGACGCTGAACCACCAAGATCGCTGATGCACCTGCACTCGCGGGCCCCAGACGTGAACCAGGTGAGCGAGCCTTGCTCAGTGCTGGCCTTTGCCTCGCAGGACAGGACATCCAGCCCAAAAGGGACCTCACCCGCTTTGTCAAATGGCCCCGCTACATTCGGCTGCAGCGGCAAAGGGCTATTCTCTACAAGCGGCTGAAAGTGCCGCCTGCCATAAACCAGTTCACCCAGGCCTTGGACCGCCAGACAGGTAGGTGGTGTGGCTTCAAGCCAGCGCTGGGAGAGGTTTCCTGCCCAAGGACATGGTTACCGTCTTGACCTGGGTAGTTCACACTGGACGGGTTTGTTGAAATTCGGGGTTCCATTTAGTTTCCAGACCCTGAAGGTGGCATAACTGAAGGGTCTGTGTGCATGGAGGTGCGACTCGCACCTAACGCTTGTTGCGTGAGGTGAGGAGGGGTGGCTCTTAGCCTACGAGCCTAAGCTGGTGGTTTTCTCACCAGCTACTCAGCTGCTGAAGCTGGCCCACAAGTACAGGCCCGAGACCAAGCAGGAGAAGAAGCAGAGGTTGCTGGCCCGGGCTGAGAAAAAGGCTGCCGGCAAAGGGGATGTTCCCACCAAGAGGCCGCCTGTCCTTCGAGCAGGTGAGAGGGCTTCTCTTGGGGGGGGGGAGGGGGCAGGCTGTCAGTAGTCGGGCATGAGCTGCTTCATCTGTAATCACTGAAGAGTAAATGGAGCCTCTTAACCCCAAGGCATAGCTGGGCCTTGTGTGTAGAGTTGCTTTTGTGAACAGCACCCATGCACCCCCACTCACGCACACCGGCTGTGTGTTCTAGGGGTGAACACGGTCACCACCCTGGTGGAGAACAAGAAGGCCCAGCTGGTGGTGATAGCGCACGACGTGGACCCCATCGAGGTACGTGGGCCTTGTGAGCACTGGCTGCGGAACTGAGAGACTGGGTCTCTGTCGGTACCTACAGAGACAGCCTAGTTCTGAGCCTGACGCGTTAAGAGGCCAAAGCGGGCCGACAGCATTTCGTTCGAGGCCAGTTACTGACAAGGGGACCCAGCTTGTCTTGCGGCTCTTGCAATGATGTGACTTTCTCACTGAATTCATCCTTGAAGTGCAAATACATGAGCTTTTTAACCCTGAGCAATTGCTGCCCGGCCAACTTAAATCATCGCTTTCGGTCAGAATACACTCTGAGCTAGCGCTGTCTTCCAGCTGGTGGTCTTCCTGCCCGCCCTGTGCCGGAAGATGGGGGTCCCCTACTGCATCATCAAGGGCAAGGCCAGGCTGGGGCGCCTCGTCCACAGGAAGACCTGCACCACTGTTGCCTTCACACAGGTTAACTCGTAAGTACGCAGCTCAGTCCCCAACCCATGTGTGCACAGGGGACAGCCTGCTCCCACCTCTGCTCTGCCCCCCAGTCCACTTCATCTCTGGGTTTTATCTTAAAAGCGCAAACGTTCTAGCTTAAAGGAATCAGTACATGTAGCGGAGCCTTTGCTGATGATGGTTACGAATTTCTTCACCTGAATAAACTATGTGGTCATGCTGTGTCTGAGGCAAAAGGCTTGCTGTGTTTGGGGCCAAGCAGGCTCCGTTTCTGTTCTCTGGAGGGGGCCAGGAGCCTGACCCACACTTCCTGTCTCGTCAGGGAAGACAAGGGGGCTCTGGCCAAGCTGGTGGAGGCCATCCGGACCAACTACAACGACAGATACGATGAGGTAAGAAGCGCTTCCCGTGCAGCACGGTCTCGGGTGAATGAGGCCTTCAGCCAGAGGACGGCCTGGCTCCTCATGGGCCGGGCTAACTTCTGCTCTTGTCCTTGCAGATCCGCCGCCACTGGGGAGGCAACGTCCTGGGCCCCAAGTCGGTGGCTCGCATCGCCAAGCTGGAGAAGGCCAAGGCTAAGGAGCTGGCCACTAAGCTGGGCTAAGTGTGCACTGTTGAGTTTTCTGTACATAAAAGTAATAAAAATTCTCCTCAGCCAGCGTCTTGGGCACTTGGGGCTGAAGGTGATTTATTGCCGGCAAGAAGTCTGGGGTGGTGGCAAGTCCATTTCCAAACCAGGGGCCTCGAACTAACTAACTACTGTGTAAGTTGCCGTGTGGGGGTCCGTTTGAAAAACGCTGTCTGCATCTGCTGCTCAGCCGAATGCGTGTTCGGACACTGAGCCCAGCCTGGGTTTTCTGGTCGACCAGGTAACTAGCTCATTCAGGTAGCGATGATTTATTTACACCGACAGCACGTGGCCCAGTGAAGCCCAGTCTGGAAATATTTATTCAGTGATTCCCAGGACAGGCCAAATCAGTAATCTTGTCACGTGCCAGGAGTCCGATGCAGGAACTTCTTAACCCACAGGTACAACGTGGCCGCACAGAGTCCATACCTTGGGTCGGAAGAAAGTGTCAGTGAGCAGTTCTGAAGGGGAGGGGGCCAGAGAGCACTTGAGGTGGGGACTCACCAGGTGATGATGTACTGCAGGTGCTCGTTCCTCAGGGTCACTCTGGTCTGCCCTCCAATGGGTCCTCCAGGGACTGTGCTCTCTGCAGAGACAGTAGGTGTTGACACTGGTCTCCCTCCGGCTGTTTCGTTGGGGCCTTGCTAGCCAGCTCTCTCCCAGAGCTGTAGTTTTGAACTTGGCCAATTTCAAGTCACCTCAACAGGACCTTCCACCTGTACCTGGCCAGGTCCCCCCCACCCCCCAGCACACTAGGGTGCAAACAGTAGGAACCAACTACAGCTTCTTGGCCTGGCTGGTCACGTACTGAAGTCTGCATCGATGAGAATGGGCTCTGTGCCTGTGAGCTTGGCCATGGCCTCCAGGTCCCTGTAATACCAGTGGTTCCTTTCTGGGTGGTTCTCCGGAACAAAAGGCTTCCTGGTTTCTGTCAGCCTTACCATCCCAACCAGGTCCACTTCTCCCTCAATCTAAAAGAAAGTGAGGGTATCCCTCAGGGCACAGCATGGAGGGGGCTCCCAGAGCCCTGCTCACCTGGGGAACTGTCCCACCCCTTTGCCCCTTACCTGGCCTTTCTTCCGAGTGTCGGGATTCAGTTTCTTCTTGGGGACAAACCCTCTGTTCACCAGGATGCTCAGCCTAGATGGGGAAAGCCGGTTTCAGGTGGAAAGAGTTTGGAGAGAGGATCACATTGGCTTCTGCCACGGGAGGGTTTAAGCCAGGACAGTGGAGATGGGCCGTGTGCCACTGGGGAGGTCTTCCTCTGTGCCCATGTCCTGATGGGTAAGAGCCACCAACCCCTGGGGGGGAAGCCAAGGTTGTCCCTCACCCCATATCTTCCTTGTGCCGCACCTACTGCAGCACGCAGCCAGTGATGCCCTGGGCCTGGGCTCGGGCTCCTCCCCTCTGAAGGACTGGGTGCAGCAGCCTGTGCACCCGCCTCCACTCTCCCCTTCTAACCCGGGGAGACAAACAGGCCCATCCCAGTCCCAACAGGAGGCTGTGGATGGTCGGGCCCCAGGGTTTCATTTGTCCACTGACTTCTGGGAAGCTGCTCTGCTGCACTGCCCTTCTCCCTGGAATGCTCTCCCCTCCAAGTCTGGCCCAGATGGTACCTTGGGTCACCTTCCCTGAGCTGGCTCCCTCCAGGGTTCTTGTCACCCTTCATGCTGCATCATCATTTAATGAGGTGGCCACTGGACAGTTCTCACCTCCCCTTTCATCCCAACAGGATGAGTCAGCTTGATGTCCGGGCTACAAAATCAAACTCTTTATGGAACCAACCTTTTAGGTTCTTGGGTTCCCCAGGGTCTCCCCAGGCTTGGGGGCTGAGAAAGGAAGGTGAAGAGCTGCCCTCACCACATGGCCAGGCTCCCTGCATGTCACTCACCCCAGGTCGGTGCAGTGGAAAGGGGTGATGACGTGGGCACCGCTCTGGGCCGAGGAGGAGAGCCGGCCGGCCTCCCGGGCCTCCCGCTCCGGGTCCACCAGGGTCCGTGGCATCATGTACAGCTCCTTGGAGTGGTCAAAGTGCCCCCTGACCTTCACTGGCCTGTACTCCAGGTTCTTCAGCTCCAATGGGCTACACGGGGGAGGGGACAAGTGCAGCTGAAGCCAGCCGTCTGGGAGGAAGACGAACCCTCTCAGGGCTGCAAGCCACTAAGCCCACCCCAGCCTCAGGATGTGGGGGACGAGGGGGGCAGCTGGGGTGCAGGGAGTGCCCGCTACAGGGAGAGCTGACACCTTGGGTGTCGAGTGGGAACACATCTGTGTTGCCAATCAGTCCGTTTTCATGAGAAGCCAGAAGGGGTACTCTTGCCTGGACTTGATCAGTGTAGCTAAAACGCTGTTTGCACCCCTAAATGGAGGCTTTGTTGAATATAGCCTTTCCTCTAGGACAGTAGCTTCATTTAGGGCACTTCCAAAATACCACTGAGAGGTGACAGTGCCTGCTCCCCCTCCAGCTGAGAGTTCCGGCTTTAGGGGCAATCAGCGCCGTGGGGGTCCCGCAGGCACACGACCTGCAGAGGGTGAAGGCCAGGTGTCCCAAGGTACCAGCACCACAGGTTTTCCTATCAGCTCAGGCAGTTTCTTTCCCAAGGTCGACCATGCCAGCGAGAAGCCCAGCAGGACTGCCCACCGCGGGCCAGGACCCCAGCAGAAGCCGCCCCCCTGCTGACCAGTGCGAGGAGTTCCAGGCCACAGCCCGCACTCACTCTGCGGGCAGAGGGACAGGCTCAGCCATGATTCTAGACTCCAGCTCTGAGATCAGCTTCAGCTTCCACTTGCGACGCTGGACCTACGGAAACAGCAGACGCCCAGGCAGACGGCAGCGGGGTCAAGGGCTCGGAGCCACCAGAGCTAGAGGCCAGTCTTACCTGCCACGTCCCCAGGCCAAAGGCAGTCACAGGAATGAGCAGCAGGAACCACTGGAGAAAGGAGTCGTCCTCTGCTTTTGTGGCAGGCGCTTCTGCTGCGGAGGAGCTGCCGCACCTGCTCGGCCCCCAGGCCAGCCCTAGGAAGTTTCACACGGGCCTGGGGTCGCCAGCCCCGGAGAGCCCGGGGCACATCCAGGAAGGAAGGGCCCACAACCTGAGGCAGGAGCCAGCTAGCTGCTCCTGTGTCCGGCCCAGGGCCCGGCACGTGGCACTCGGATGTTTACGGACTGAACGAGCCCTACCGACCGTGACCAGGGTGACTCATGGCCCCACCCCACGCCCTCCACGCGGGAGGGTGCTGTGATGTGTCTTCTACTGCGGCGAGACGCACTGCGTGGACTACTGTGGTTGAAGAGGCAGAAATGTGATGGAAACTCAGGACAGCGCTCTACAGAGCTCTGGTAACAGCTCTGCCTTTTCTTTATTTTTCAAGTGGAAAGACAAAATTTATTTACAAAGTTACAGAGGTAGAAGTGAGCCAGCTGGGTTGCCTAGGCTCAGGCGTGCTCCCATGAGAGAAAGATTAAAAAAATTTTTTATTTTTTTTACTCATTTAAGGGAGGAAGGGAGGAGAATCGTCAATTCGCTGTTTCACTTACGGAGGCATTCATTGGGTGGTTTTTCTATGGCTGGTTTTTGTATGTGCCCTGACCAGGGAGGGAGCCCTCAATCTTGGCGTGCCCAGGGGATGCTCTAACCACCTGAGCTGCCCTTCCCGTTGCTCATAAATTCAGAGACAGAACAATATGCACAGAAAGTGCATCGAAGCTCTCAGAGGCCCTTCCCAGGAAAGCGCCATGGGCCTCCTGGGTGGAGAAAAGCGGGCCTGGGCGGGAGGCTTACAAAGTACCCTCCTAGGGGCACAGCACCGCACCGCACCGCACACGCCAAGCCAGCCCCTGCTGCCGTTCAGGGGCAACACGCAGCCCGCTGAGCAGACGAGCTTTCCTGGGGTCTCAGGCACCTGGTTTCACGCTCAGGTTGGACCCTCCCTCGTTAGGCCAATGAGACGTCGGTTAGTTAACGTCCCCGGGCGCGCGTGTCACACGGGACCGCCCCGCACGCAATCAGGGCTCCCGTTAGGAGGCACTGAGTCTATAAGGGCGATCAGAGCCCATCTCCGCGCCCCCAGACCCCGTCCCGTGGAGCGCGGGGCGGCGTTTCCCAGGTCACACCTGGGCGAGTCCTCACCTGCGCGCGAGGGGACCGCGAGGACGCTCCTCCAAACCGCGCGGGCCGGGGCCTGCGGAGACACGAGGGGCCGGCTGAGCTCACCCGGGGCGGGCACCCCCGCGCCCCGCGCCCGCTCGCGGCCCCGCCCCGCCCCGCTCCGCTTCGCTCACCGGCCCCGCGCCCGACGCGTGCAGCAACTGCCCCAGCAAGCGGGCCACCGCCATCGCCCCACGAGCCCTTCCGGGGTAGGACCGCGTTTGCTTCCGGGGCACCGCCAAGCCCCGCCCCCGGCCCGAGGGTGGTTCGAGCGACGCGAGGCTTCCAGGTCCGTCGGCTGCCCAGCCATGAGCGAGCCGCCGCCCGAAGTGCGCGCCTTCCTGCGCGAGCATCCCAGCCTGCGACTGCAGCCCGGCGCCCGCAAGGTGCGCGGGCCGGGGCCGACTGCTCCCGGGACCCCCTGAGCGCCCCGGGACCCCCATGACTACCCTGCCTCCCTGCCTGCCCCCGCACCCCCTCATCGCCCGCCCCCCGACTGCCCCCGGGACCCCCTCACCGCCACGCCTCCCGCCGCAGGTGAAGTGCGCTCTGACGGGTCACGAGCTCCCTTGCCGCCTGCCCGAGCTCCAGGTCTACACCAGCGGCAAGAAGTACCGGCGGCTGGCCCGCGCCTCCCCTGCCTTCGCCTACGCGGAGTTCGAGCCGCACATCGTGCCCAGCACCAAGAACCCGTACGTGGGCCGGGCGGGCCGGGGCAGCCAGGGGCCCGGGTGGGACAGTTGCAGCCCGTCACTGGCCGCTGCTCGGCGGGAGACTCCACATGCCGACCCCTGTCTGTGGGCGCCCAAATGCCTAGGACTTGGGAGGCTGGCTGCCTGCGGGAGCCCGGGAGCTGAGATCACCGGCGAGGCCCGTGCCTGCGGAGTAGTTTGCTCTTTTGTAAACGCGAGGCTTGTCTGCGCCCTAGAGGACGGGGAGCGCTGCTGCTGCTTTCCCCTGAGGCGCTGCTCGAGGTCAGGCTCACATTTGCGCTTTAAAGGGGAACTGATTCAGGTGACGGTGCGGTTGACAGAAGTTGTGTCGAGGAAGAGGTGATGGCCTGGCGGGCACTCGTTCATGAACTTGAACGCTGAGTCCTCAACAGGCGTGCTCACAGCAGAGCAGTCGGGAAGGCTGGCCAGGTCATGCGCCCACAAACGTGAGGCCAGGTCCTTCTGGCCCGGTGGCTCCCCGCCCGGGCGGGATGGACCTGCCCAGGAGCCTGTAAGAACCAGGATGCCCAGACCACTTCCTGGACGCCCCACCCCAGCCGGCCTCGGGTGATTCCGAGGTGGCTAGGCTGGAAAGCAGGTCTGACTCCTTGCTTGTGCTGCTCCTGCAAACAGCTCCCTCTGACCCTTAGGCACCAGCTGTTCTGCAAACTCACCCTGCGGCACATCAACAAGTCTCCGGAGCACGTGCTGCGGCATACGCAGGGCCGCCGCTACCAGAAAGCTCTGTGTAAATGTAAGTGGCGGGGGTGGGGGTGGGGGGGCGCACACACAGCTGCCCGGTCACGGGTGTTTGGGGGCATGCCTGCCCTCCCCAGGATGCACACCCCTTGAGGGCAGAAGTGGTCTGGGCCATTCTGTGGCAATGCTTGGTGGATTGCCGCGCGCAGCGAAGAGGGGTGCAAAGCAGGAAGCCGACTCCCAGAGCAGCGCTTCTCACTCATTGTCCTCGCGGCAGGTTCAGTTGATCTAAACTAGAGTTAAGCCCCCGCGGCATCTCATCCATGTTACAATGAAGGACGCTGTTGGGAGACCTGGGCAGTCGTGGTTGGTTGTGCTGAGTGCTGTGAGGGGGGGCGCTGGGCAGCCAGGAGGGCCTGCCTGACTCAGGAGGCCGAGACGGGGGCATGCGGAGCAGGAAGAGGACACGATCTGGGCCAGGTCCAAGGCTGGGCGTGGGAGGCCCTGAAGGACCTTCCTTCCTTGTGCCATCACGCACTAGAGGGTGAGAGAGGGAGGTGGAGCGGGAGCACAGAGGGTCCTGGAGCCCGTGGTCAGGAGCACGTGCAGCCGGATGCGTGAAAGGAAGGGGTAAAGCAAGGACTGGCGTGACCAGTGCGTCTCCATCCCTGTTCCTCTGAGGAGCAGAGGAGTGGAAGAGGGGAGTGGGTGCCTGCAGGCATCCAGGTGAATGAAGAGGTGGCGGGGTTCCCCTCGGGTCACCAGGTGTGGGCAGGCAGGGTGGGACGCTGTGGACAGGTTTTAACCTGGCGGTGGGGTTGCCAGATGAGGAGTGAGGGGCAGGAAGTTCCCGACTTGAGAACAGATAGGTGACAGGCGGCACCATGGTTAGGAGCGTGGGGTCTGAATAGGCTTCGGGGGAAATTGAAACTCGAGCACTTTCAATGGGAGGTGTGTCAGGGATGGTGGCTGTTGGACTGGCTCTCAGGTGATGACCAGCACTCAGGTGACGCAAGTCACTGACACAGACGTGGCTTTGGCATCCACGGAGCCAGCTGAGAGGGGACAGCGTGGGGCCTGGGTACCTAGGAGCCCTGGGAAGGTGAGGAGGACCCAGGTGTCTGGGCCAGAGAGGAAGAGGCGGGGGTGGGGGGGAGTGGGGGGGGGACGACTCTTATCAGACGCCAGCCGAGGGGAGATGAGAGAAAGGTGAGCTGGAGAGGAGACAAGGCAGCTGGGTGGCAAGGCCGGGACAGCCAGGCTGGAGCGAGCAGTGGCCGCAGCTGGAGGCGGGGTAGGAGGGCCAGGCAGGCGCAGTCAGGTGGGATCGATGGGAAGACAGGACGAGGAGGCCGGAGGCTCTCATGCTTCCTGTGCAGCATGAGACCGCCCTCCCCTGAGGGCGAGAGGAGGCTCGCTTTCCACCCCATCTCTGGCCCCACAAAGCCTGTGCTGGCCCTCTGGTCATGGGCAGCGGCCCGGGGGCAGGAGGGGGGGCGCGCTGGGCTGGTTCCCCATCAGTGAGAAAGTCACTACGAGGCTGAACCGTGGGCAGAGACAGCAGGGGGCGGCATTGTGTGGGGCGAGGGCACCTGGCCGAGGGGGCCGAGGAGATGCCCTGTGAGGGTGCTGGTGGTGCCGAGGCCGGAGTGGGTGGCAGAGATGGAGAGGGGATCGGGTCCTGGAGGTGGTCAGAAGTGGGCAATGACCCCTGCAGGCTCGTCCACCCCATGGATGGTGACAGGAGTTGGGAGGAGAGCCAGGCCCCTGTCACCACCTGCCCCCCGGGGAGCTGCACTGCACTGGGGAGGCCAGTGCTGATGGAGGGCCTGTGAGTCCTCAGAGCAGGAAGGACAGTGTGCCTCCGTCCTTCCATTCTCGTTCCTGCCCTGTGCTCCGGCCAGAGGTCCACAGGGGCCGCCAGTTCCATGAGCCACTGTGCTTGCCTCCCAGTGACAGGCCGGCACGGTTTGCAGGTCAGGTGCCTTGGGCCCCTGCAGCCTGGTGCCCTCCCAGCTGCCCCTTCCTGCAGCCTGGCGGGCCCAGCCAGAGGCGGGTGCTCCCGCCCAGTAGATCTGTGCCGTGCTGTCCATCGGCCACACCCCCGCTGGCCTCACCTGTCCCGGTAGGAACCGAGCTGGTGGCATTTCCCCGCCTCCGCTGCTCTGTGTCCAGTGGGGTGAGGCACAGGGCCCGGAGGATGGGAGGCGAGGAGAGAACCGTGTGCTGTGCTGGCCCCTCTGCAGACGAGGAGTGTCAGAAGCAGGGCGTGGAGTACGTGCCCGCCTGCCTCCTGCACAAGAGGAGGAGGAGGGAAGACCAGGTGGACAGTGACAGGCCACCCCGCCGGAGACCAGCCTTCTGGGAGCCCGAGTCCAGCGATGGTGACGGCACGGCCCAGAGTGACAGTGACGACAGCATGGCAGACCTGTACCCACGTAAGCGGGATGTACTCCCTGCCCCTCTCCCCCTCCCTTGCACCCTCCCCCCCCCCGCCCCGGCTGGCCTGGCCATCTCCAGCAGCAGGTGGCCCTGGCCCGCTGCTTTCTCCACGTGCTCCTTTGCCCCCTGCGCAGGCAGTGACCCTAACCGGATCGCTCTTCCTTCTAGCCGAGCTGTTCACCAAAAAGGACCTGGCAGGGGCCAAGCATGGGGACAGCCCTGATGAGGTTCTGACCGACGAGGACGAGAGGCCGAGGCACCCGCGAGAAGAGGGTGCTGAGGACGGAGAGGGGAGGGGCGGGGCCCGGGAGCTGGCCCTCAAGCGCCGGAAGGTGAGTGGTCCCCCCAGGGCTGCTAACACGGCAGCAGTGTCCTTAGCGATGGTTCCGTTTCCCTAGAAAAATAAAACAAGCCTTTGGGCAGAGAACACCCCAGGCTCATGAGACGCAAGCGCGGAGCCAGGGCCACGCTGCCGGGGCGGGTGCTTTGGGTCTGCACCTGCGGGAGCCCGGCTGCCCGGACAGGTGCCCAAGTGCAGCGCAGGAGCAGAGAGGGCCAGATAGACGCCGCCCTGAGCCTGCCGCCCTGAGCCTGCCTAGCTGAACCCTCATCTGTGGACAGGGCGGGCTGCCTGGCACCCGCTCACCTCGGAGCTCACTGGAACTCTGTCCCCGCACAGAAGCAGCCAGGCCCATCAAAGAAGTTCAAAAGCCGTCACCACAAGCCGAAGCACGTCAGCTCTGTCAAGCAGGCGGGTTAATAAACGTGTGCCGGAGACCGCAGCCTTCGCGAGTCCTTGGGATTTCCACCCCGCGTCCCCCGGCTGCCCCCGTGTCCTCCCAGTGGGTGGGGGGGGGGGGGGTCCTGGGGTTTCTCCATCCACTCCTCTGGCTGCCCCAGGAGCAGGGCTGGGTCCGTCCCTGGGGGCCCTGGGGGGAGAGTCCCGTGTGGACATGGCTGAGGGAGTGGGCCTCATGTGGCACCTGGGAGCCTGGCTCGGCCCACCCCCCGGACGGCACCCGAGGGTCACACTGTGTACAACAAATGCCATTGTTTATTTCCATGTTTCCAAAATCAAAACGTTTTCAAACACAACTAAGATATAAAATACAGCATAAAATGAGATCCATACCTATTTCCCACATAAAGCAAAAAACTGTCAAATTGTTTTGCCAAAACCAATTGGTAGATTATTTTCCGCTCCTCCTACTAGGGCCCAGGCGCTAGCCAGCTCTGGGTGGGGAGAGGGTGGGGGTGGGAGTGACCGTCGCATCACAGTGACCAGGGGCGGTCGACACGGGTCTCAGCAGTCAGGGAGGAGCCTCACGAGATGCGGCTTGGCTGAGGGTGCCACTCTGGGGCTGTCACTCAAGGGGTGGGGGCTGCCAGGATGTGTTAAGGGGGATGGGGGTGTGGACCAAGAGACCACATGGCCCAGGTTGAGTCAGAGTGTGTAGTGAGCGTCCGAGTGACCGGGAACAGATGCCCTTTGGCTGGTTTTGTATACCACCAGGACGAGCCTCCGCTGGGGCTGGAGCCGGGGCCTGGGTGGGGGTGAAATGGTCGCCATCACTCCCCTTGGTCAGGGGTCCAGGCTGCAGAGCCAGATGTGGTGCTAAGAGCCCTGAGGGGCAAAAGGCAGCCCCCTCCCCGCAAAGCCTCCGGCACGGAGGCCCCCTCAACCTGGCTCTGGTCTGGAAGGTGACCTGGACCTGCCTCAGGGCTGGCCCTCAGGCCCACACACCTCGCTGAAGACCAGAGAGCTAAGCTCCGAGGCCAGGCTCTCGGTGGGCCTGGCCAAGTCGGTCTGTCCCCCAAGGATCTGGGGGGAGGACAGCGGGAGGCACAGAGCCGTGTCCCAACTCCCCCGGCGCCTTCACTGGGATGGGGCCTGGAGGACAGCAGGAAGCGCTCCCCCCAAGAAGAGAAACACAGTGTAAGGCAACGTTAGAAAACTTTAAATACAGGAGTCAGATCCAATCGGTAAGGCATCACAGATCAGTAAGAAGGAATTTGGGCCGTGTGCAGCATAGCAAACAGACGTCTGAGCAAGCAGCAGCCTCAGGAGCCGGAGCCGCGGCCGCCGCCTGGGATCCCTCAGCCGGGGAGAAGCAGGCAGCCTCCAGGGCGCGCCCAGGCCAGCGAGGCTGCGGAAGGCCGAGTGTGAGGTAACTGGTCTGTGAGCTGGCGTGGCTGCTCCTCCCCAGCGGGCCAGGCGAGCGGCCGGGCCAACCTGCAGACGTGTGGGTGGGCGCGAGGGTCCCTGGGCTCCGGGCGGCTTTCCGCAGGGCTTTGAGTAGCCATCCCCACCTGGGCCGCGAAGCTCCCGGGAGAGGACCCGTATGCACGGCACCATTGGGCCGGTGTCCTGACTAAGCAAGGACTTGCCGTGAACAGGGCCCCGCTAATACTGCCTCGTGCTTTGGGGTCGGCTCCTCCAAGTACTTCACTGTCCTCACAAAGGGAACACTGCAGGGCAGCGCAGCCAGTGGCTTTGATGTGCTGGGCCATCCAAAATCACTTAGTTTTAGCTAAAAACGTAAACTTTAAAAAAAATAAGAGGGAGACTGCTTTGTATGATACACAGATGTATCTGCTCAGGGTACAGCTTGAAGGCCCCCGCCACCCACAAGAGAACAAAACCAGGACAGAGGCCGCCACCCACCCGGCTGCTCTCGCCGAGTGGCCACGGCTGGCCGTGGGGAGGGAGGAGCCGGCGGCCGCTGGCTGGTCCGGCAGCAGATGGCACGCAGAGCAGCCAGCCATCGCTTTCAGGGCCGCAGAGTTCTCACATCTGTGCTTCACCAGGCAGCGGAGGGCAGAGGACGTGAATGCCGCAGTTTGTCGATCGGCCCCGAACCAGTCCTCGACGGCCCCGGGCCTAGCCAGGCAGGGAAGGTCTGTTACCACTCTTTCTTCTTCTCATCCATGGAGACGCCCCCGGGGCCCAGAGCCACCACCAGCAGCAAGCCTCCGATCACCGACATGGTCTGGAAGAAGTCGTACTTGAGGAAGTCGTGCATGGGCTTGTAGACGGGGATGGTCCAGAAGGCGTTGAAATACACGTTGATGGCGAACAGCCAGACGACCAGAGTCAAGGCGGCCAGCTTGGTCTTAAAGCCAATGGCCACTAGAATCATCAGCGCTGTGCCCACGATGTTCTGGAGGATCTGCAGAGGGGAGAGTAAGAGACTCGAGTGGGAGGAAGAAGGGACGGCCAGGTGCCGGGGCGAAGGGACTGGGGTGTGCAGAGGCCGCTCACGGCCGGGGCTGTGACAGTGGGGCGAGCGACAGGTGGGGCTGAGACGATGAGGTGTGTGACAGGTGGGGCTGTGACAGGTGAGGTGAGTGACAGGTGGGGCTGAGATGGTGGGATGGTGACAGGTGGGGCTGTGACGGTGGGATGATGACAGGTGGGGCTGTGACAGGTGGGGCTGAGATGGTGGGATGGTGACAGGTGGGGCTGTGACAGGTGAGGTGAGTGACAGGTGGGGCTGTGACGGTGGGATGGTGACAGGTGGGGCTGAGACAGGTGAGGTGAGTGACAGGTGGGGCTGAGACAGGTGGGTGAGCGACAGGTGGGGCTGTGACGGTGGGATGGTGACAGGTAGGGCTGAGACGGTGGGATGGTGACAGGTGGGGCTGTGACAGGTGAGGTGAGTGACAGGTGGGGCTGAGATGGTGGGATGGTGACAGGTGGGGCTGTGACGGTGGGATGATGACAGGTGGGGCTGTGACAGGTGAGGTGAGTGACAGGTGGGGCTGAGACAGTGGGATGGTGACAGGTGGGGCTGAGACGGTGGGATGGTGACAGGTGGGGCTGAGACGGTGGGATGGTGACAGGTGGGTGAGTGACAGGTGGGTGAGTGACAGGTGGGGCTGTGACAGGTGAGGTGAGTGACAGGTGGGGCTGTGATGGTGGGATGGTGACAGGTGGGGCTGTGACAGGTGAGGTGAGTGACAGGTGGGGCTGAGACAGTGGGATGGTGACAGGTGGGGCTGAGACGGTGGGATGGTGACAGGTGGGGCTGAGACGGTGGGATGGTGACAGGTGGGTGAGTGACAGGTGGGTGAGTGACAGGTGGGGCTGTGACAGGTGAGGTGAGTGACAGGTGGGGCTGAGACGGTGGGATGGTGACAGGTGGGGCTGAGACGGTGGGATGGTGACAGGTGGGGCTGTGATGGTGGGATGGTGACAGGTAGGTGAGTGACAGGTGGGTGAGTGACAGGTGGGGCTGAGATGGTGGGGTGAGAACGGGGCTGGGGCAAATGGAGCAGTGCTTAGCGCAGGCCGAGGTCTCCCAAGCCCGTTCAAGTGGGAGCCTGGGGGCCTCCACACAGGGACGGCCGGGCGTTCCTGGGCACCGTGCCAGGCAGGATGCCCACTTGGTTACAAAGACCTGCTCTGTAAACCCCTGGGGGACAAGGACAGAACCTTCTTCAACTCTGCACGCCCAACGCCTGGCACACGAAGGTCATGAGATAAAGGGAGGAAGGAGAGGAAACAGCGAGCCTGAGGACATCACCGGGCCCTCCAGCGAGGCCCACGGTGCTGGACTTCATTTGTTGGGGGGCAGGTTCTGGCACACAAGAACCTGACGGCTTGTTCTTTAATAGGATCGAAAGCCTCGCCTTCGTGGCCCTGGGCTCTGCTGTGTCCACACCAGGGCAGGGCGGGGCGAGGCGGGGCGGGGCAGGGGCAGGGGTGAGGCGAGCAGGACTCACGGAGAAGAAGCTGGCATCGAAGTGAAGGAGGGTCATGAACATCAGCACCAGCAGGACCCGGCCTCCCAGCTGCATGTACTGCTTGGGGGAGCTCTCGCGCATGGTGGGGACGCCCGCGAACATGCTCTTCCCTTCCGAGCGGGACTCTGCCAGGAGCAGCAGTAAGCCCCCTCCCAGGGCCAGGTTCCTGAGGGAGAGACGCCACGCAGTGCTCAGGCCCAGCCCGAGGGCCGCCAGACCAGCCGGGAGGCCTCGGCCCTGCCCCCTCTCTGCAGACAAAGCGGGAGGAGGCCTGAAGACACACACGTGTCTGTGCACTAGACAGCAGCAGGCGCCTGAGCACGCCTGGAACCTTCGCTGAGCAGCTGGCTCCGTGAGCAGGGGTTCCACTGGGACCCTCCTCTCCCTCGTGAAATCCGGGTGAGGAGAGGCACCTTCGTGCCCCCGTGTCCTGAGGGCCCTGGGTGGGGGTGAAGGCTCTGCCAACATCCACCACAGTCTAAGAAGCACAGTCTTGACCCCCAGAAGTTGACGCAATGGACAGTTACAGCACCGAGGTCAGGTGGGAGGAAGTAGGGTGACCCCTCCAACCAGACACACGTACCTCATCAAAAACTTCAAGTCCCATAAAATGCTGTAGGCGATCGTCTGAGGGGACAGAGAGCAGAGAGAAGGTGAGTGTCAGCCTTTCAAGCACCTGCTTTTCTACCAAACGGATAGCATTGGGCAAGTTTTTCAATCTCAGATACACAAAACTGTGCAGGACTCCCAGGACAGCTCCTAGGGCAAGCTTGGCTCAGTGCCCCAGAGCTGCGCCCCGGAAAACAGGGCGGACCCGAGACCACGGGCCCAGAGAACAGGTGTGTGTGGAAGCCTGCACCTGAGGAGCCAGGCAGTCGAATGGGGTTCCAGCGGCAGCCCGCCTGGCGGCCTCCACCCTTGTCAGAGCAAACCCAGGAATGGGGCAAAGTGGGCACCCAGAGCCCAGCCCTACTCGGGCACAGCCGCCAGCCGAGGGCCGCCTGCTTCTCCTGCGTCCGCCTGGAGGAAGCTGGAGCCCCTTCTCGGAAAGGAGTTCCAGGGAGACTCCTCGAGAGGCCTTTCCAGAGGCTCTGCTCCAACCACAGCAAGAAAGGCAAGGCGCGACCCCCCCTCCTTTACCTGCAGCGGTGGTTTCTGGGTGAGACCCCCCGCCCCCCGTTTACCTGCAGCGCTATGATTCCGAAGAGCCCAAAGCAGGCGTACTGCACGAAGTTCCTACTCAACACCAGGATGCAGCCAGCTGGAAAGGGGAAGGCGAGGGTCAGGGGCTCCGAGTGAGGGGACCCTGCCACAGTGGCTGGCTGCCTCGCCTGGCCTCAGGTGCAGCCGCAGCCCAAATACCCGCCACAGGCAAAAAGCAAGTTGTGGGAGGGGGAAGGGCAGGCACCCCCACGCGGTCAGCAGACCGCCATCACAGGCCCTGCGGCACCGGCAGGACAGGCGGGAAGTGCAAGGCCCTGCCCTGCGTGTCCAGAGCCGAGGTTGCCACCAGGAGCAGAAGCGAGGCCTGAGGCCGACGTGAGCTGCGCTAGGCCTCGTCTCTCCCTTCTCCTTCCCCTCATTCACCCTTCCAACACCAGGGCTTCTCCCTGCGGGCTCCTCACTGCCCCAGCTCGCCCGCGTCTGCTCTGGGAACACTAACACCGGGCTGCCCCTTCCTTCAGCACGCCCCCCGCAGTCCCCGGGCTGTCGGCGAGGGAGCCACTCACTCAGCTGTCCGAGCAGGTTGAGGAGCACGAAGGAGGAGGCCACCAGGTAGCCACAGCCCCAGGTGCTGTCGATGTAGTCCCGCTGCTCGCCCCACTGGAACCACATGCGCACGCCGTCCTCCAGGAAGGTGCTGATCAGGCAGAGGCGCGCCACGTGCGGGAGGTACTGCTTCGTGACGCGGAGGAACTGTGGGCCACAGACGTCGCGGTGAGGGGTTGCGGCAGGGCCCCCGGCCCCCGACAGGCGCTTCTTGGCGCCATGCGTGGGGCTCAGCGCCTGCTCCCAGCATGCGTGTGGGCACGCGAGCACCCGCAGGAGTTCCAGGCAGCCTAGACCCCGTCAGGTGACAGTGACACTCTTCCAGGACCTCTATCAGCTCAGCAGACACGTGTATGGCAACGGCGGCTGTCCCACAAGAACGGCCCCCGGACACAGCCGCTAATCTCAGGCAAGGGAATCAGCACGTTAGGGTCCCGAGGGCGAAGGGCTCGCCCAGGACGGCGCCGACCCCCCCAGCTGCTGGTCAGGGCTGCGCCCTGGGCCTCCCAGACAGAAGCGAGCTGAGAGTGCTTTTGAGACGAGAGTCCGCTTAGGTGCCAGCCAGGGTCCGGGCGGGAGGGCCTCGTGGTGGGCCAGTGGGAAGCTCACGGACTCACACTCGCCCGGCCTCTCCGCAGCGGTGGGAGGGAAGGCCAGGCTGTGGCCCACGGTGTGCAGTTGGGACCACAGTGCACCTCCCGAGCTCAAGGTCGGGCCTGGGCAAGTGCGCACACAGTTGTGAAGAAACCCTGAACCTGCGGGTGATTAGGCCAAAGCAAATTGAAAACACGCTAACTAACGGGATGGACAGCTGTTTCAACCGCAATGAGACTCAAGTGTGTAAAATCACTGGTCAGCGTCAAAGAGAGAAACACATGTATAACTCCCCCTGCTCCATGCTAGCCGTGCCATTTACTTATTTAAAGAAAACTTTTAAAATATATATGCATATCTATTGATTTCAGAGAGGGAGAGAGAGAGACATCAATGATGAAACAGAACCATTGATCGGCTGCCTCCTGCACGCCCCCTACTGGGGATCGAGCCCGCAACCCAGCCATGTGCCCTTGGCTGGGATGGAACCGGGGACCCTTCAGTCCACAGGCCGACACCCTATCCACCGCCACGCCGGCCAGGGCGCCTTGCCTTTTATGACGGGTGACTGGGAGACCAGCACACGTGGCAACCGAGGTACAACCGTCACCAGGTGTCCCAGCGCACTTTCTTACCAACCGCGTGAGGCTGAGATAGGAAGGGACAGAACTGCCAGGGCACCGATAACACAGCAGGAACCCGGGGAGAGAGCGGGGCCCACCCACAGGAGCGATGTGTCAGCAAGCGAGAGTCTAAAGGGCACCCGCGAGCCTGGCCCCTCGCAGGTCAGGTTAACGCCACAGCCCCTGAGGGCTCACTGAACCTGCAGGGGGAATAAACGGAGGTGTATACGTGAGCATTTCTTAATTTTGGGCATTCTGAAAAGTTGCTTAATAGTGCCAGAAAGGGCTCAAGCTGTCAATGGCCTCTGGGCACGCCGGGAGGGAGCCAGCGATCACAAGGCAGGTGTCCCTTCTCTTCCCACCTCCTGAGCTCGAGCCCCATGCTGTCAATTCCACACGTTCGCCCAGCCTTTCACCCACTGAAGTGGGGGCAGAGGCCACAGGATGGACAGCCAGCCTAACAGGCGTGGGACCTCCTCCTGGCTCCACTACCACCAGCTGGTGCAGAGTTATTGGGGGGGCGGGGCGGGCGGGGAGTGGGGTCTGTGCTACCCTTCTAAAGTGAGGGCAGCTGGAGTGCAGGTTGCTAAGGTTCGCTCCGACGTCAACAAGCAGGAGAAGAAAGCTTGTCCAAGAAGAGGTCCAGTACTCCACGTAGAGAACACACACAGGGTGTAGGTACACTTGGTGTAAACACACACCGCATCAGATCAGGGGGTTCGGGGACCGCTGACGCCATATGCCCTCCCATTTCCGCCTCATGGGCCACGTGCTTTTGAAATGCCCAGCAACGGTGCCACCATCCCAGCCCTGAGGAGACAGACCTCCCGGGCTCGGATGGGAAGCCCTGGCAACGGCACGGCCTCACCTGGATGCTAAGCGGGGGAAAGGCCGGCGGCGAGGCGGGGCCGACTCAGGGGCTGGAGCCTGGTGGGACCCCCCCAGGCTGGGAAGTGACCCCAGAAGGCAGCACAGGGATCAACATGGGTGGTGCTCTGACTCGCCTCCCAAATGGGCTGTGGTCTGAGCCCGTCACACTGGCGAGCACAGCATAGTTGTTGTGTGTGCTCGGTTGCCACGGGTGCTGGTCTCCCAATCAGCCGTCGTAATTTGGACTGCTGGGCTCCAAGGCAGGCGGAGGCAGCCCACAGCCTCCGTGGTGAGTCTGCACTCTTAATTTGAGTGTCTGGGTCCAGAGGATTAAATAAAGAACAGAGAGCCTTCCCTCCAGACAGGTAATCACTCCTCCCTCCACGCAGACACGGGGGAGACGGCTGTCTCCTTACACTGGAAAAGCACAACCCCCCAGCTACTGGCCTCTGAGCTAGGCTGCTACCTGACTTCCTAAGGCAAGCGGCCGGGTGAAGGCGACCTCCCTGCGATACGGTCTGGCTGACTCAGCCCCTGGCAGCCCTCTAGCGACACCTGCTTGGACACGAAGGAAAAGCCGTTTCAAACAGAGACCAGACCCCATTTTGATCCTGTTTCTTGCATGTGTTTTGGTCACCAGGGTGCAGACTTGGCCACCGAGCCCACTCCACGCCGGGCTGGACAGCGTCCCAAAGCTGCCAGTGTCCCCGGAAGAGCAGAGCAGAGTGGGCACCAGGCATCGGGCAGCACCGAGGCCGCGCTGTCACCTGCCCGTGCCCTGTACGCCGCTGTGGGGCCTGAGGGCCAGGGGCTGCTCTCCGAGGGGAGTCAGGACGCTACTGGAGGCAGACAGCGGGGAGAGCCTGCGGGAGGGACAGCCAGTTACAGGGTCTCAGACTCACAACCGCCCGTTTTACCAGCTCTCACCTACACATCCCTGAAACGAGCCAGCGGCGGCGACTTTCCTCGGCTGAGCCAGGCAGGTGCGGGGGTTCAGTGACTCACACATGCCTGCCCACCGTGACCCCACACTCCCAGCCAGCTGAGTCTCCCCGAGTGCTGCCCGTGGCTTCCTGCCACACCTGGCGGGACAGATAGGTGTCACTGGCCCGAAGCTGGAGACGGGCTGGCTTTCTCTACTCAACATCCAGGTGTGACAAAGAGCCCGCCTAACCTAGGGGTGCAGCCAGTGCCCCCATGTCCCCACCCACGCTCCCTAAGAGGCTCGGTGGCTCCCTTAGTCTCCGAAGACAGGCGAGCAGGGCAGAGTGCTCCCTTTTGTCCTCCCCCCACTCCTGGTGGCCCAGGGCACGAAGCCCGGGCAGGAGGAAAATGCTCAGAACCCACACCCATGGTACCCCGAGCGGTTAATCCAGAGCCTGACACCGGCTATGCCCGGATCAGGGTCCTATAAGGCCACGCTTGCTACCCAATGCTTGACCGGAGGCCAAGGGGACTCCTGGGTGACAGCTCCCAGAACTGGCTCTCAGCCGAAGGACAGGTAAAAATGCCAGGCCACACTGGAGAAGGCCTCGGGGACGAGCCAGCAGGCAGAGCTCACTGAGTGCTGCCACTCCTTTCATGGGTCCGTGCGCTCGCGTGGAGTTCTGCGCACTGGCAGCGAGGACCGAGGACCGGGGAGCAGGACGCCATTTGGACTGCTGAGCTCACGAGGCTCCCAGTGCCCAGCCGCAGCCGCAGAGAGCTCGCTCAGCACTTCCCCAGGCCTGGCCCCTGCGAGCAGGACACTGTCCCTGCTGCCCGGGGCACGGAGCCCGATGCCAGAGGGACAGCTCGGGAGGAGCCTGCCAGCGGAAACTAACCAGACGGCGTGCCCGTGCTCGCCTCTGCAGACCCGAGGGAAGGTCACCGTACTGCCGAGCGGCAAGGAGCCCAGACCTGGGGAGCAAGACAAGGACCCAACCTCCAGCCGCCGTGTGCCGCACGAGCACAGCGCACCTCCGTCTCCACGTGGAGCATGGAGACACCACGGCCAACCTCACACGGTCCGGAGGTGACCGGGCGACGTGCACGGGGACCTGGCCCCACGCTGGTGCCGTCGAAGGGTCGGTATTGCCAGGGGACACACGGCCCTTTGGGGTCCCCCTCTCAGCAGCCCTGGCCTCCGGTCACATCCTGTCACTGCACGTTCGCGCCTGTTTTCTGAGGACGAGGCTGGAAGGAAACAGGGGTGGCTTCATTGTTTCCCTGTCGCCCGCCGAATCGATGGCTCTCGCTTCCAAGCCCGGACGCCGCCCCTTATTGGCAGCGTTGCTTTACTACGCGGGTGAACGTTAAACCCCGGCTTGGCCAGGTCTGTGCATCGGAAGCCGTGACTTTGCTCTGCACCCTGCTCTCCTCCCACGTCCCCTGCGCCCCGCCTGCCTGTGGCAGGAGAGGCTCCTGACTTTGGTTTGGAAGAGCACAGGCCCTCTGCCGTCCTGCGTGGAGGGCGGAGGCGGCTGCCGACAGACACCCCTGCCATCGCCACTGCGGCCCAGCGGCCCAGCCCCGGTAAACTGGAGGAGGCCCGCTGCGGGACAGGGCCCTGGCCCACTTGGGTTTAGGCAGAGGGACTCTTCCCTGCGCTGTGCCAGGAGAGGGACGGGACCTGGAAGCGGCTGTATGTGGCAACAGCCGCGAGGTCGCAGGCCTTGCCTGCCTTCCCCCGGGAACGCGCGCGCAGGCCAACCTGACCCGACCCGGGGCCCCTCCCGGCCCTTCCTGGGTCCCAGATCCCGCTTCATTAGAAACAAACAAGGTGCAGGGAAGGAGGTGGTGGAGCAGAGCTTACAGATGGGGCTGGCAGCGGCGGGTCCCAGACTTTTTATCTAGATTTGGTTATTTGGTTGTGAAATTCACTTGCAAAACCAGGGTTTTCCGGCTGAAGAGCCAGTGTTGGGGCTCTCAGTCCCCGCGGCTGGTAAAACGGGTCACTGAAATGATGTCAGTGAAAACGGACAAAAAGGCCTCCCTGGTTCCCGGCAGCTCTCGCTAGCACCCTGTTTGCGAGGAGCCCCGTTTTTAAGTTGCCTGTACCCACAAACCACCACCTTCGGGAAACCTACTTCTCCAGGTTGACAGACAGACTCCACCCCCCAAGCTGGTTTGAAATGGCTGGGTCACAGGAAAATGTGCGACCCCCATTAGGAGGCCACACTAGAGAGAGATTACCACCCCCGGGGGAACGACAGAAATCCGTCCACCCATCACAGAACACTGGCTCGCTTTGTTTTGTTTTCACATCACACGCTCGAGCCTCCCGGGACCCCCAGGACCCCCAGCCCCCAGCACGATGGCTCGATGCACCCCAGGCAGGTGAAGCCTTAGCCTCACCGCTCCGAACCCCGCGAGGCCAGCACACGCGGCAAGTGAACCGGGGCAAGGACGGCAGCGGGGCCCGGGGGACGAGGCTGCCAATCGACCGGTAACCGGTACTTTTCTAAGCCGCGGGCCCACGGCGCACCATCCCCTCCCGCCTTCGGCCAAGCAAATCAACCAAGTGGGGGGCGCTGTCCCCTCCCCGCCGGCACCCCAGTCTGTGCGTCCGGTCGGGTGTTCCTCGGCCCCGAGTCAGGGCTGCCCGGCGCTCAGGTGCCACCTGCGCCCTCCTCCCAGGTGCGTGCACAGATGGACGCTCCTTCCATTCGGCCCCAGGGCAGAGTCCAGGGAGGGGAAACGCGGGGTCAAAGGGACCCCACGGGGGCCACACGTCTGGGAAAGAGAAAGGGAAAAGGGCTGTGCGTTCTGGAGTTGGGGTGCATACCAGGGCGCCCCCTTTCCTCCGGGAGGACCCCCAGGCCTCCAGTCTGATCAACTCCTGTCCAAGATCCCAGCTCCCACCCCGCCTCCCAAGAGCGCCCAGTGAAAGGAAAAGGTGCGGGAGCCACCCCAACAGCCGGGGACGGAGGACGCTCCCCAAGCCCCCAGCACTCGGGCCGCCTTCTCGGGGGGCGGGGAGGCAGCCGCTCACACCCCTCTCCTTCCAGGAAGGCCCGGGCCGGCTGGGGGGACGGGTCGCCCGAGCTGGGTGCCGAAACGGGGCCCGAGAACACACCCGGCCGTGGTGAGGAGGCGGCGAGGGGCAGGCTGGGCCCGGAGGCCGGGTGTGGGGGTCCCAGGCCGGGACGGGCAACGCGCCAGGGAGGGAGGCCGCGATTGGGGGAGGGGGCGCGACCCCTGCGGTGGGGGGAAGGACTGCGGGCACGGCCCAGGCCTCGGGGCGGCCTCGCGGGGCTCGGGGTCCGGGCGGAGGCTGGGGGGCGGCGGGGCCCGGGAGAGGGCCCGCGGGAGGGGTCCGGGCAGGGAAGGCCGCCGGGCCGCAGGCCGCACCTGGTCGGCGAAGTCCTCGGCCGTGCCCATCAGGTCGTTCTGGCCCATGGCGCCGGCGGGAGACTCGGCTCACTCGCTCGCTCGCTCGCTCGCTCGCTCGGCGTTCGGCCCGTCGGCGCCCGCGCCCGTTGCGGCCTCCACAGGAAGTGCCCGGCGGCCGGCCTCGCTTCTCCTCGGCGGCTCCAGCGGCTGCCACGTAGGCCAAGCCTTAAAGGGGCCGCGCCGCGGGGCCCGCCCCGGCCGCGCCTTAAAGGGGCCTCGGCGCACGGCCCTCAGTTGCACCGCCCGGCGCGCTCGAGGCTCCACCCACCGCGTTCTTAGGCCCCGCCCCATAGCTCTAGGCCCCGCCCACCTCACATCAAACCGGGCGGCCACTCCAGGCCCCGCCCACCGCGCTCAAGGTTCCACCCAGCACGAGGTTTAAAGCGGCCAGGCCCTGGGGGCCTGCTCGCGGGAGGGACGCTACGGATACCGTTTGGGCCGGGAGGGTCACGTGGTCAAGCAGACACACCCGGGGCTGAGGGTCGTTCCCAGGGTGGGGGCTGGGGTGCGCACCAAGACGCAGTACCGACTGAGCATGCTCAGTCGAGGGTCTGCCCTCAGGCGCCGGCTGGGGGTGCACCTCCAGCGCCCAACGGAGGGAGGAGGAGGACAGGAGTCATTATGGAAAATTACAAGGTGCCGAGGTGTCCCCTGGCGGGGAGGCTGGTGGGACGAGGGGCCCACGGTCTGGGACAAGCCCTGGACCTGGACCTCCTGCCACCACCCCCAACCCCTACTGGCGTAACGGTCACAGCCCCGGAGGAGGCTGCCAGCCCCGGGAGGCAAGGGACCCATTGTCTGGCCAGTGTCTGCCTCTAGCTCATAGGGGACCTCCAAAGGTGACTTCCTGGGTGCGTGCCCTTTGCCTCTGGGCCTGTTTACCGCTGTCTAAAATGAAGGCTGGAATGAAGGACTGCAGCCTTGTCTGTCTGCGTGTTCTCAGTGGAAGAAACCGCCAGCCTTCTCCCCACTGGGTCCACGCTCAGGCCCATGGAGACGGGACTCCCTCAAACCGGAGTCGGTGATCAGGAGCCCCTAAACACCGTCATCAGTCCCAGTAGGGGACTGGGCCTTTCCCAGGGCCGGAGAAAATGTGTAGCACCTAAACATTTCACAAAAGGAACGCTGCAGAATGCAGGTGAATGCGTGTTTAAATGCTTCTCTGCATGGTAGGTCAGCTTTATGGACTGTTAGGTCTGGTCTTGCTAAAAGCGTCGTTAACCTGAAAATAATTTGTAAGTTAGATTTTTCTCACTTTGGGGTGGGGGGGCGGTGTGCGGAGCAAGGACCACAAGGCAGTCAGCCAGCGGTGAAGCAAAGGAGATTCTGGGACCAGAGACTTTAAGAAGCAAAGTCTTTCGGGGAGGGATTAAAATACCGCCTTGATCTGAGACACAGGTGCGTTTTACCACTCAATTCGCCGCCTAAGGGGACCTCCGCACGAGCGTCCGGCAGCAGCATGAACTGCTCGGGACACTGCCCCTGTTGTTCCCCGCGCGGGATCCGGACCACTCACAGGGCCGGGTCACAGAACCCTACAACTCTTCTGGACTCCAGAAGTCCCTGGACCCAGGGCTCCTTCCCCCCACATCTCTCCTCTGCATCCTGCCCCCCTTCCTCCACCCTCGGATAGGTGTGATCCCATCGTCCAGCCTCACCGCCTAGCCCCCACGCATGGCACGGCTGCCTTTTCTCTGCAGGTCTGGCTCAATGCACAGGCTCTGGGGTCAGACCCTGGAGCTGCAGTCTAACCCGGGCCACCTCGGTTATTAGTGCTGGGGCCTCAGGCGAGGACCTCGCTCCCTGTACCTCAGTTTCCTCCATTGTGAACACGGAGATAGCCGTCGTGGTGACCACAGGCAAAGTACGCGGCACAGTGTCAGGCACAGGCGTGGCTGTGACCGTAATTGCACCAATTAATTACTTCATTGTTTGGATGCCCAGTTTGGCGGTGGGCGCTGGAAGTGGGGGGCCATCGGGGGCTAGAGAGAGTGAACAGTCCCTGTGCTGGCTCCTGGGTGCCCGCTGACCCTCGCTGCGAATTGGAGAAGAGGCACGGGGTGGTGGGACGAGCTCCAGAATCAGCCCCAAAGAGGTGGGGAGATGGGCTTGGGTTCCACCTTCCGAGGGCTCCTCGGCCTCCTGGGGGTTTCCTGTGTCGGCAGAGCGGGCAGAGATGCTTGCTGTGCCTGGAGGGAGGCTGGCAGGCGCCGGCTCAGGAGCTGGGCGCCCTGTGGGGAGTGGAAGGCCGTGTGCATTTCCTGAAAGCTTCTCTCCTTTCCGCTGGTAGATTTTGGACGAGCTGAATCCTGGGGCCTTGGGGGTGAACCTGGTGGTGAGGGAGAGAGAAACCAAAGTCAAGTTCGTGATAAAGCAGGTAAGAGGCCACGCCCCTGGCACCCGGGGGCGGGGGGGTTCCCCAAACATCCGCTCATCACCCCCATGTTAGAGAAAGCTTCCTGGTGCCACAGCTGGGCTCCTCTCTGCCTGCAGTCGCGAGGCAGATGTGGTCAGGGGTAGCCCAATGCGGGGTGGCCGAGGCGCCTTGAGCTCCCCCGCACGTGCGACTCTCACCTTGATGGAGAAGCAATGTCATTTTCACTCCGACAACAGCCGCTTACTCAGTGAGGCATCGTCTCAATTCGTCTCCCGGCGACCCAGCAAAGCAGGAGCCGGGACTGCCCTTCACAGCCAAGGAGAGGGGCTCGGGAGGCTGCAGGCTGGCCTGCCCACACGGCGCCAGCGGCTCCAAGGCGGTCTCAGAGCAGGCGCACTCACTGGGGCCACCGGTTTTACCAACAGGGAGCCAGGTGGGGGTGGTGGGGGTGGGGGAGGGCACTTGCCCAATGCTCACACAGGGCTGAGGGCAGGGCACCAGGCCCTTCCTCCACCTGTTCCCCAGGCTGGCATGGCAGGGCGGAGGCAGACCCGAGGGGGCCGCCCTTTGTGTGTCCAAGCCACATGGTCCAAATGAACTAGGGTCCAGGGGAGAGAGCGGGCACCCCCCCCCCCCCCCGTGGTCCTGGGTGATGACCGGGATACCCTGGGATCAGGGCTGCCCCTGCGGGTGGAGAGCCCTCTGCTCTGCCAGGCCTCCCGTCTGTGGGCAGCACAGCGGCCCGCCTCCACCCGAGTGGCTGGGCTTGGAGTCCTCGTCCACCTGCTCCATCACTGGGGACGGCCTCGTTGTCTCACAGGCCAATGGGCAGGACGACCTGCCTTCTGGGCAATCGAGCTTCTTTAAAAGTGGGGGCTTTCTTTCCAAAAAAGGCCCTCGCCCGTGTTGCTCAGTGGTTGGAATGTTGGACCACGGACTGAAGGGTCGTGGGTTCAGTTCTGGTCAAGGGCATGTACCTCAATTGCAGGCTCAGTCCCGGTGGGTCGAGCGCGTGCGTGCAGGAGGCAACCAATCAAAGTGTCTCTCTCACATCTCTATTCTCCTCTCTCTGCCCCTCCCTCCCACTCTTCCTACAACTCAGTGGGGAAATCTGCCCTCGGGCGGGCGAGGGTTCACCACAACAGAGGGCTGGGGTGCCGGAGGGGCTGTGAGCGGTGGCCTTTCTCAGCACGGACACACTTTGCACAAGGCGGTGTTGGCATTCCTGCCGGCACAGCCTCCCCTCTCAGCCCCGCCGGCTGCCTGCCCGCGCTCCCCTCAAGTGGGACAAGTTTGCTTCGGACAATCCACTCTGATAAACAACCTTATCGTTCCGTTTTGGGCGGGTCCGTGATTTCCTTGGGATAAATGCCCAGGGGTGGGAATTCTAGGACGGAAGATGCCACGTTTTTTAAGGCTTTCAGCCTGTGTGGCCGAACTGACCTGCGCACAGCCCTGGAACAGGAGGGAAGGCAGGCAGGCAGGCGCACGGTGCCGGCATCCAGGTCTTCCCGGCGCAGGGGGTGACCCTCTAACTCTGCATCTTCGGCTACGATCGCGGGTCACAGAGATCTCATTGTTTGTCTGTTGGTCTTTAGTACCTGATTGGTGGGTTTTACATTAGCTTATTGTTATTCTTAATCTTCACTGCTGAGAGTATTACACAGGTCCCCCACAGAGATCTTCATTTGTGTGTCTTGTGAGCAGACATACACACCCCGGGGAAGGACCTGCTGGCAGACGTGATGGTCGCATCTACCTGCAGTCCTTGCCACCAAGCTGGTTGCAGACCCAAAGCTGCTGCCCTTCCCCTCCCCGTGCCTTCCCCCGGCCCCACGTGCGGTGATGAGGACGATCTTCCCAGTTTGGAGAAGGAATGAAGTAGGACGGTTGAGACTCTGCCAACTCGCGCAGAGCTGTTTGGCTCTGGGCCAACACTTTATTTTCTGCTTCAAAATGGTTTGACAGTGCACCCTCTGATGGTAGCTTAGGGGGGTGTGCTGCTACCCTGCACCCACCCTGCAGCAGGGGCAAATAGCTTTCCTTTGCTCCAAGCATTTTTGGATCCCTGCCTTAGGAGCATCTCCAGGCCCCCTTTGGTGCCATGTGGTGGGGCCTGAATGGTAGGCACCTAGCACCCCTGGTCAATTGATGGTGATGGTGGTGGTAATGATAGTGGTGATGATAGTGATGGTGGTGGTAGTGGTGGTGGTGGTGGTGATGGTGGTGATGATAGTGATAGTGGTGGTGTTGGTAGTGGTGATGATAGTGGTGTTGGTAGTGGTAATGATAGTGGTGGTGATGGTGGTGGAGATGGTGGTGGTGGTAATGGTGGTGTTGGTAGTGGTGATGGTGGTGGTGGTGTTGGTGGAGATGGTGTTGGTGTTGGTAGTGATGGTGGTAGTGGTGGTGGTGGTGGTGATGGTGGTGGTGGTAGTGGTGGAGATGATGGTGGAGGTAGTGGTGGTGGTGGAGATGGTGATGGTGACGGTGGCGGCGGTAGTGGAGATGATGGTGGAGATGGTGGTGGTGACGGTGGTGGAGATGGTGGTGGTGGTGGTAGAGATGGTGGTGGTGGTGGAGATGATGGTGGAGATGGTGGTGGTGGAAATGGTGGTGGTGATGGTGGTGGAGATGATGGTGGAGGTAGTGGTGATGGTGGAGATGGTGATGGTGACGGTGGTGGAGATGATGGTGGTGGTGGTAGAGATGGTGGTGGTGGTGGAGATGATGGTGGAGATGGTGGTGGTGGAAATGGTGGTGGTGATGGTGGTGGAGATGATGGTGGAGGTAGTGGTGGTGGTGGAGATGGTGATGGTGATGGTGGTGGTGGTGGTGGAGATGATGGTGGAGATGGTGGTGGAGGTGGTGGTGGTGGCGATGGTGGTGGAGGTGGTGGTGGTGGAGGTGGTGGTGGTGGAGGTGGTGGTGGTGGAGGAAATGGTGGTGGTGATGGAGATGGTGGTGGTGGTGATGGTGGTGGTGGTAGTGGTGGTGGAGATGGTGGTGATGGTGGTGGAGATGGTGGTGATGGTGGTGGTGATGGTGGTGGTGGTGATGGTGGTGGTGGTGGAGATGGTGGTGATGGTGGTGGAGATAGTGGTGGTGGAGATGGTGGTGGTGGTGGAAATGGTGATGGTGATGGTGGTGGAGATGGTGGTGGTGGTGAAGATGATGGCTGACCACACGTCTACTGAGCTAGTCCTCTTATGCCTCTGCAGGTGGAATGCATTAATGATCATCATGCCAACCATGCCCTGGATGAGGTAACCTCTGGGTGGCGCCCCCTGGAGGACATGGTGCAACACACAGAGGATGCCGTGCCCTCCAGTGCAGGCGCTGGGTGGGGCAGGAGGATCAATCCAGTTTTTGCCTCGAGCTGTGAAGCCAGAAGCCCCCACGTCATGGCAGGAGTCTGTCGCCAAACACTCATTTTTAAACCCAGGTGCAGACAAGATGTGCAGGGACGGGCTCAGGCCCCATTCTGACAGGCAAAGGAAGCCGCCACAGCCCCCACACCCTCACAGCTCCTCGCGTTCCCTTCCTCTCCGGGCCCCCCGGGCGACCTGCTTCCACACCCAACCTTCCACGCAAGCCGTGTCCTCCTGGGCTCAGTCGCTAAGGTAGCCAGTGTGCCGCCTGCTGTCTTCCTTCTCAGAGCGCTGCCAGCGGGACGGGGCATGGGGACCAGGAGGCGAGGCGGTGTGGGCACACTCGTGACCCCTCCCTTGGCCTCACCACCTTGCTAGCCGTCCCTGCCTGTGCGCTGTCCTCCTCGCCAAGCACTGTGACCTGCATCGGGTCACGCAGCCCTCATGACACCCCGGGAGGCAGATGCCACTGTTACCGCCATTTTCAGGCGAGGCTAGGAGGCTCAGAGAGGTTGAGGCACGGCGCCTCCATCACACAGCACAGCCTGCATGCATGTGCCGGAGCCGGGACCCACTCCGGACCGTATGGCTCCCACCCCAGCTAGCTGCTCGCTTTCCTGGCGCCCTGCTCAGACCTGGGAGCTTGCGTGTTTGTTGGGAAATGGGACTGGGAAGCGCTAACCGAGAACCAGGGCTCCTGACCGGCTCCCCCTCTGTTCTCTGCCTGCAGCTGATGCCGCTGCTGAAGCTCCGGCACGCCCACCTCTCCATCTACCGCGAGATGTTCATCGTATGGAATGGCCAGGTGGGTCGGGCCGACTCTGCGGCCGGGGCGGCTCAGCGGCTGCAGGAACGGGAACCCCCGGCGTGTCAATGGCAGCGACTCTAGATGTGGCAAACCCCTGACTCGGCACTTACGGGGCCAGCCGGGGGCGGGGGCTCGCAGGCATCATCTCAGGGGAGCCCCAGCAGCCCCAGCGGGGGAGGGGTCGTTAGCCCAGCTCACAGAAGACACAGAGGCTGAGAGAGACAAGTTCCTCCCCGCGTCCTGCCTAGTCTGTCGCCCAGCCAGCGGGGAGGGGAGGCCGTGCTGAGCTCGTCCTGCAGCCCCAGGCCCAGAGCCCGTGCCCCGAGGGAGGAGCGGCCGGGGCCAGGAGCCAGTCCCTGCTTACCCTGGCACTGCACCAGGCTGCACAGTCACCCTCGGTCCAGGGAGGTCTGCAGGGGGTGCTGTCCCCACTTCCCAGCTCGGAGGCTGAGGAGCAGCTGCGTGGATGCCAGTCAGGGCCTGGCAGCCCCCTAGCCTGCACCTCACCCTGTGGGCTGTGACTGGCTGCCAGGCCTCTCGCTGAGTCACCCTGACCACATCTCCACATGAGTGTCCCCATCTGGGGCTGACAGCCAAGGGTTTGAGCAGGAGTGGAGGGTCCCCCTCACACCGGGCCCCGAGGGAAACCCTGGGGAGAGGTCATCACCCCAAAATATTTCCCGAGCATCCCTAATGCGCTTAAGGAGACACGGGAAAGCCAAGAGGAACTTTCACTGGAGAAGGGAAAGCAGGGTCCCCCTAAAGTCCGACGTTGAGGCCCTTCAGGGGCAGGCTCCGTGGAGGAGGAGATGGGTGGGAGCCAAGCCTGTGACAGGGCGCCATCCCCACCCCAGCATCTGCGTGTGCGGTGGCCGGAGTCCCGGCGGCCTTCAGAAAAGCCCAAGTGTAGAGGGACCCGAGGTGGAGGTGAGGCTGGAGATGCAGCCGGAGCTGCTCATGGGGTCCCCTCCCCGCCCCCAGGAGGTGGTACCTCTCACATCCCCACAATGGTGCCCCGGGCAGGGCGCCCGGCGAGCCTGGGCTTCAGGGTCAGAGCTGCGGCACCCGCCTAAGGGAACCCGTGTCCCCAGCAGACCTCCTCTTTGTTCCTCTGCCTGGTGATGGACTACTACAGCAAGGGAAGCTTCCAGAATGTCATTGAGAGGGCGAGGGAGAAAAGGAGCATCATTGACTCGGAGGTAAGACGCACCTGCAGCACGCCCTCATCTGCGTCTGGTTCCGCACGCTCATCCCGGTGCCTCTGAGCCGCAGCCACGCCGCGAGCCCGTCTGGACCCCGTCCCTTCCCGTGGCGGGCACCGCTGCGTGGGGTGGCCACCCCGAGCCCGCGTCTGGCCCAGCGCTGGGAGCATTGGGCTGTTTTAAGTTTGGGACCATGATGACAGTAGCCATGGACGTTGCTTTTTTGTGGACCTAGATGTTCATGCTTCCTGGCTAAGCTCCGGTGTGGGGTCGGGGTTGGGCAGGCATGTGCAGCCTCAGCTCACATCCCGGGGCGCGACCCGCTTGGTCGACTGGGGTTCGCCGTCACCGCGAGCAGGAGCCCCTGCCTGGCCAGGCTGCAGTGTGCCAGCCCTTTTTTCACTCCTTTTTTTTTTTTTTTTTAAATATTGATTTATTTACATATATTCGTGTTGATTTCAGAGAGAGGAAGAGAGAGGGGGAGAGAGATGGAAACATCAGTGATGACAGAGAATCGTGGATCGGCTGCCTCCTGCACGCCCCACGCTGGGGGTCCAGCCTGCAACCTGGCACGTGCCCCGACCGGGAATCGAACCGTGACCTCCCGGTTCCTAGGTCGATGCTTGACTGAGCTGGCCGGTGGAGAGCGACTCTTGCGCTCCGTGGTGATGGGTACCTCGGCGAGCACCTTCTGCCGCCGGGAACCTGCTGTCTGTGCAGGCGTGGGCGCAGCTAGACCTGCGTCGTTGGTCTCTTCCTGTGCTGAGCCCCCTGCAGGCGGCCCCGGCTCCTCCGCCCCCGACTCGCCGATGGCGAGGAGCAGCGTTCCTGACTGTCAGGAGGCCGCTGGCCTCGGCTCCTCTGACGGCGGGCGCCTTGGGTGCCATGGACACGCTCTCCCGCCCCAGGGCCGGCTTGCTGTCCCCGGCTGGGTGCCCCCAGGTGACCGGGCCTACTTGGCTCTGAGCACCCCTCTGTTCGGTGGGCCTCCCCAGCGTCCACCTCCTTGCCCTCACGGCCTCAGAGGGCGGCTCGGAGGGTCTCAGACTTTCTGTGAGAGGCGGGACCCTTCGAAGCAAAAATGTCCTTGGAAACTCAAGGAAAGCGGACCCACTCTAACTGGTGGACAAGGCGGGAGTGGGGGTGCATGAGAGGAAGCCCAGTCTTGCTCAGCCTCTCTCTGATACCCCGGGGAGACCCAGGCTTCCTAGGGACACGGTTTGAAAGTCACTGCCCTGGCAACTAGCTGGATCTTGTTTCTGACACAAAATGCTTCCAGAATGTTCTCTGTCAGGGCTCTTTTCATTCTAAAGACACAGGCACTGAAGACTTGACCCCCTCTGTCGCCCACAGGGGTGGGTTCGAGGCCGGAGCCCAGGCACAGGGTCCCCGTGGAGACGGGTGTGGGCTCTGGGCACTAGGGCTTCGCCCTGGCTCGTGTGGTTTTCTGGTCTCGGGAGCCTGAGGTGGAGCCTGTCGCACGGGCTCTGGGCTTGGCCAGCTTCAGCCCTGTCTCAGGACGAGACGGGATGCTGTGGTCCTGCAGACGGCCCCGAGCGGTCACCGCACCCTCAACAGCTGCAGGGGTCCCACGGGGAGCTGGCGGCCCCTCCAGTCCCGCGTCTCTCATCTTTCCGCAGTGGATGCAGAACATGCTGGGCCAGGTGCTGGACGCCCTGGAATACCTGCACCGGCAGGACATCATCCACAGGTGACCGGGCTGGCGGCCCAGGAGACGAGGCCCCGCGTCCCCGCCGCCGAGTCAGTGCCGGTGCGCGGAATCCAGGGCGTGGGGTGCGGCCACGGCTCTACCTCCCCGGCGGGCGAGTGCCCCCCGCACCCGTGCTGACTCACCCTCGCCACTTCGGGAAGCGTGAGCTGACTTGGCGATGGGTACTAAAGTCCAAGGAAAGCAAGCAGATAACGGCGCGCCCAGGACGGAGATCAGGCGGCCGCGGCCTCTGGCCAGGCGGCTCGGGCTCCGAACCCGTGGCCCACGCTCTGGGACCCACGGTCTGAGGGGCTGGGAGCGGCTTCAGTCCATCGTATGTCGAGGAGGAGAGGACGCACGGGGGCTGCGTGTGCGAAGGGCGTGCTCCCGGCTCAGTGCTCACGTTGGAGGCCGCCACCGTGGGAAACTCCCCAAGCAGAGGCATAGCTAGACGTGGAAGGAGCCCCAGGATTGGGCGGTGTCCTACCCGTGGTTGGCGTGGTTTTGTGGGGTTGTTTTTTTTTCCAACTTAAAACAACCGGTTGTATTTTCTGTTTCGGGAAGACAGTATTTAAGAAGTGGGCTGCCCAGGGGGCATTTATTGAAGAGAGGGGTGTGGGCTGCTGCTGCAGAACTGGGTGGGGCAGGAAGGAAGGTTCAGGGTGCACGCGGGCCCCGAGGGCGGGTGCAGAGGTGTGCCCCTTGGTTTCAGGAACCTCAAGCCGTCCAACATTGCCCTGGTGGGCATCAACCACTGCAAACTGCAGGACCTGAGCTGCAACGCACTGATGACCCACAAAGCCAAGTGGAACATCCGGGCTGAGGAAGGTGCCCGGGGTCCCCAGAGGGACCAAGGTGGCGGAAGCAGCGGGGGAGGGGCCGTTCCTAGGAAGCTCCTTGCTCCCGCAGCCCAGAGGGCAGGGGCCACTCCGGGTGCTGGAACAAGGTAACATCAAGCCCGTCCTTGCTCAGGAGGTCCCCACAGACCCCTCACAGGCTACAGAGACTAAAGAGCCCGGCTGGATTGTAACCGAGCAGGCGTTCCTCCTGGGGGGAGGCATGCAGGGCCCCAAAGATACCCAGAAAACGTTAACCTTTGTGGAGGGAGAAGAAAGGTCTCGGAAGAAAGGGAGCTGTCAGGTAGAGGTGGGAGCCTGGTGCGGGCCAGGCACTGGCTAGGGATGGGTCACTGTACTGAGTCCTAATGGAACCTAGGGGGTGACAGAGGTGGAGGTAGGCGACATGAGCTCTCCTTCCTCTGAAAAGACGACGGGGCAGGGGACCGGGCTTCTAGCCCCTAACAGCTGTCAGGGCCGGAGGGAACTCCACGGGGCAGAATTCCGGGGGCAGAAGCACAGGGCAGAACTCCAGAGTTCTGGGGTGTCTGGTGCTGCTGCACTGGCCTCCTGTCCTTGGTGCACAGAGGATGGATGGGTGGACATGTGAACTGATGGGTGGGTAGATAGGTGGGTAGTGGACCAGTGGGTGCATGGATGGATGGACAGGTGAGTAGATGGATGGGTAGGTGAGTGGGTAGACAGGTGGACGGGTAGGTGGGTGGGTGGATGGATGAAAAAAACAGGTGGATAGATGGACAGAAGAATAGATAGGTGGACAGATAGGTAAACAGATGAATGGATGGGTGGATGGATAGGTAGATGGACAGGTGAATAGATTGGGTGGATGAATGGGTGGGTGGGTGGGTGGATGGGTGGGTGGGTGGATGGGTGGGTGGGTGGATGGGTGGGTGGGTAGATGGACAGGTGAGTGGATGGGTGGATGAATGGATGGGTGGGTGGGTAGATGGACAGGTGGATGGGTGGGTAGGGAGATGGACAGGTGAATGGATGGGTGGGTGGATGGGTAGATGGGTGGGTGGATGGGTGGATGGATGAATGGATGGGTGGGTGGGTAGATGGACAGGTGAATGGATGGGTGGATGGATGGATGTGTGGGTGGATGGATGAATGGGTTGGTGGGTAGATGGACAGGTGAGTGGATGGGTGGTGGATAAGTGGATGGGTGGGTGGGTGGATAGGTGAATGGATGGGTGGTGGATGAGTGGTTGGGTGGGTGGGTACACAGGTGAATGGGTGGGTGGGTGGGTGGATACACAGGTGAGTGGATGGGTGGATACACAGATGAATGGGTGGGTGGATGGATACACAGGTGAGTGGGTGGGTGGTGGATTTATTGGAGGTAGACCGCAGGGTCCTTGGAGTCCACCCCCTGCTGTTTGTCTGGGAGAGGGAAGTCCAGAGAGGGAGGGACTGGCTGGGGCCTCGCAGGGCCTGACCGCTGGCCCGAGGACCCTGCTCAGTTGGCTCCTTGTCGGGGGTTCAGGTGTAGAAACAAGGGGGACACCTGGAACTGTGGCTCCAGGTCCTGATGTTTAAAGGGACAAGATGTTTAAAGAAGGGGCAGATTTTAGCCTTCTCCGGACCACTGCTGCCCCCGTGGGCCAGCCTGTGGGCACCGCCTGGAGGGCAGCCCCCGATGGATAGCTGTCCCCACCTCAGAGCAGGGGGATGAAGGGCTCGTGCGTCCAGCTGGTGCTTCCCCAGCGAGCACAGGCTCACGCACCCCTCTCGGCCCCGCAGACCCCGTTCAGAAGTCCTGGATGGCCCCTGAGGCCCTCAGCTTCTCCTTCAGCCAGAAATCCGACATCTGGTCCTTGGGCTGCATCATTCTCGACATGGTCAGCTGCTCCTTCATGGAGGTGAGCCGCCTCCAGCGCGCTCCGGCCACCTCAACCCCATGCCCCATGCAGGCATGTGGAGCCGGCCCTGCGTGCCCCTCCAGGGCTGCACTCCTCCTCCGCCGCCTCTGCCCCAGCTGGGGCGGGGGGGGGGGGGGGGGGAAGGGGCGTAGAGGGGGGGAACCCTCTGCGCTCAGCACCTGGCCTGTGGGCAATGATGACCGGGATGGTGATATTCAAATCCGCCGCGAGTCTGCCCCTCACCGCGGGCCCCAGGGGTTGTCACTGTCCTTTACGGATGAGAAAACCGGCTTCAGGTGCACAGAGCGGCCGTGTGGGGTGTGGGGTGTGGGGTGTGCGCTGGCCCTGTTCCAGGTAAGGGTCAAGCGGGGGCCTGGACCTGGGGGCCTGAGCACAGGGGCTGCGTGTCACCCATAGGCCCACCCCAGCGGGTGCAGCTCAGCTCAGCTGGAGGCCCTGCACCAGGGGCGTGGCCTGCGGGCAGGAAGGAGGGTCCCCCACTCCCTCTGCCCAGTGAGAGGCTGCCGGCTGCTCTGGACCTCCGTACCTTAGAAGGCCGGCTCAGGCGGCCTCTGGGTGGGCCTGGAGGTGGTGGCCGCAGCTTCCCCTGCTTCCCTCGCGCTCCCCGGCCGGGCCACATTCATTTGGTTCTGAAACGTGGGACGCGGTGTCCCGTCTCCTAGGCCACAGAGGCCATGCTACTGCGCAAGTCCATCCGGAGCCTCCCCAACAGCCTGGGGGGCGTCCTAAAGACCATGGAGAAGAGGCGGGTCCCCCAGGCCAAGACCTTCGGCTCCCTTTTGCCCCAGATGCTGCAGATCGACCCCTCGGAGCGAATAACAGTCAGGTGAGCCGGGTCGGGGCTGCGCTGAGGTTTCCCGTTTTCCTCTCCACGTCCCATCTCTTACCCACGCGTCATGGGGTTTAAAGGCCACGCCCTGCCTCCCTGCCTCCCTTGGTCTCCAAACAGCGGCTTCACGCTGGCCCTTGAGCGGGGACGGTCAGGTGAGGGCGAGGCCCCAGGACCAGGAACTGCGCTGACTCTGGTTTAAGACCAGAAGGAGAAAGTGAACCAGGACAACGGGCCCAGCCTGGGTTATATCCGCCTTTTACCACCGCGGTAGCCAGATCCGATGTTTTGTCTATTTCTGTGGCGGACCGGCCCACGCAGGCACAGTGCCAGCGCTCAGCCTCCCCGCTCTGCCTGCTGAGCCCGTGTCCCTCCTGGAGGCGGGGCTGCGGCGGGGTGCCAGCTGGACGCCTGTGGCACAGGGAGAGGCGCTGCCGAGCCGAGTGCTAACGGGAAGGTAGGGGCGCCCTGAGCCGTCCGTCCACCGTGGCAGGGAGAGCAACGCGTTAAGTTCACGGCGTCCCCTCCAGGGAGGTCATGCAGCTCATCCTGCTGAGCAGCGATGTCAGGCCCACCAGCGTCTCCCTGATGATGCACCAGCGGGACGTGCCCGCCTTCATCTCCGACATCCTCTCGGAAGGCTGCGTGGCCCGCATTCTAGGTGAGGACGGGGACCCAGACGGGGAGGGCACCCCTGTGTCTCAGCCCCACACCCAGCCCCCTGGACTGCCTCCCTGCGCAGCCAGCGGGTAGGAAGCCGCGGGCAGCCCCTCCACCGTGGCAGGCGCACCCCCTCCCAGCTGCCATTACCCACAGAGCGCTCCCCGCCCCGCGCCTGCCCTGTTCCCCTTCCTGCTCCAGCGGAATGCCCTGTCCTGCGTCTGCCTCCGCACCCACCCCGTGTCCCCCCAACTCAGCAGTGTCCTGCGTGGTGGCTGTGTGCCCAGGCCCCTGGCCCGCAGGCGCGTCCCCGCAGGGAGAAAACACAGGGTTCTTTCTGTCTGCGACTTGACATTTCAGGACGGTCACCGGCCCGGGCCCGCACACAGCCTGTGCTGCTCTCTTCCGGTGCCGGGCTGGGCCGGGGCGCCCTGGGGTTCCCCAGCACGGTGACTGGCACCCAAGAGCTCCGCCCGAGGTCTGGAGGTCACTTCACGTTCCGGGGCAGCCCCCTCCAGCCCTCGGTCCTCTGCGTGGCTCTGCCTGTGACAAGGGACCCGCACTCTGCCCTCCACGTCTGTCCCATTTCTGGGGACTGGGCGCCGGAGGGTTGGAAGGTGGGGAGGGGCACCCCCAGGCACTAGCTGCTGTTCCCCATGTCTCATGGTCACAGGCTTTGGAGGCTACAACAGTCCAGTGAAGCCCATCACCCACTCGCCGAGGGGCCTGGCACCTCCATCCCCTCCTGTGAAGCAGGGCGCTGTGAGGTGCCCACGCCGTGCCCAGGCAGCGGGTGGATGGGCTCCGTCAGCTGTAGCACAGGGTCTGCAACCTTCCCGGAGCCTCAGCGCTTCTGGGGCGGCATTGCTTGTTATGAATCAAAGGCAGAGAGGACTGTGGCCTGGCCCTCGCCCAGGAGCAGTGGAAAGAGCAGGTCTGCCGGAGTGAGGCATGCTGGGACATAAGAGCACCTGTGAGGGGGTGCCGCTGCGGGGGTCCCTGAGCTGGCCGAGGTGGGTGGGTGCACAGGCAGGCACCCACACGCTCTCCTGTGCCCTGCAGAGGTCATGCAGAACTTCCCCCGCCGGCCCGAGGTCCAGCTCCAGGTCCTGGACAGGCTGCTGAAAATGTCCGACGACCAGCTAGGTAGGGACCCCTCTGCTCCCCTCCCCAGCTCCTGGGCGGGGCTGGCCCCTCCCCAAGCTCTCCAGCAAGGTCCCTTATCCCTGAGGCTGGGCTCTCTTCCCACGAGGGTCCCTGTGTCTTTTCACTTTAATTAAACTTTTTAAACGATGTGAATTTTTATTGATTTCAGAGAGGAAGAGATGAAAGAATGATCAATTGGCTGCCTTCTGCCCGCCCCCTACCGGGGGTCAAGCCCGCAACCCGGGAATCGAACTGTGACCTCCTGGTTCATAGGTCGATGCTCAACCACTGGCCATACCAGGCAGGCTTTGTTACTGATTTGAGAGAGAGGAGAGAGAGAAACATCGATGAGAGAGAGAAGCATCATCGGTTGCCTCCTGCATGCGCCCCAACAAGGCATCGAGCCCACAACCGTGGGTATTGGGTGCCGCTGCAGCCAACAGCCACGTGGCAGGGCGGGCCAGGCCTCTCTGCCCTGAGGGCCAGGCGGCTGCCACTGTTCCGAGCGGGGCGGGTGGGGTGGTTGGCTCCATGGCGTGACCAGCTGGCAATGGCTCTGAAGCAGCCCGCGTCCCCCGCCATCGCTGTGATGGGCGGCGTGGCTGCTGACGTGCAGGGTTACAGGCAGCCGTGCGCCAAGCCCCGGGAGAGGCCATGCCTAGGTGCCCGGGGCGTGAGGACGTCATGTTTCCACAGACGCACCCACTGCCCAGCGCGCACGTGAGCCCCGCCCCCCAGCTCTCTCCATCAGTTAGCACTCATTTTTAAAATTTTGCTCAAACATGGTTTCATGAAATCTACCCACTCACCACACCAGTTTGAAAATTTCATTCACGTATCCATCCACCCACCCACCCACCCACCCACCACTTACCCATCAACCATCTGTCCATCCAAGCCTCCATCTACCTATCCATCCATCAACCGTCTGTCCATTCATCCATCCACCCTCTCTCCATCTGTTCATCCATCTGTCCATTCACCCACCCGCTGTCCATCTGTCTGTCCACCATCCATCCCTCCACAGAGGCTGTCCCATGGCTGGGCATTGGTGATGACCGGGGCCCGTCCTGCCTGTCATGAGGAAGCAGACCCCCCATATTGGCCATTTACCTTTCCCTCCCATGACCCGCGCGAGCCAGGCTGTGGCCAGGACAGTCTGAGTCCATGGGAGGGAAGGGAGGATCTGCCTTCCTGGACAAACGGAGGGGGCTGCTGGGCCCCTTCCCACGGTGGCCTTTCCGGCCTCGGCCAAGTCTGGAGATGGCCGGGCAGGTGCCGGGCCGGCAGCGCTGGGTCTGCTCCTGGCATTTAGTCCTTGTTATTCTCCCACAGCCTGAGCAGAGGGGCTGCTCCCCTCCCCTTGCGATGAGGAAAGGCTGGGGGGGGGGGGTGTGGGGGGGAGAGCAGTGTGGGGAGGGGCATGGCCCGGATGGACCCTCCACTGGCTACTGCTTCTCTTCCCTCCCCGGGCATGTGCTCAGCATGCGCCACGCAGGAAAGCCGGGGACCCCAGATGCCCACTCTCAAGGCAGGTCCAGCCGGGCTGGAGCCGGGCAGGCTGGTCCCAGCAGGACTCTGCCCAGTGCCTCCTGGGGGCGTGAGGGCGGTCACAGGGAGGTCTCAGGGCCGTGGCAGCGAGGAGACACAGTGGGGCCACACGGCAAGCACTCGGCACCCCGGCCCACGTGTGATGCCAGCACTGCCTGGTGCCCATCCTGTCTGCACCCCCTCGCCCTCCTCCTCTGCCAAGTGTCACCTCGCACCCGCCCTGGCAGGTCTGCCGTGGTCGACGGAGGTGGTGGCCGTGCTGGTCACCATCATGAAGAACCACCAGAGGCTCCTGAGCATCCAGCTGTGCGCCTGCGGCCTGCTGCTGCGCACCCTGGGCCAAGGTGGAGCTTGCCCCGTGGGAACAGTTCCTCCGGGCACAGGCAGGGGTGGGGGTGGGGGTGTCTCAGGGCCTCTCCGGCTGTGCAGGTAGGCAGGTCCCGCCCCCGCCCCCGCAGCCTTCACCCCCATGCCACAAGCACTCATGGGGACCCACTCTGTGCTGGAACAAGGACGCCCTCCGATGCCTTCACACACAGTGCGGGGGGAACACGTCTGCCTGCCACTGCCCCAGCTCGGGCTAACCAGGCTCCTCCCATCGGCCCCGCAGCACTGGTGCAGGACCCGGCCGCCACCGTGCGGAGGAGCAGCTCCATCACCGCGGTCCTGCTGAGCACCCTGCAGAGCCACCCCGAGGCCCAGCAGCTCGTGGTCATGGTCTACAGCCTCCTCACCATCATCTGCAGCCAGGGTGGGTCTGCCGCGGGGAGGGTGCCCGGCTGGCAGCGCCGGCCGCTCCTGATGCTGCATGGCTTCTGGTCCGTTTCCCTCGCTCGTTTTTGCTTTCTCCCGTTCCTTCAAATGTGCAAGACACTGGCCAGGGCTTCACACAGAGGGTCCTTTTCACATCAAGCCTCGTAGCCCCGCTGCCTTGCTCGCCCATTTCACAGGGCACCTGGGCTCCTGAGATCGCCAGCCAGGCAGGCAGGACAGCCCCGCCGCCTCACCTGGTCTGGGCGGTCTCCTCTGGGCAGCTGGGCTCTGAGAGTGCCCAGACACCCAGCAGGAGGCCTGGGGGCAAGGCTGGGTGACCAACTGGAGGACCCGCTTGAGGACGACCAGGGTGCTGTGCACAGCACACCGGGAGTCCATCAGAGCTCGGGCGCACTGAGTGCCAGGCCACTCCACGGGGAGAGTGCCACCTCAGAGGGCCGGCCTACTCTGGGCCCCGGGCAGGGCTGCGTCCTCAGAAGGGAAGGGAGGCTCCCTCGGCCAGGCCTGCACAGAAATGGGTGGGAGATGCTGGGACTTGTGGCCCTGGGAACGGACAATGTCCTGGTTTCTGGGTCCCATGCTGGGCGTGCACTGGCCTGGCGGGGTCCCAGCAATGTGGGGCGCACGGGACCGCGGTGCCTGAGGACAGTGGGGGATGGAGGTGGGGCCCCTGGGGCTGGAGGGGTGGTCTGAGCCCAGTTGGTAATGAGGCCCTGGGCTCCATGGCCCGGATTCCTGGCCCAACAGGGTGCAACTCTGAGAAGCTGCAGAAGGCGGGTCTGTTCACGCACATCCTGGAGCACCTGGACACCTCCGGGCACAGGGAGGTCTGCATGGCTGGCCTGAGCCTGCTCTGGGTGCTGCTGGTGGACGGTGAGGCCCCTCATGCACTTCAGGGCGAGCTGGCCCATGAAGTCTCCTCTAGAGCCGGGAGCAGACCCACGCCCCGACTTCCCTGGCGTCAGAAGTCAGCTGGGCTGTGGCATCCTGGCCTCACTTTTTAATTTTTTAAACTTTTATTCATTTCAGAGAGGGAGAGGGATAGAAACATCGATGGCAATCACAGACCAGCTGCCTCCTGTGTGCCCCACACTGGGGATGGAGCCCGCAACCCGGGCCTGTGCCCTGGTTCCTAGGTTGGCACTCAGCCACTGAGCCATCCTCATTTTTAATCCAGGAAAGGAGTCCAGGCCCCATCCTGGCCTGGCAGCACCTGGGCCTAGTCCTGCCCAAGGAAAATGGCTCCTCACCATGGAGAGCCCTGCTCGCACCCAGTGCACAAGTCCCCAAGCCACCTCTGAGACTCCGAGAACCCCCACCCCACCCCCTTCCCATCTGAGGGCACCTGGCCTCTCCCCCAGCTCTCTTGTTGGCGTTGGTGGGGGTGGAGTCAGGGGGCATGTGTATCCAGGGTCTGGCATCCCAGCCTCCCTGTCCTGGTTCCAGCTGACATCACAGACAAGGCACCCCTGGAGAAGGCCCCGGGCCTCATCGCGGAGCTGCTGGCTGCCTACCCGGCGGACACGGAGATGGCAGAGGCCGGCTGTGCGGTCCTCTGGCTGCTGTCCTTGCTGGGTAAGGTCCTGGGCCCCTGGGGCTGGGGGGTGGCAGGGGCCCAGGTGCTGATGAGGCCCCCGGCCCCCCTGCAGGCTGCATCAAGGAGCACCTGTTGGAGGAGGTGGCGGTGCTGTTCCTGCAAAGCCTCCGGCTGTGCCAGGACCGTGTCCTGCTGGTCAACAACGCCTGCCGGGGGCTGGCCAGCCTCGCCAAGGTGTCGGGTGAGCCGGGTGGCCGGGGCCTGGAGGCGGGGTCTTCACCGCTGGGAGGGGGCTCTGGAGGGCGCGCCAGGATCTTCCCTCTGAGGGAGGCTGAGGTGCTGAGGGCGGAGGGACGTGGCTCTGCTCACAAGCAGGGCTGTCCGAGTCCAGTGGGAGGACCCCAAGTGAGTCGGGTGAGGAGTGCCTTGGCACCTGCTGGCTGTGCCCCCAGGTCCCGGAGGGATCTGAGGAGTCGGGTACATGACACCCTGGGTCACTGCTCACATAGGCTGACCCCTAGTGCGGGGCGCCGTGGAGCACCCCCATGCCCTCCCACAGGCGGAGACCACCCTGCGGGTGGCTGGAGACTGTTGCCTGGGGGAGGGGCACCCCACTAGGAAACAGCCAGGCACGGTTCACAAGCTTCGCACCTGCAGTGGGGACGCTGACCTAGGAGTCGTGGCTGCAGGAAGCCAAGGCTGTCCCACCCCGCGGCTTGTTCCAACCCGGGCCCACGCTCACCCCATTTCCCAGAGGACACGGGGCTGCAGGGAATGAACCCCGTCCTGCCTCCCGCGCCCCCCAGAGCTGGCAGCGCTGCGGGTGGTGGTGGCCGAGGAGAAGGGCAGTGGCCTCAGCCTCCTCAAGGACACGTACGAGCTGCACAAGGACCACCCGGAGGTGGCGGAGAACGTGTGCCTGCTGCTGGTCCACCTGGCTTCCTACCGTGAGAACCCCTCGCCACCCGCACGCTGGCGGGCAGGGACACCCTGCCCCCGGCTCCCCCCGGAAGGGAAGGGAACCCCCTGAAATGTCCCATTCGCATGACCCAAGTGCCCACCATGCACCAGGCTGGCTGGTGCTGGCTCCTGAGCCCCAGGTCGGGGTGTTCATGCTAAGCCTCAGTAGGCTGGGGGTCCAGCCAGGTCCTGCCAGCCGCCTCAGAAGTGCCTGAGCTGGGCGTGTGGCCGGCTCGGATGGGAGGGGCTCCGGAGGGAGAAGGCCTGGCCTCAGGACCCTCACTGCCCACAGAGGACACCCTGTGCGAGATGGTGTCCAGCGGCATCATCCATCCTCTGGTCCAGGGGATCAAGGAGCGCTTCACCTCCAGCCTGGTGAGTGGGCAGCACCCTGGGAACCAGGCCTCCCCCCGCCCCCAGTCAGGCCAGGGGGCCAAGTCCAGGAGCCCGACGGGGGCTTCTGCAGGGCGGCCCGGCCGCTGTGTGCAGTTTGGCGGCGCCTCCTGCCTGTTCTGCATCTGAACCCGAGGGTAGCCATCAGCTCTCCAAAGGCAAGGGACGCAGACACCTGCTCGTGGAGCTGAGACGGGCCACTCCTCCTCTCCCAGGAGCTGGTCTCTTACGCGGAGAAGGTGCTGCAGAGCCTCGAGGCGGCCAGGCTGCCTTGCTCTGCCCAGGGGCCAGCCACTGCGGCCCCAGAAGGCCAACACCTCCTGATCCCCGCCCCCAGCCCGGTGCCTTCCGTCCTGCCGCGTGGAGCTGCCTGCTTGACCCAGCCTTTTCCTTACGGAGGGAGAGGGGCAGCTGCTGGATGCGTCTCGGTACAGGCCTCAGCCCCGGCTGGGCCAGTGGCCGTGTCGGATACCACCCTTCCAGAACGTTCTGAGCAAGGACACAGGCTCCCCCAGCTCCACCCCAAGTAAAGCCACACTCACGTCCAATCGTGTCCTCAGGGGGTTGAACCTTTTTGTACTTGTCGGCCTTGGCCTTCAGGTACCCGGCGCTGCCCTTGTTGAGACCCTGGTCAGCTCGCATGCGGGCTCCGGCCCGGGAGGCACTTCAGCAGTAACAGCCCACTCCCGCGAGCAGCCTGAGCCTGGCGTGGCCACCGCGTGGGCTCTGACCCTGGGGTCAAACTTGGCGGGCTGTGGGGTGGGAGGGAGGAACACTGCCGCCAGCTCCGGTCCAGAGGCGGCCACAGGAGGCCGTGGCTATGCTAGCTGCTGACCTCCCCATCACTGCGGCGGCGGCGGCGGAGGGAAGGGGCCTCCTTGGAGGAAGGCGTGACACCTGGCTGCTTCCTACCCTGGGCCGAGGTGAACCCAGCAGAGCGGCTGCCACATGGGCGGGGACATGGTGCAGGGGCTTGGCCGGCGGCCTCCACATGGGCCCCAGCGCCACCTGCTGGCTGTGCCCAGGACACACGATTTTCCCTTCGGAGGAAAGGGGTGGGTGGCCCTCAGCAGCATGCGCGCCCCATCCCGCTGCCACGATTTGTCGCCACTCTGGGAGACTCCATCTGTCCTGTGACTTGGTCACAAGTGCCTGTGGACGGAAATGCTGCCACTGGGGTGGTGGGCTCCGCTACGCGTCGTCTCTGCCATGGGCTGGAGTGGTGGCCGCGGCGGGGCGTCTGTCCTGGACTGCGCGCTCCCACTCCTTCTTCACCGTGACGTAGAGTCTCATTGCTGCCTGGGCATCCTGGATCTAGGGCACACAGACATCCATGACGGTCCCAGCAGGTGACACGCCTGGCCCCATGACAGCCAACCCCATGGTTCCCGAGCTGAGCCAGACCCCGGGTGAGTGGAGGAGAGCCCCGGTCCCAGGCGGAAGCTGAGGCATGAAGGCCCCGTGCTCCTGGGAGGAGCCTCGGGCCACAGCAAACACCAGGGACGCCTGCGGAGGCTGGTGTGCGCGGAGCCTGGTGCCAGGCACAAGCCGACGGGCAGAACGGGCCCAGGCTGCCGACCACAGCGTGGTGGCCGGCGGGTTCCAGGGCCCACTCCTCCGTTGGTCCCCAGGGCCTGTCACAGGGGGCGGAGGGGGCTGGCCTGGGCCACAGCCCTAACTAGGGTCGTCTTCTCCAATGACAAGCTTTTAGTGTTGTGCTCCGTTAGCATAAACATGCAGACTCTAACCCCTGTTCAGTCCGCTGTGCCAGGTCTCCTGACGTCCCGAGGCCCCTGGTGTCTGCCCCCAGGCCACTCACCGAGCAGTGCTCTGCCTGCTGCACCCGCAAGCCCAGGATCCTCTCGGCCAGCAGCTTCAGAGACGGCCTTCCACTCTGGGGAGACGGCAGTGCGCTGGGCAGAGGCCCTGCAGGCACCGCCCACCCCACCAGCCCACAGCCCACGGAGGCCCGCTGCCCGGGGGTGGGGTGGGGTGGGGGGTAACACTGCAGCTCCGCCCTCCAGCCCCCTCCCCGTGCATCCCAGAGGCGCCCTCTGCTGGGCTCCTCAGAGATGGGAAAACAAAACCTTTAACCCGTCAACCAGAAGCAACAGCTGTGGGGCCCAGCGGACCAGAACGGCACGCAGGCCGCAGTACCTCCACCTGCCGCTGGAAAGGCTTGTATTTCTGTGTGTCCCGAACCTTCTTTCTCGGATGATCAAGAAAGAGGACCTGGAGGGAAAGAGGGACGGTCACTTTTAGTTTGTAGCTCTAACTCCTTGCTTCCATGTGACTTTTTGCAAGGCGTTCCAACACAAAACACACGAATAAAAACAGGGATTGAAGCGAATTTGAACGTCTGGAAGGAATTCCCACGCTGACTGAAGATGATGCCCGACAGCAAGCACCATGTTAACAGAGACGAGGCGGCGCCAGCCAGCAGCCTGTCCGCTCCTGCCTCTGAGCCGGTGCTGCTGGGACAGCAGGACCAGGGATAGGCCGCAGCCGGCCACGCAGCCTCAGGTGTCTTCAGGGGGGAGCGCAGGCCAATGGGCAGGTGGCCTCTGGGTGGGAACGCTGCGACAGTGGGCGGAGCACTGATTAGTTTCCAGTGGTTCAGGGTTTCTCGGAAAGGCAGTGGAGGCCATCGGCCATCACGGAGCAGTCCCTGAACATCTGAGGACTCCAGGGTTCCATGGACCACAGTTTGAACAACCCAGCTTGGCAGGGCCGTCTCCTGTTCTGCCCGCCCCGCAGTTCTCATCGGGACAGACCCTCCAGAAGCAGAGGCCTGAGGCCACACCCTCTGGGGCACCAGGAGTGGACCCTCCCAGCTCGCCACAGCAGCTGAGGAGGTCAGAGGGGCCCCAGCGGCCGAGGTGAAGGGAGCGGCCGCCCGGACTGCTTCCCAACAGAAGGGGCCCTGACCTCGCAGGAGCCCTGCTCACCGCAACGGGTGAAGGCTACAGAGGCAGCGGCCTGGCTGTCTACATGGAAGGTGCTGGAGCAGGAACAGGGGCCTGTGTCTACGTGGAAGGTGCTGGAGCAGGGACAGGGGCCTGGCTGTATCTACGTGGAAGGTGCTAGAGCAGGAGCAGGGGCCTGTGTCTACGTGGAAGGTGCTGGAGCAGGAGCAGGGGCCTGGCTGTGTCTACGTGGAAGGTGCTAGAGCAGTAGCAGGGGCCTGTGTCTACGTGGAAGGTGCTGGAGCAGGAGCAGGGGCCTGTGTCTACGTGGAAGGTGCTGGAGCAGGGACAGGGGCCTGGCTGTATCTACGTGGAAGGTGCTAGAGCAGGAGCAGGGGCCTGTGTCTACGTGGAAGGTGCTGGAGCAGGAGCAGGGGCCTGGCTGTGTCTACGTGGAAGGTGCTAGAGCAGGAGCAGGGGCCTGTGTCTACGTGGAAGGTGCTGGAGCAGGAGCAGGGGCCTGTGTCTACGTGGAAGGTGCTGGAGCAGGGGCAGCGGCCTGTGTCTACGTGGAAGGTGCTGGAGCAGGGGCAGCAGCCTGTGTCTACGTGGAAGGTGCCGGAGCAGGGGCAGGGGCCTGGCATTAGGTCCGGGTTCACTCTAGAGCGAGAGCTCTATGATGGGGATGCCTGTGAAGCTCCGAGGACACGGGGCGCGCAGGACGTGTGTCCGAGGCTGTTCCTGAGTGCTCCCAACTCAGGCACCGACCCACACGGACACCGGCGGGGCTGCGGGCCGCCGCACCTTTAAGTCGTTGTGCAGCGAGTGTCCCACGAGGATCCGGCCCCGCAGCATCTCGGCCACTTCCTTCTGAACGACTGCAAATGCTTCTCCTGGAATCAGACCCGACGTGATTCTGAGCGACAGGGAAGCCCGGCCGCTGTCTGGTCAGACTCTCGGGCTGACAGGCTAAGTTCAGATCCGGGGGCGAGGACACACGGGGAGCCATCTGAAGGCCTCACCCCGGGAGGCGCGACTCAGGACCTTTGCTACGGGGGAGGCTCCAGAACAGGAACAGGGACCGAGAGGAGAGTGGGCCCGGCCCCCGCCTGTCCCCTCTAAGCTCATGGCTGGGAGTGACCCACCCTGCTGGAGGTGCTCCGGCCGGATCCCGCTGACAGCCGTCCTGTAGTCGGTCACGGGCTGGGTCGGCTTGACGTACTTGTCGTAGACACACTTGCCATACTGGTTCACAACGGACACGCGGGCGGCAAGGCTCTCCTCCCCTGCGGGGCCCACGCCCACCATCTCGCAGTCCAGGGCTAAGGCTTTGGTCAGCCTGAAGGGACCAGAGGCTCCAGTTTAACTCCCCTGGCAGGACGCTGGGACCGGCACCACCAATGACCAGCTCTGTGACCCTGGGAGCAGAGGGCGCTCCCCCTGAAGGGCCACCCCCACCCCGAGGCGCAGCCCGCGTACCCGCTGAAGGCCTGCTCCTTCACCAGCGTCGCGCCGCTCCCCCTCTCGCCCAGCTGCTTCCGCGCTATCTTGGCTGCCTCTGGGCCCATGGCCGCTTCGATATCCACCGGGTCAACGTCATCGAACCAGATGTCTTGTCTAAAAGGCAGAGGGGCGGGGTGAGTGCGTGCCTGGCTGAAGGACGCCTCGGTTTCAGTGTCACTTCCCCAGGGACCTCTCGCTGACCCCAGACACCCGCTCCTCCCGGAGCAACTGAGAGTTACGGAAAGAACTTCAGTTTGTGGTCTGTCTCCCCCGCCTGACCTCAGTCTCGGCAGGGAGGGCCCCTGGGGGCCGCTCTATTTCCCCACAGCGTGTCTGGCCCGCACAGTGACACAAGGCGGCCCTCAGACTGCTTCCCCACACCCCTCAGCGGCTGCCCGAAAACCCAGCGACACGCACACAGCCCAGCTCACGAGCGGGCCCCCTCCAGCTGAGCCATTCCGGGGCGGCCCTGACCCCTGGTCCCCCCAGGTGAGTGACCATCACAGGGTCTGTTGAGTAACCATGGGGCGCTCAGCCAGCACGTCCCATCTCACAGACCCCCTCCCCGCCCAGACGACAACACTGATGATCAACTGGAGGCTCAGGGGACAGCAAACCTTGCCCCAAACACCCAACGAGCAAGATGCAGGAACCGGCTTCCACGTTCGTTCATTCCACGGATCTTCCGCGGAGCCACTGAGTGCCCAGCTCTGCCCCGGTCCCGGGTACAGGCGCCTTCTGGGTGGGCCCCAGCCCCGGCCTCCTTCAGGAGACAGGCTCCAGCGGCTAGGACTTTGAACTTGGCGATGCACAGGGCAGGCTGGGCGGCGCGGCGGCACCGCAGTCACCATGGGAGAGATGCCGGTACTTACTCGGTGGGCGGGGCCGGGGTCATGGCTGCAGTCACCTCTTTGGCTTTCCGCTTCTTGTGTTTGAGGTCCCCTCGTTTTGGAGAAATGTCACCATTTGTCCTCCTCTTGGCTGCCTTCTCAGTGTGCTCTGCTCCGCGGGCCTTCCTGGGGGGCAGTGATGCTGGAGGAGCAGAGCCCGCGGGGGCCTCGCCGCCTGCCTTCTCTGTCCCCGCCGCCTCGCTCTCCGCTTTTCGGTCCTGCCGGGTAACGTGGGGCTGCTTTTTGGAATCCCGCGGGGAGAGAACAAGAGGCTTTCCTGGGGCCTGTGATTTTTGTTTCAACACCTAAAACAAACACGTGACAATTTTAATTTGGACATCACGCACAGAGACTGGAAAACACGTGTGTGTGTACATGTGGAAGACAGCAGAGGGGAGGGGAGAATGTGAGTGACGCGCCTGGACCGGCACCTGGCAAGCGCTGCCCACTGATGCCGAAGAGGTCGGGTGCAGCCCAGCTTCGGGGCAGGGATTCAGTGTCAGGCTCCCGGTCCTGCCCACTCGGCTGAGACCCTGGGTAAGGTAACCTTCTGGGCCCATGCCCTCATCTGTGAAATGGAGATGGTAACCGAGGGCTCCCTCAGCGTTGGCGGGACTGTTAGACCAGGACACGCTGGGTCACGTGGCGGCGCCTGCACGTGAAGAGCTGGGGGCCCCGGCAGCTGTCATCGGCTATTGACTTAAAACGCGCGCCCTGCTGGGGCCCTCCCGCCCCGTCCCTGCTGCTCGCCCGCCCGCCTAGGAGTTCGCAGCCTCCCATCAGGCCGCTTTTGCCGCGAATGAACCTGCTTTACGAAGTTTTAATCTCCCTCCCAGGCCGCTTCCAGGCCCCACGAAACGCCCTGGTCTCCCACCCGCCTCACCTCCTGCAGCGCCTTCCAGTTCTGGGAAAAGGCCTCCGGGGCCCTCGGGGGTCGCAGCGCAACCGTGGGGTCGCCTCCCGGTTTCCTGCTGGCTTCTCGCGCCTTGTTTTTCCAGAATCTTTTCTTTTTCTTCTTCCGTGTGAGCTTCTTGGCCAGCCCTGGCTCGGCCGCGGGGTCGCGCGGGGCGCGCGCGGGGCTCAGCCCCTCGGACTTGACCATCCCCGCACCACCCAGGGCCGGCGGCAGACGGACCCCGCCCTCCCCGCGCGGCCCCGGCTCCGGGATGCGCGCACCCAGCGCAGGGCCAGGACAGCCGGAGGGATGCTGGCCTCCCGCACCGGCGACGAATCCGGAAGCGCCCCGCATTCTCGCGACACGTGCGTGCCAACCCCCCGGAAGTACCGCTCTCTCCCGGCCGGCGGGAAGCCGCGCCCTCGCCTCGCGTTCCGTAGGGAGCCGGCGGGGCTCTTTCCCGCGTGGGCACGGGGTCGCCACCCCAGCGAGCGGCGTTCGGTCCCGCGACGTGGGGTTGGGTCGGGGGTAAGCCCGGGTCTCACGAGGTCCGGGATGGGGAGGAGACACGCCGGCGCCGGAAGGGAACCGGGGCCGCGGTCGGCGTGGCGGCGGAGCGGGGCCAGCGGCCGCCAGGGGGCGCTGGGCGACCGGGCGGGAGCGGGAAGGGGGACCCTGGGTCCCAGAGCCCTTGGCTGCAAAGGCCCGTCAGCGCTGCCCGGGAATAAGTTACGGCGGCGCAAGAAGGGCCCTAGCCGGTGTGACTCCGTGGGTAGAACGTCGGCCTGTGGCCTGAAGGGTCCCGGGTTCCATTCAGGTTAAAGGCACGGACCCCGTTGCTGGCTCCGGGACCCCCGTTGCTGGCTCCATCCCCGCCCAGCGGGCACGTGTGGGAGGCAACCAGTGGATGTGTCTCTCTCCCATCAAAGTTTCTCTCTGTCTCTCCCCCTCCCACTCTCTCTACAAATAAATGGGAAAATGTCCTCGGGTGAGGATTAACAACAAAGGCACACACCGGAGAGAGTGAGTGCTTTGCGGAAGGATGGTAATAGCGATCTCTAGCACCCCTCCTGGCCCTGATAGTGTCTTGACAACACAGATCAGGCCGCCACTTCCTAACGTTCCCAGGGGAGTCTGGATCAGGGAAATACAGATAATAGAGCCACAAGCTGATGGGGCCCGTTGGTAGCTACAGCGCAGATGATAAGGTGAGGTTTGACGCATCCAACAAAATGCAGGACGCCCATGCAGTGGCTGCAATATTGGGGGCGTGCTTATACTAAAACAACACGTATCTGTAACATACACATATACGTACAATAACACATACATAATGTTTATCTGGAATTCAGATTTAACTGGTAACTTGGCTGGGTCCTACAGGGAAGGCCTTTTTGGTGAGGTGACAGTTGAGTTGAAACATGGATGTGAGGCCCAGGGTCAGAGAGACCAGCAAAGCATTGGATGTACCCGAGGGAGGGAGAGAAGGCCGGTGCGCTGTGAGCAGGGGGAAGATTGGGAGCAGGGGGAGGGTTGGGAGCAGGGGGGAGGGTAGAGCCTCAGAGGCCGCAGGAAGGAGTCTGAACACTGTATCCCAAGGGCAAAGGTCGACTGTTTTAAAGGCGGGGAGTGACGCAATCTGACATGGGTTGTTGGAAGTCACTGCTGCTCTGTGTGGGAAATGGGGTGGGAGTGAGGGAGAGAGAAAGCATCGAGACCAGGCCCAGGAGGACGCTGGCTTAGGGCCATGTGGCTCCAGGAAGCAGTCACAGAGAGTTGGGGTGCACACATTAATGGGGGTGGGATGCCTGTGAAAGACAAAGGGGGAAGCAGCTGGGGCCGGGCAGCCTCGGGCCGCCATGCCGCTCTGACACCTGAGCAAGGAAAGTGGTTTGGCCACAGTGGATGCAGGGGCATCCTCCCTGGTACCCGAGGCCCAGGCCCAGGAGAGGAGGCTGTGCAGGCGGAAACTCATGGAGGCCCTGGTTCGCCAGCCGCTGCGTTGCAGGAGGCGTGAGGGAGTGAAACAGTGCTTCGGAGAGTGACTGAGAGCCTGCCAGGCAGGGGTGTGAACGGCCGGAGTCTGATGCCACCCCGACTGGCTCTGGGACTGTCTATCTCTGCAGGCCCATAGGTGGCAGCGGGAGGAGGCAGAGAGAGGAGTGTTTGCGAGGAGTGGGTCTCGTGGGCCTGGAGTCTGCACTGGGTGAGGAAGGGAGTGGGAGGAGGGGACAGGGTCAGGTCACGGAGAGGAGGGTGTGAGCAGAGGGGAGTGGCTTGTGCGAGCCCGCTGGTGAGAGCCGGCCCGCAGTCCCCGCAGGCTGTCCGTGGCCACGGCGCAGACCCCTGCAGCGCTCCCTCCTCGGGTCTGGGCACCTGGGTCCAGCGCCATCCCAGGGTGCAGGGCCGGGTGGGGGCTCTGACCCAGGCCCAGGTTGCAGCAGGAGGCGCCCTCGACCTGTGGGCTGCCCACCCCAGGGCCCCTCCCTGGGAGGAAGCTCCCAGGAGTAAACAGCCTGATGGCCCCGCCCAGCGGGTCTGTCACATTCCTCACCGACCAGATTCCCCACATCATTCCCAGGGCCAGCTGGCTTTGCTGAGGATGAGGGCGCTTCGCCCCCCGGGACCCTGCGCGTGGGGAGTCCTCACCTCTGCGTGCCTCCTCCTGGGCTGCTGGGGCCTCCCCGGTGTCCAGGTGGGTGAAGGTGCAGGAGCCTGGGGACCGGGGCTTCCAGGCGCTGGTGCGGGGCCCTGGGAGGAGGTGGCTGCCTTGGCAAAGTGGGGTGTTCTTACAGCTTCTGGGCTCGGGCGCGGTGGATCTGTGCCCGGGTTTCCGAGGATGGCGGGTGCTCCTTGGACTTGTCCGAGGTGCCCCACGCGTGCCCAGGTCCCCTCCCTCGGTCTTGCCTGGGCCCCGCCCACTCCCTGGGGTCTCCCTCCCCTCACTGTCCTTCCTCTCCTGCAGGGACTGCTTCAGGCTTCCGAGCCCCAGGAGGTGACTTCCTCCTCAGGCCCTGACGCTGCCTTCGGAGGTACTCGTCCTGGCGCTGCCCTGGCAAGGGGAGTTCCCAGAGCCTGCGGGTGTCTCACTATTGGGGGGCTGGGGTTTTGGTATCTCCGTTGAGTTGGGGGGCTGGGATTTTGGTAGCTCACCATTGAGTTGGGGGGCTGGGGTTTTGGTATCTCAGTTGAGTTGGAGGGCTGGGATTTGGTTATCTCACCGTTGAGTTGGGGGGCTGGGATTTGGGGGCCCTGCTGGAGGAGGCAGAGCCACAGCATGGTCCCTGTTAATGAGCTCCGTTACTTCCTGTGAAGCCCACGGAAGCTGGTCTGGGCGCTCTGGACAGAGCAGGGCTCTGACCCCCGGGTTCTGCTCAGTGTCTCGGGGCACAGTCCCTCATTGGCTGGCCCTTCTGCTCCTGGGCCTCCCTAGAGCTGACCAACTTCCAGGAACCCCCGTGGTTTCTGGCCGTGGATGTAAATATTTATGCTTCTGTGAGAAGCGGGGTAGGCGCTGGCCCCTTCCCAGCTGCAGCCTTCCCCTCCCTCGCGGGCTGGCCTGGACCGTCCCTGGCCCGCTCCTGCCTGAGGAGGGGGCCCCTGGTGACTTTGATCCAAAGTCTGGGGGACCAGAGGCCGGGGAGCTAGTGGTCACGGGAGAGAATTAGGGGTGTCCCATTGTAGCGACTTCCCTGTGGTCAGAGACACACTGACCGGGGCCTGGGGTGTGCTGGGGGTGTTGGGAGGGGGGCACTGGGGAGACCTCTCTTTCTGGAGGACCAGTGGGGCTGTGTGTCCTGGACTTTGCTTGATGACCCTGTTCTCCACTGTGTGTCCGGTGTGGGGTTTTGGGGGGACCAAAAGGACATAAACGCCATACACTGGCTCCTGCCCGGGCCCCACGCTGCTCCCCCGGCCCCGAAACGTGTGGACATTATGGGATCTCAGCCCTTCGGCTCCGCCCGCCCTTGATCTGTCCGGAGGCCCAGCAGCTTCTCTCCTGCTGGCTGCCCGGGCGCCACGGCTCTGACAGTCACAGCATCCGTGATCCGAGAGCCGGGACCTCTCAGTCCCCTGAGGGGTCAAGGGACACAACGTCCTCAACCTGTTCGTGGTGTCTGAGGCCAGGGCGGCTCCAGGAGGGCCGGGCAGGGCTGTGGGGAGGGCACAGGGCAGGCCACTCACGCAGCTGTCACTGCCCAGCAGGCAGGTGCTCTCATGCCCCCCCGCCCCACCAGGCAGCTGGGGCCAGGCCTGCCCACTCCCTAAGTACAGGTGCCAGAGGCAGGACTCGCCTGTCTCCAAGCCCAGGAGCACAGGGTGACAGGGAGGCCTGACCGTGGCCACCGGGAGCGCTGTCAGGACCACTAATCAGGCGGCTAATGCCACAAGCCACCTGCTTTCTAGAACCTTCCATCTCAGCCCTGCCTGCTCCTCCCTGCCAGGCCGTCCTTCCTCTGGCCCCCGGAGACACGCTGCCGAGGGGAGCGTCCTGCACCTGGAGCTGCTGGTGGCCGTAGGCCCCGACGTGCACCAGGCTCACCAGGAGGACACGGAGCGCTATGTGCTGACCAACCTCAACATGGTGAGTGCTCCCGGGCGGCACTGGCCGCGGGCGTGGGGCTCTGCATGCCCCCCAGGTCCTCGGAGCCGCGGACCCTGTGCCAGGCAGGGCTGTGGCGTGTCCGTGGGCCGGCTCATCTGCTGGTTTGAGATCTGAACTGAACTCTGGTGTAAATCTGAGCCGGGGTCACCCATGGGGCTCAGGGCCCTGGGTAGGGAGAGGGGTGTCTCCTCTTTCCTTCCTCCCCTCTCGCCCGGGAGCCCCTCGCCGCTCCCTAGTGTACCCACAGCCTCTTGCTCCTCGGGTCCCTTTGCCCGGGGGACCCTCACGTTTGGCCTTTGGCCCAGATCTATGGGCGCCTCGGCCAGTGCTGTCTGACAGCCAGCGGGCCTCCCGTCCACTTGGCTTCCAGGGAAAAGGTGGGCAAGAGGCGGGACCCCCACGAGCCACTACCTCAGGGACACGAGGCAGCAAGAGGCAGTGCCTCGTCCTAACCGGTTTGGCTCAGTGGATAGAGCGTCGGCCTGCGGACTGACGGGTCCCAGGTTCGATTCTGGTCAAGGGCATGTGCCTTGGTTGCGGGCACATCCCCAGTGGGAGGTGTGCAGGAGGCAGCTGATGGATGTTTCTAATTCTCTATCCCTCTCCCGTCCTATCTGTAAAAATCAATAAAATATATATATTAAAAAAAAAAGAAGGCAGTGCCTCAACAGCCTGGGTCACATTTCAGGGCGGGGCGGTCTGCACCCGGTGCCCGGGCGCGGAGGGCTCACACAGACACACACGGACATTGCCTTCACCACGCAGGCGCACTGAGTGCAGTTGGGGGGCGCGCAGAGTGCAGTTAGACGTGATGAAACTTACCTGGTCACACTCACAGCGAAAGCAGCTCCGGCCAAGGGCTTGGGGACATGAAGGACATGCACCCTGCTGGCGCCTGAGCCCAGGCCTGCTGCAGAGGGGGAGGGGCGCGAGGTGCTGCTGGTGCTGCCCCTGTAAGATGCCCCCTAGAGTGTGGGGCACTTAGCACCACTTGGTCCCCAGCCTCAGGTGTGCCTCCCAGTCTCAGGCCGCCGCCCCCACCCCCCCCGCCCCCCAGGGCAGCCCCCTGCAGACTTGGCTCATGGCTGGAGTGAGCCTGCTGAGGTTTGCGCCTCTGGGTCTGGAGGCGACACAATTCCTGTCGGTCCCTTGGGAGCTGTGTGTGGGCGCCTCCCACTTGTCACCTGCGGAGACGTGCTCAGCGAGCCCAGCTCCCGGGTCGGTCCAGGTTTCACGAGGACCGAGGACAGCGGGGTGGTGGGTGCCAGGCAGGCTCTGCCCAGAGGGTGGTCGTCGTTGTGGCCTCCGCCACCCTGGGGCCCGCACCTGGGCCCGCTGCATTGTGCCCAAGCCCAGCAGCGGCCCCGGAGGCTTATTGCCATCGGCCAGGCAAGGAGACCGAGGCTCCGAGGTTAGTGAACACGTAGGAAGCCAGGAGCCCGGATCGGACGCGGGTCAGCCGAGGCCAGGGACAGCCACGCCTCAGCAGACACACTGCTGTACTTGGTGCAAAGAACCAAGTACAACCAACCAGGGTCAGCATCTTGACAGGCGTGTGGAGGAAGCAGGAACCCGGGGGCCTTCCCGGGGGGCGGGGGGGGGGGCGGGCAGGGAAGGGCTCTCGGGGGCATCATGCCACCTCCTGGGCATGGGCAGGTCAGGCAAGCAGACGTGGGGGGAGAGCCGTTTCCGGAAGGTGATGGAGGATGAGGAAGGGCGGTGAACCGGCTGGGACAGAGCGGGGTTTGGATGGAGTGTACTAGACTAATGACAGTTTTCCGAATCCAGTTGTTTCAGGTTTGCCCCTCTGTGTCAGTTGCTCTTCCTGAGTCATGAGCAAGGGGGGATCCAGATCACGGCTGGCTGCCTCCCTGGCTGCCTCCCAGCCCAAGGCCCAGCACTCGGGGTGCCCCCACCCACCACGCTGAGGAGCGCCCTCTCCAGGCCCGTCCCTGGGGGCCCTGGAAGTCAGCAGCTGCCGGGGGGGCCGGCTCCCCCACCCACGGGTACTCTCCGTGTGCCCCTCCACAGGCGTCGGAACTGCTGAGGGACCCGTCCCTGGGGGCCCAGTTCCGAGTGCACCTGGTGAGGATGGTCATCCTGACGCGGCCCCAGGTGGGTGCTGGGCCCAGCGTCTCTGCGACCCCGTCTCTGTCCTCCCCGCCCCCTTCCTGGTGCCTAGCGCCTGGGTGCTGGCGGGGCTCCCAGGCCACCCGCACCGGAGCCGTGGGACAGACAGGGTCTTGAGGGCTGAGATGCCTGCTGGGTGGGTCCAGTGAATGCGGGCTCCCGCCCTGCTCCCCAGGACGCCCCACAGATCACAGCCAACATCACCGCATCACTGCTGAGCGTCTGCGAGTGGAGCAGGACGGTCAACCCCCCGGGGGACGCAGACCCCGCGCACGCCGACCTGGTCCTCTACGTCACCAGGTAGCCGAGCTCCGCGTGCAGGCGGCCTCTGGGAGCTGCTCCCGCACAGCGGCCTGGCAGGCAGGCGGGCACCTCAGCGGGTTTGCAGGGACGCTGAGCCTCACCTGTCTCTCTTCTGTTCCCGAGGTTTGACCTGGAACTGCCTGATGGCAACCGGCAGGTTCGGGGGGTCACCCAGCTGGGGGGTGCCTGCTCCTCCTCGTGGAGCTGCCTCATCACTGAAGATACTGGCTTCGACCTGGGGGTCACCATTGCCCACGAGATCGGGCACAGGTGTGTGGCCCCACAGCGGCCCCCACGCTCAGGCCACGGAGCTGACCCGGGCCCCCAGGAGGGGAGGTGGAGGCTGGCAGGGGGCCCTGGACGCGGGAAGGAGCTTGTGCCCTTTGCCCTGTGGACCGGGGGGGGGGGGGGGGGGGAAGGGGGGGGAAGGGCTGGGAAATTTGATACTTCGTGATTACTGAATAACTAAAGGAAATTTTAAAAACACACAAGCAAAATAAACTGAGCAATTAGAAACGGAGGTTTATAGGAAATTCGTAAAGAAAAACTAGGCTGGCCCTGACCGGTGTGGCTCAGTGGATGGAGCGTCGGCCTGCAGACTGAAGGGTCCCAGGTTCGATTCCGGTCAGGGGCATGTACCTTGGTTGCAGGCACATCTCCAGTGGGAGGCGTGCAGGAGGCAGCTGATCGATGTTTCTCATCGATGTTTCTAACTATCTCTCTCCCTTCCTCTCTGTAAAATCAATAAAATATATTTTAAAAAAAAGAAAAACTAAGCTGTAAAAATTACCCCACCTCCCACCACCTAGAGAGAGCATCTGTTCATAGTTATATTTCACTTCAGTCTTTAATTTACACACAGTTTTCTATTTGCAAAATTAGGATTATACTGTGTATTGGTTTGTTACCTGCTTCTCTTTTTTAATCCGCACCTGAAGATACGTTCTTATTGCTTTTTTAGACAGAGAGGAAGGGAGAGAGAGAGACAGAGAGAAACACTGATGTGAGAGAGAAGCATCGATCGGCTGCCTCCTGTACAAGCCTCAACTGGGGACTGAACCTGCAACCTAAGTATGTGCCCTGACCGGGAATCGAACCCAAAACCTTGGTGTGCGGGCCAACACTCCAACCCATGGAGCCACCGAAACAGCTGTTCTCTGCTTTTTATGCAACCGCATGTTTCTCCCGCACGTTCCTCCAGGCCTTTTAAATGTCCTCGGTGTGCGCCCTCACTTACGTAATTGGCCCCCTGTTTGGGTATTCAGGTTGTCTCCAGGGCCACCCGCTTGTGCATCTTGTGGGCAAATCTCTGCTCCTCCCTACATCGCCTCCTGCTGACTTCCAGCCCTTTGGTTAGGAAAGTAACGCTCCCTGTAAAGTTCCGGTAGTGCTGAGACTCCTAGGGTAAAAGATGAGTCTCTATTCTCTACCTTCCTTGCCCCCCTGTCCCCCTTCAGCCCCTCTGAGGGCTTCTGCGAATCCCCCACCCTCATCTCCATGGGCGGCCCAGGCCCCCAGAGGGCTGGTACCCCCCCCCCCCACACACACACACAGCAGTTCCTGCATCTTCACCTGCTCCTTCCCCATCACTGCCTCCCCGCCCCCTTGTTTGGAGGGAGGGGCCTTGTAAACATGGCCTCGTGCTGGGAGAGGAAGGGCTGGTCAGAGGCCTGCAGACCGTCTGGGCAGCCACGTGACTCGCTTACCTCAGGGGTTAGCTGGTGGTAGGGCCAAGGGCCCCTATTGGGAAGGAGAGGACCCCGCCCGCCAGGCCACTCTCAGCGCCCCACCTCCGCCTCCTCGCAGCTTCGGCCTGGAGCACGATGGAGCGCCAGGGAGCGGGAGCGGGTGCGAGCCCAGCGGCCACGTGATGGGGACTGACAGCGCCGCGCCCACCCGAGGGAGCCTTGCGTGGTCCCCCTGCAGCCGTCGGCAGCTGCTGCACCTGCTCAGGTAGCACGTCTCACCATCCTCCACCACCTCCCTGCACCCACCCCTCCATGCCACCCCATTCCTGTGCCGACCCTTGAGTTCTCCCCCATCGCCCCTATCCCTGTGCGCACCCATCTCTTGGTCCCATCCCCTCTGAGTCCAACCTCCACCTGCCCCACCCCCTGCGCCTGACCCTCCTCCTGCCCCCTCCCTCTGCTCTGGCACGGCCTCAACTGCACTCAGAGCTGAGCCTTGTCCCAGTCCCACCTCGGCTCCTGGTGGGGAGCACAGGCTGAGCGCTCCTATCCCCCCACCCGAGCCCACCCCTCTGTCCCGCCCCACCCGGGGCCTGAGCCAGGGCCTTGTCACAGCGCAGGACGGGTGCGCTGCGTGTGGGACCCGCCGGGTCCGCAGTCTGGGCCTGCGAGGCGCCCTCCTGAGGCCCACCCAGGCCTCTACTACGGCGCGGATGAGCAGTGCCGCGTGGCCTTCGGCCCTTCCGCGGTGGCCTGCACCTTCACCCGGGAGAACCTGGTGAGTCTGGCAGGTGCTGCACCCAGCCTTCCCCTCCCGGGGGCTCCCCGCCCACCCCCAGCAGCTCCCTCCGCCCGGCTCAGGCCCCAGTGTGCACTGTGGGTGCCCTGCGCCAGACTGTCGTAATTTTGGGACAAGGACGCCACATTTTCGTTGTGACTGGGCCCCACCAATACGTAGAGCCGGCCCTGGCAGGGCCCTGAGCTCATGAACTTGGGTCCTAAGTAGGCAGGTACCCAGGGCTGCCAGCCCAGTGGGACTGGAGGGCCTGCCAGAGGAGGGGGTCCCGCCGAGCCCCACAGTGAGGGCGTGGTGGCAGGAGGCGGGGTGAAGGGGCGGTCTCCCCAGACAGCCTTCCTCCCAGGGCTGCGCTGGATGGCCGGGGGCCAGGCACTTGGGTCTCCGTGGCTTCCTCCATAGGAAGTACTAAGAACACATCTCAGCGCTCACGTGGCGGCACAAATACAGGTGGAGTCACGTGGCACACCAGGACCTTGCCTCTGACCCGAGAGTTTGTGTTTTTCTTCTGATTTTAAACGAAATGGAAACATTTTCACGGGCCACGCAACGGACCGTGGGCCACTGTCCCTGGTCCTGATGGACAAGTCAGCCACCCCCTCCCGCCGCCAGGGCCACAGAGCGTGTGGCTGTCACTGCCCCGCAGCCCGGGAGCACAGTGAGGCTGGGCCCGGACCTGACAGGCCCCGGGGCCCTGTGACGGCCACCTGTCTCCTCAGGACGCGTGCCAGGCTCTCTCCTGCCACACAGACCCCCTGGACCTCAGCAGCTGCAGCCGCCTCCTCTTCCCGCTGCTGGACGGGACAGAGTGCGGCCCCCAGAAGGTCAGAGCAGGAGCGAGGAAGTGCGGGAGCGTGTGAGTGTGAGCGCGTGTGAGCATGAGTGTGAGAGTGCATGCGTGTGTGAGCATGTGTGTGCATGAGTGTGTGTGTGAGTGCGTGTGTGTGCGTGCATGCGTGCGTGTGTGAGTGTGGATGTGCTCACACATGCTTGCGCAGGCCACCTGCAGCCTGGCAGCTCTTATTCCTGGGGCAGGAGGACACAGTGAGCCAGGGCGAGGGGGTGGGGGAGAGGGGTGGGTGGTGCCCATGGGAGTGGGAGTGTAGGTGGGTGTGGGTGGGGGTGGTGCCCGTGGATGTGGGGGTGTGGGTGGGGAGGTGGGGGTGGGGGTGCCTGTGGGGTGCCCGCGGGGACAGGAGATTGGCTGTCGCTCCTCGCAGTGGTGTTCCAGGGGTCACTGCCGCGCCCTGGCGGAGCTGGCCCCCGTGGGGGCAGTGCACGGGCACTGGTCAGCCTGGGGTCCTCCCAGTCCTTGCTCCCGCACCTGCGGAGGAGGCGTGGTCACCAGGAGGCGGCAGTGCAACAACCCCAGGTGCGGGGAGGGGAGGGGAGGGGGGAGGAGAAGGGGGCCGCGGGGGAGGGGCTGCACTTGCCCTGGTTGGAGGTCCGCGGTCACCTCTCACCACTGTCTCCGGGCGTTTTCAGACCTGCCTTTGGGGGGCGTGCTTGCACAGGTGCGGACCTCCAGGCCGAGATGTGCAACACCCAGGTGGGCCGCTCCCCGGGCCGGGCCACGGGGGGCGGGGGGGGAAGGGGGGGTGGGCGGGAGGCTGTAGAGGGCGGTTCGCAGCGGAAACGCCGAGGGGACGGCAGAGGCTTCAGCAGCCTCAGCGCCGAGGCGCGGGAGAGGAAAGGAGCCACGGGCCCGCTGAGTGGGGGCTGCTCTGCTGCCCGGGCCACAGCCTGCGAGCAGGGGCCTGCGGTGTCCCCGCCCTGCCCAACGCAGGTCCCTCGGGGCGCCCGGTGTCCGCAGTGAGAACGCCCGCCCTCCCTCCTCAGCAACAGGCAGCCGGGCCGGGCCGAGCCCCGAGGGCGCTTAGCTATGAGCGCAGGTGAAACCCACTGCCGACGTCGCCGTTACAGGGCAGCCCCGTGGCACTGGGCACAGTCACGTGTGTGTGGCCCCCGGGCGCTCCGTCACCCCAGCGGGAGACTCGGGACACCAGCCGTCACCCCGCCCTCCCGAGCCCCGGGGCCCCAGCGCCCGCTCTGTGGGTTCGCCGGTTCTGGGCCCTCCCTGCACGGGGAGCAGCGTCGGCGTTCTCGCGCTCGGCATCGAGCTCTCGGCCTCAGCCACGGAGCAGGTGGCGGCGGGCCTGTGTGGCTGAGTGTGTCCCACGTGTGACGGCCCCCCTTTGTCCGTCCTTCGTCCTGGGATGGACATGCGGTTGCTCCGGGCCTTTGGCTGCTGTGCGCCTCTGCGCCGGGAACCGGCCTGACCCCGTGGCCAGTGCCTTCGGGGTTACACCTGACGTGGAAGTGCCGGGCCGCAGAAATCCTGCGTGACCCGTGGGGAGGCTCCGAGCTGCCCCCCCGGCTGCGGCCCTGCTGGTCCCACAGCAGGTGTGGGGCTCCAGTTCTCCACGCGCTCCCGGCACTTACTGTCCCGTCTGGTTTTAGTTTTTAATCCTAAAAACTAAATGTTTATATTGATTCGGGAGAGAGGAGAGAGAAACGTCCATGTGAGAGAAACATTGATCGGTGTTTCCCGTACACGCCCCGATTGGGGGGGTGGGGCGCGGTTGAACCCGAAACCTAGGCATGTGCCCTGACGGGGAATCGCACGCACCACCTTGCGGTGTGCGGAATGGCGCTCAACCAACTGGGCCACCGGCCAGGGCGGACGGCCCATGTTTGGTCACGGCCATCACAGCGGGTGTGAAGCGGGGACGGATCCCTTTGACGCTAAGGTCTGCACGTGTGAGAGCTGCCCTCCCCGCCTCGCCCGGCGGCCACTGGGGGCCAGACCTGCAGGGAGCCCTCGCCTGGGCCCCGGGTGGGGGAGGGCGTGTGCAGGCAGCCGAGGGCCGCATCCCGCTCGGCCGGTCCACTCCGCCAGCAGGTCCACTCCGAGCCTCTTCTCTGTGACGGAGGCTCTTGGTGAAGCCTTGCCAGGCCTTTTCTGACGCCTGCCCCCAGAGGCGGTGCCTGTGAATGGCCCAGCCCCGACCTCTGAGCTTTGGGCCCGGGGCCTGAGCAGTGTTCTTTGCCCCGCTTCCCTCTGCCCCGTGTCCTCACAAGTGCTCCTGGAATTCCCCAGCGGCAGAAAAAGGCTCCCGTCACCCCCGTTTTACAGAGCGGGGAACAGGTGCAGCCAGGAGCCAGGCTCAGACCCTCCTCAGGGCCCTCACCCTCAGGGTCCTTGCTGTCCGCAGGTGCAAGGGTCCCCTGCCCTAGGCCCCCTGCCCGAGCCCCCAGCCCTAGACCCCCTGCCCCAGCCCCCGTGCCTGTCCCCTGCCCTGTCTGGCAGGTCTGCGAGAACACCCAGCTGGCGTTCATGGCCGAGCAGTGTGCGGAGACCGAGGGGCGGCCTCTGGGCCTCTCCCCAGGCAACGCCTCCTCCTACCGCTGGGGCCCAGCTGTGCCTCACAGTCAAGGTGGGGCCCGGGGCTGCCCGGGGAGCGGTGTGGGCGGGAGACCCGCGGCGGCCACCATGGCTCCCTGCGGTGGACAGCGGGCCAGGCTGTGCATCAGCCAGTGGGCAGGGCGCATCCTGGTGCGGCCCTGGGAGCAGGTCTCCTGCAAGTCCTCGTTGCCAGCTGCGCAGTGAGGATGAGAGCAGCTCGGCGGCTGGGAGGGCAGCGAGCTGAGGGAGGGCAGCGAGCTGAGGGAGGGCAGCGAGCTGAGGGAGGAACGTAGATCTGGCCCAAGAGCAGCGGGGGAAGCGGCGGGGCGGGCAGGGCGAGGGCGCCTGGAGCCTGCTTCCCGGGTCGTCGCCCTCCCTGCCCCGCCCCTGCGCCTGCCCCTGCGCCTGCCCCTGCGCCAGTGTTCCTGTCCCTCTGCCTTCCCAGGGGACGCTCTGTGCAGACACATGTGCCGGGCCGTTGGCGAGAGCTTCATCATGAGGCGTGGGGACAGTTTCCGGGATGGCACCCGGTGTGTGCCAGGCGGCCCGCGGGAGGATGGGACCCTCAGCCTGTGCGTGCTGGGCAGCTGCAGGGTAGGCGTGTGCAGGCAGCGGGCGCCTCTCCGTCCCCTGGGGCCCCAAGGCCTGTCCCCACAAAGCCGAGACACAGGGCTCCCGGGGCGAGGCCTGCGGGTGCTGGTGTCTGAAGCAGCAGCAGTCTCGAGGGGTGAGGAGGGGACACGGGCCGACCTGGGGGTCAGCAGGGTTAACAGCTGCGCTGCGATCTGGGGCGAGCCATTTAAGCTTGTCTCCTGAAGGGGCCTCAAATGCTCTGTATTCGGTCCCATTGGTCATGTGACTGAGAGCCAGTGGGGCTGCCCCTCCAGTGACACGCAGCCCGACTCCCCGGCCATCCCCTTTGCACAGACGTTCGGCTGTGACGGCAGGATGGACTCCCGGCAGGTGCCAGACGTGTGCCAGGTGTGTGGAGGGGACAACAGCACGTGCAGCCCGCACAGCGGCTCTTTCATGGGCGGAAGAGCCCGAGGTAGGGGCCGCCCCTCGTCCCCCGAGAAGCCCCGGCAGCCCAGAGCCTTGACGCCCCCGCCCAGGTGGGGGCAGGCAGGGTGGGGACCCACACGCTGGCCCCACCCTGGAGCCTCCTGGCGGCCTCAGCCTCCAGGGCCCTCTCTGCCGGACGTTGGGAGTCCGCTGTGGGCTGGCCTCTCCTGCCCAAGGAGTCCCATCAGGGGACTTGTACCTGGGAACCCTGGCCGTGGCCTGTTATAAAAGAGGTCAGGTGGTTTGCAAAGCCATTGCTTAGAGCAGGGGTCCTCAAACTTGTTAAACGGGGCCAGTTCACTGTCCCCCAGACCGTTGGAGGGCCGGACTATAGTTTAAAAAAAAACTATGAACGAATTCCTATGCGCACTGCGGGCCCGGGACGAGTCGGCTGCTAAGCAGGACAGGCAGCGGCACCGGCAGGCTGGATACATGTCCTCGGCGGGCCGCATGTGGCCCGCGGGCCGTAGTTTGAGGACCGGACCCCACCTCCCTCCGGCAGGTCTTATCCCCGCCCCCGCGAGGGCAGCCCTCCCCCCCCACCCCCCCAGGTGGCCCTCCACCAGCCTGGTTGCCCCGTGGAGGCGCTGCTGCCTGAGGCGGCCGGCACAGTGGGGCTGGCGCTGTTGAGCCTTTGCTTGGCACCGAAACCCGCCCCCTTGCCTGCGGTGCGGGCGGTGGCCTCAGTCCTCTGCTCCCTCCCAGAGTACGTCACGTTCCTGACGCTGACTCCCAACGTGACCAGGGTGCACGTCGCCAACCACAGGCCTCTCTTCACACACCTGGGTGAGTGGCGGAGGGCGCCCACCAGAGCTCCCAGACCTCGAAGGCTGAGGGCGTGGTCCCCAAGAGGCCCCACTGCTGACACTAACTGCAAGGTCAGGGGTTCCCCAAACCACCGTCAGATCGGACAGCTCGCTAGGACCCCAGACTCAGCTGTTACGGTTACGGGGGGAAAGGAGGAGGCCAGGAGGAGACGCCCAGGGCAGAGGCGGGGCTCTTGGCTGGCATCCAGCGGGATGGGCACGGAGCACTGCCAACCCGGGGGCTCACCCAGGCTCACTGCCCGTTTCTACCGGGGCTTCCTTATGTAGGCCTGATCGGTTATTGACTGATTGATGGATGGAGCGCTCACATGAATGGTCTCAGTCTCCAGGCTGGCTCATGCCCTGTGACCCCAAGGCCTTCCTGGTTGCCAGGCCCCTCCTTAAAGACTCCCCCCCACCCCCGCCCGGCTGACTAGGTCCCCTCCCTGTCCTTGGGCGAGGCTAACTCTTTACTCCCCAGTCTTCCTGGGGCTTTGTGTCCAGGGTAGCCCACACTTGACCTTTGAACCCAGATTGGGGTCCTACCAGGGTCCCTGAGCTCCTGAACCTGCCTGTAGAGCTTGGTGGGGGTGCTCACCGGGTTCTGGAGGAGGCGCTGAGTTGCCCCTGCGAGGAAGCCTGGGGAGCCCCTGTGTGCGCCTCGAGGGGGGCCTGCAGAGATGCCGGGGACCCGCTCCTGGGGCTGGGCCCCGGAGGAGGACGTCACAGGCGTGGCCACGGACACGGCAGCCTGTTGGCCCTTCCTTAAGCCAGGGCCTCTTCCGTGAGGGGGTGGTGCCCCCCCCAGGTGGGTGGGGAGGGGTTTCTGATGTGCTGACAGGCCTCGCGCCCCCCAGCGGTGAGGGTCCGCGGGCGCTACGTGGTGGCAGGGAATTACAGCATCTCGCCCAGCACCACCCGCCCCTCCCCGCTGGAGGACAGCCGCATCGAGTACAGAGTGACGCTCACCGAGGACCGGCTGCCCCGCCTGGAGGAGCTCTCAATCCCGGGACCCACCCAGGAAGACGTGGAGATCCAGGTGACCAGCCACTCGCTCGGAGCCCCCGGAGCTGAGTGGGTGGCCGGAGAGGCCCAGGGGCTGCCCCCCGAGGGCGGCGGGGCTGGGCCTGGAGGAGCTGGTGCCCAGGCCAGCCACGCAGGCGGTGTCTCAAGGGAACCTGCGAGCATAGGAGGGGTGATTAGGGGGCTGAAGGAAGGGGACCCCCAGGCAAGAAGGCTAGAGGGCAGGGCAGACCTCAAGGGGCTTCCTGGCCATGGGAGGAGTCTGGGCTTCCTCCTGGGCGTCCTGGGGACTGAGGGGCTCTGCAGTCAGGCCTGGCCCAGGAGGTGGAGGAGCGAGACGGGGGGCGGGGCGGGGGAAGGCCGGTCTGCCAATGCTGAGATCTGAGGCCTCGGTCTCCTCCCCTGTGGAATGGGATCGCAGCCTGCCTCCTGGGGTCAAAGCCTGTTTAAGGAGTGACCCGCCCCTGCCAGCCGCCCCTCGGGTCTCATCTCTTCTGATCTCACCCCAGGCCCGAGCTGGGCTCCCCGCTGTCGGAGGCCCTGTCTCCCACCTCTGCTCCCCGCCCCACCCCTGCTCCACCTAGAGCCTGCGACCCCTTGCAGGCCGCTGTCCTGCCCCCACCAGGCACTTTAGGGTTTTGTCACCCCCCCACCCCCCTTGAGCTCCTGGAGGCCGGGACAGGTCCCCCGCTGTGCTGTCCCAGAACCTGGCGTGGGCCACCTCAGTGGTTGCTTGCTGAGCGAGAGAATGTAGGACCTCCAGGGAGGTGGCGGTGGCAGCGACTGCCAGGGAGCCCCTGGATGAGGCCCCGTGCGCCGTCTCCTGCAGGTGTACCGGCGCTATGGCGAGGAGTATGGCAATGCCACCCGCCCGCACATCACCTTCACCTACTTCCAGCCGAAGCTGCGGGCCTGGGCGTGGGCTGCCACGCGGGGGTCCTGCTCGGTGAGCTGTGGGGCAGGTGAGGCCCGGGGCAGGGCGGGCCCCAGCCTGGCTTGCCCCCTGCCTGGAGGTGGCCTAGCCTCCCTCTTTCTTGCCAGGCCTGCGATGGGTGACCTACAGCTGTCTGGACCAGGCCAGGAACCAGTGGGTGGAGGCTGCCCAGTGCGCAGGGAGCCCGCAGCCAGCGGCCTGGCCAGAGCCCTGCACCCCCGGGCCCTGCCCCCCGTAGTGAGTGCCGCCTGTGGGGCTCTCCCCTGGGTCGTGAGGCCCACGCCGCCTGGGCGGGGCGGGGCTGCTTCTGTGCGTGCTCTCGCGTAGCCCTGGAGGCCCCCTGTGAGGGGCGTCCGGGGCTGCTTCTGTGCGTGCTCTCGCGTAGCCCTGGAGGCCCCCTGTGAGGGGCGTCCCCACGCTGCAGGAGAGGGCACTGAGCCACAGGCAGACAGGCGTCGGTGACCCACCTTGGTGCACCTGTCTGTGGGCGGAACGTGCCCTGAGCGGAGGTGGTCACTGTGACGTGGGGGTGATCACCCACAGAGCGGCTGATGGAAAGTACCCGGCCGTCCCAGGCAGGTGTGGTTGGTGGGAGCGTAACGCTAGAGGCAAGGCGGTCCCTCCTGGGTGCAGGTGTCCTCAGGCTCAGGTGCAGGAGGGCACCTGGAGAGCTGGGCAGGCTGGCTGTCCCTGTGCCGTGTCTGGGTCCCTGAAGGGACACAGGCCCAGCCCAGACTAGGGCAGAGAGTCAGCTGGACAGATCTTCTGCCTGCTTCCTCCCCCCCCACCCCCCCAGCCAACCCATAACCTGGCAGGGGCCCTACTCTGCCGCTCTCTTCCTCAGCTGGGCAGCTGGAGACTTCGGCCCCTGCAGCACCTCCTGCGGGACAGGCCTGCGGGAGCGGGCGGTGCGCTGCGTGCAGGCCCAGGGCGCCCACCTGAGGACGCTGCCCGCTGCCCGGTGCGGAGCGCTGGCCCCGAAGCCCGCGGTGGTGGAAACCTGCCATTCCCAGCCCTGCCCCCCAAGGTGAGCGCGGGGTAGGGCAGGTCCCCCCCCACCCCCCCGCCAGCACATGTCCCTGCGCTGAGCCCGCCCCTTCTCAATGCCCCCTTCCCAAGGCCCCCAGCCAGGCGCCGCCCTCCCGGTGACAGGCAGTGGCGGCCCAGACTTAGGAGTGCCAACTCCAGATCCCCTGCCCAGGAGACCTGGACCCACCTCTCTCTGAGCCCCCGGGGAGGGGCCGTGAGGCTCAAGCGGAAGGAAAGCAATCAGTGCCACTTCCATCATTGTTGTCACTGCCCTGTCCAGCTGGCAGCGGCCTCATTCTGATTTGCTGCTAACCGGCCGGGTGCCCAGGGCCCCCGTTCTGTCCCTGTCCCCCGGGTCACTGGTGGCCCACACGTGGCCGGGCTCCTTTTCCCCTCTCGCATCCACAGCAGACACAGCGACCACCCCTCTTCCCACCGAGGCCGATCCTGCCTCACAGCCCTCCCCCCACATGCAGGCAGCGCTGCCTCGGGGCCGGCACTGTGACACGCTTCCCTTCCCCGACCTGGTGACCCGCTTGCAGCCGACACCGCTGGGCAGTGGGAGCCCCTGGTTACCCGGCAGAGGCCCCCCTTTGCCTCTGGGAGCAGGCGGTGGGGCCTGTGTCACCGCCCCTGGTGCCCAGCGCAGTGCCCGCAGCCGGCGGCAGCTCTTCAGGGAGAGGCCGGGTGGCTTCTTTGTGGGACCCCTCTTTGGGTTCTTGGGATTTGGGGAGCACGTTCTCCCTGCCTCATGGCCAGGCTGCACTGACAGCCGATGGTGGGGCAGGGCCCAATGGCTGTCCTATGCTGCCAGGTCGGAAGTGTCGGACGCGTGCTCAGTGGCCTGTGGAGCGGACCTGGCCCCACAGAATGTCACGTGCGTGCAGGGGGCAGATGGCCTGGAGGTGCCCGTGACCGCCGGGCCCTGCTCTGCAGACCAGACACCAGCGGCCCTTGAGCCCTGCGTGGAGGGGGCCTGTCCTCCGGGCTGGGGCCCTGTGAGTGTCCTGGGCTTGGGGGTGGCTGGGGCTCTGGGTGCTTGTCGGGCTGGGAGAATGGGGAGCCCTGGTTACCGTTGGCCTCCCGGCCAGAGTGAGAGGACTGTCCTGCGGGGCTGCCTCTGCTGGAGCCCGGCCCAAGATACACTTAGGAACAGCTCCGGGCCCACTCGGAAGCCCCTTCCTGGGCAAGCGGGCTGAGGGGACCAGGCCCTGTTAGGGTACTGCACAGAGGAAGGCTGCCAGGCTCCCCCTGGCGTCCGGGGCTGGAGGCTGGTGCTGCTGCTTTCACACAAAGGTGCTGGCCAACCCTATCCGCTCACTCTGCCTGGGGGCCGCTCACTGCGGGTGGGGGGGGGGCTGCAGGCCAGGGGCCGCAAATCCACTCCCTCGGCCCCGCCCACAGTGACCTCATGCTGGTGCAGAGGCCAACGTGGGGTGTGGTGACGCATCAGCATCACTGGGAGCCTGGAAGCAAGTCTCCCTGGGGAGGATCAGCGGGGTGTGGGGGAGGGCGGCCCTGGGGGTACTGGTGAGCACGTCTTTCTCCTGAGGGATTGGGGCGGGTGGGCGTGGAGGTCATCGGTGGGGTGCCCAGACCCATCAGCTTGGTGCTTGCCCCCTGCAGCTGGACCCCCAGCCTCGGGAGGAGGAGGCTGCATCCGCACCGGGCAGGCCCAGGCTGGGGGCTCATGCTGCCCACGTGTGGATGCCCCTGGCGGGGCCCTGCTCCGTCTCCTGTGGCAGAGGTGAGGCACTGAACACCCAAGCTCATTCGCTAGCTCTTGCCTGCCTGCATCTGGCTTAGTTCTAAAAAGCATTTGGTGGCTTCCAGAAAATTCCAGCCACGCAAGAAAGTGCCAGAGTACGAGGAGATTGGGGCAAAGTGCAGACAGCCCTGTAATAGTTCGATGATTGTCCGAGAGATAGAAAAGGTCGTAAGACATACTGGCACCAAGAGCATGGAGAGCTGGGCATGGGTCCAGAAAGGCCGGGTGAGATGGGCCCCACATTTGGCTCTGAGCTCCTGGTGCCAAACCAGAGGAACAAATGAAGATACACAGCGGCCTTGAACTCTCACCCGCTCAGTACAACCTCCGCTCGCTCCGAACGGGGCCAGCGGTTTCTTCTGATGAAGTTCCCGATGTGTTCATGACGAGCACAGTAAGGGGTGTTTGTAGAGCAGTTCTCATACTGCCTCTTAGTAAACCTACTATGTGCCAGGCACTTCGTAACTTCCCTCAAAAGTCTTTGTACCTATCCCTGCAAGTTAGCCATCAGTATATGAAAACCCTAAGGCCCAGGGAGGCTAGGTCATCTGCCCAAGGTCACAGCTGGGGAGCGGCAGAGCGAGGCCTTGGCTCGAGCTCTTTGGAGAGCTGGCACCTGTGGTCCCGGCTGAGCCTCCTCCTGGGCCCGGGTGCCTGCTTCCTTCCTGCAGGCCAGACGGAGCTGCGCATCGCGTGCGTGGACTCCGCCCTGGGGACAGCTGTCCAGGAAGAGCTGTGTGACCGGGCGAGCAAGCCGGGGAGCCGGCGGGAGGTCTGCCAGGCTGCCCCGTGCCCGGCTTGGTGAGTGGGGAAGGAGACTGTGCGTGGGACAGCAGCCTGGTCCCCCTCTTGCCCTGGGCTGTGGCCTCCTATGGAGCTCCGGCCTTTCCTCCCCGCAGGTGGGAGACCCGTGCCTTGGCGCCGTGCCCAGTGACCTGTGGAGGTGGGCAGGTGCCGCTGGCTGTGCGCTGTGTGAGGCTGGACCGTGGGCGCTCCGTCCCCCTGCCTCACTCCAAGTGCTGGCCAGTGCCCCGGCCCAGCCGCCTCGGGGCGTGCAGCCCGGAGCCCTGCCCCGCCAGGTGGGCCCCTTCCCAAGGAGGCAGGTGATCCGAGGGGTTTCACGGGGCTGTGGGTCAAGCGCATGCACAGATCTGGGGCGCGGTGGGCACACATGGATGGCTCATTTTGTCCTCGCCTGCTCCTCACTGGGCACCCACTGCGCCAGGCACTGTTGTGGCATGAGGGGTCACAGCAGTGAACCCGACAGACAGCATTCTGCCTTCCCGAAGCAGATGCTGGGGACGGGCAGCAGGCGATAAGTCAGACAGACCGAGACGGCTAGTGACGGGTGGTGATTGTGCCACGTGGCCAAGGCAGAGGGAGGGGGTCCCGGGGTGGAGAGGCTGGGATTCCCTTTGGACACAGACATCTTAGCGGGACCCTGGGTGCCCTGTCCCCTCTCACTGCCTTTGGACACATCTGTTTTCTGTCCTCCTCTTCCCCTTCTGTAAAACGGGTTCTTCTGATGTTCTGTCCACTGTGCCAGCCCCTCAGTGGAGACATAGGATGACCCTCTAGAGAGAGTGCCTCTGCAGGCCCTTCCTGGTGGGGAAAGGAGGGGACCCCTGGCTGCTTGGGGTTCTCCCCTGACTCTGCTTTGCCCCAGGTGGCGGTACAAGCTGGCAGCCTGCAGCGTGAGCTGTGGGGGTGGGGTGGCGCGGAGGATCCTGTATTGTGCCCGGGCCCACAGGCAGGATGAGGACCAGGAGATCCTGCCAGATACCCAGTGCCAGGGGCTGCCTCAGCCAGAGCAGCAGGAGGCCTGCAGCCCGGAGCCCTGCCCGCCCAGGTCAGCAGCCCTGGGGTGTCCAGCCGGCTCCCGGGGTGCAGCCCTGGGGTGTCCCTGAGCTCCCGGGGTGCAGGCGCCAGGCCAGGGGCCATGGGGACTAAGGATGGCTCCGTGGCTCAGGACACAGTCCTCAGGAAACGGGGCCACCTGGCAGGCTGTGCCAGGTGCCAGAGATGGCATCCAACCATGCACAGGCCGCGCTGTGGGTTTTAACGGGGTGCGTGTGGGTATCACTGGGCAGACGCTACATTGGGTGAAGGAGGCAGATGGGGTGGAGCCTGAGGTGGTCCCAGTGGGAAGCCGAGCACCACAGTCACACAGGGCAGAACGGTGCTCAGGCCGGGGCACGGGGCAGGGGAGGCTCCGAGACCAGGCTGGGGCCACGGGAAGCGCACACACTCGCCGCCTTGTCCACAGTCCCCGTGGCTTCCTCATCATACTTGTGCATCTACTTTGTCTTAAATATACCGTCACCGATTGCAGAGAGGAAGGGGGGGGGGGGGGCGGGAGCGAGAGAAACATCAGTGATGAGAGAGAGCCATTGATTGCCTGCCTCCTGCAGGCCCCGCACTGGGGATCAACCTGCAACCCGGGCCCGTGCCCTGACCTGGAATCGAACCCTGACCTCCTGGTTCATAGGTCGAGGCTCAGCCCCTGAGCCCCGCCGGCCGGGCGTACGTGCATTTTGATGATGTGATGCTTTCCCGTAATCGCACAGAAAGGTGACAGGTTTAGTAGCTGCCCTCATCGTGCCATGTGCTCCGCCCACCTCTCCTGTTCTAAAGAAACACACCTTACGGATGAGACTCTTACCTGTAAACCCTGGAACTCACCTGTGGGTTATTTGGGGGAAGTTGGGAAGTCGGGAGCAAGCTTCATTTTTCCAAATTGCTAAGAGCTTGAGTTCTTCCCGGCGGCCCCTCATCACGTCCGCGAGTCTTGCGTCTGTTGGATCCACGGGGAGGCTTTCTGCCTCGTCCCGCTGGCTCCCCTGCCCCCATTCCCATCCCATATCAGGTTGTCTTAAACAGGCAGCGTCATGACCCACGTAGCATTCCTACCAAAGTGTCTGTTGACGTCGTTGCTTGTGCTAAAGGCACTGCCCTGGGACCCCGCTATTTTCCGCGTCAGTTAGAGGTGCAGGTGACCTGGGATTTATGGGAATTGCACACACTGAGGTCTGGCTCCCCTTGCATGTCGCTGTGGCCACTCTGGCCTCCTTGATGTTCTAGAACATTCCAGGGAGGCCTGACTCAGGGCTATCCCTTCACTCAGGATCCACTCAACAACCAATAGGAGGTGGGGGGGCCCGCACTGGTGCAGAATGGCACCCGCACCCCACCCCCGATTCTCAGCTTTGCTTAATTACTCTTTTTTAAGATATGCTTTTATTGATTGTTGGGAGAGGGAGAGGGAGAGAGAAACATCCATCAGCTGCCTCCCGCACCCCCCTACTGGGGCCTGGGCCCTGTCCTGGCCGTGCATCCGGGGCCTCTTTCCTGCAGGTGGAAAGTCACGTCCCGGGGCCCATGCTCAGCCAGCTGTGGCCTCGGCACCGCCACCCGCTCCATAGCCTGCGTGCAGCTGGACCGAGGCCAGGACACGGAGGTGGACGCGGCGGCCTGTGCGGCTCTGGTGCGGCCGCAGGCCAGCGTCCCCTGCATCGTCGCCGACTGCGCTTACCAGTGGCACCTCAGCACCTGGACGCAGGTGAGGCCGCGGCTGGGGTGGGGAGTGGGTCCCATGAGGGTCCTCACGCAGGGGACCCTGGGAGCTTCGTCACTGTGGCGCCCCGAAAGAAGATGGAGAGCGGGCGTGGGGGGCGGGGCAGCCGGGCCCCTAGAGAGGGGGACAGCGGGCCTCAGAGCCCGAGGTCCAGATACAGGAAGGCAAGGGGCAGACAACCCCATTCCCCCCAGACAAGCAGGTGCCACCCCGGCCCAGCACCTCACCAGGCACCAGGGAGACAGCGGTAAATAGGGCTGGGCCTCCGGGGCTCGCTCGCGCTGGAGGGAGCTGCCTCCCGCCTCGGTCAGAAGGGCCAGGGGCATGGGCCGGGGAGGAGGGCTCAGCAGGGCAGTGCCCGGCAGGAGGGCAGGGCGGATGGCTGCAGGGACAGACTGGGAGACGGGGGGGGGGGGGGGGGGGGGGGCGCCGTGGGGGGCGGGCAGCCATGTCTCCTGATCCCGGCTCCAGGGCTGTGAGACACACAGAGGCCTCGAGGGTGACAGGTAGGGACGTGAGCTTGAATCCCTGCTCCTCCTCCCTGTGACCCATCCACGGCAGCCTCTGAGCCTCAGTGGTCCCGCCGTGGAATGGAGACAGGTACCCGCCTCCAGGGCTGTGAGAAGACTAGGTGATGCCTGGCCCCCGTCACCTGTCCTCGTCCCCCTCTTCCCTGCAGTGCTCCGTCTCCTGCGGGGATGGCGTCCAGCACCGGCGCGACACCTGCCTGGGACCCGAGGCCCAGGGGCCCGTGCCAGCCCACTTCTGCCAGCACTTGCCCAAGCCCACGACGGTGCGGGGCTGCTGGGCCGGGCCCTGCGCAGGGCAGGGGACGCCCAGCCTGGCGCCCCACGAGGAAGCCGCCGCTGCAGGACACACCACAGCGGGCCCTGCCGCTGCTCCCCCTGAGTGGCCCCAGCCCTGGGCCCGCCTCCTCTCCCAGGACAGCCCTCGGGGGGCCAGTATGTCCCTTCCTCCTTGCTGTCTGGGCAGCTGGCTGCAGGAGGGGTGCAGAGGGTGCAAAGCTGGGACCACTGTCCACACCGCCCGCCTCTCAGAGCATCTAGGAATGGCTCTGCGCCCCGGAGGGTGACATCCGACCCCTGCAGCCCCTACCCCTCACCTGAGAGGGCTTCTGGCTAGGTCTAGGAGGGCATCAGCCCTTCCCACACCCCGCCCCCCCCAGCCTCCTTCCCCGCAGGGACACCCCAGCCCTGCCCCCAGGAATACCCACCAGAAGCTCTGTCTCCTGTCCCTGGCCAGGTCCCTGTGGCCAGCAGCACCTGGAGCCCACAGGAGCCATTGACTTGCGAGGCGCCGGGCAGGCTGACTGTGCAGTGGCCATCGGGCGGCCCCTGGGTGAGGTGCTGACCCTCCAAGTCCTGGAGAGCTCCCTCAACTGCAGCGCCGGTAGGTCCGGGCCACGAGAGCTCGTGCGCCCCAGGGACTCTGCTGCCAACCTGGATGGGGGACGGGGCGGGGGTGAGGGGGAGCCAGCCTCACTGCCCACCGCTTCCAGGGGAGATGCTGCTGCTCTGGGGCAGGCTCATGTGGAGGAAGGCGTGCAGGAAGCTGTCCGGCCTGACCTTCAGCTCCAAGGCCAACACCCTGGTGGTGACGCAGCGCCGTGTGCGGCCGCGAGGCGGAGTGGTGCTGCGGTACTCCAGCCGGCCTGCCCCGGGGGCCGTGCACAGAGGTAGGCAGGTGCCAGAGCCTCCCCCGCCCCAGGGGCTGGCTGGGCTGGGCTGCTGCCAGCGGGGCGGCGGGCAAGGCAGACGGAGCTGTACCTTCCTGGTCACCCCCCACCTCCCCCGCTGCAGTGGCCAGGGCCAGCCTGCGGGAGTGGTCAGCATGAGGCTCAGGATGTGACCCTTCAGCGAGATGGGCAGATGGGCCTCCGGCCACAGCCTCACCCCGTCCCTCAGGCCCCCACAGCCCCAATGTCCTGGCCCTCGGGCCCTTCAAGATCCTCTAGGACTCTCTGTCCCTGCCAGGTCCTGTGCACAGGCCTCCTCATCCGTGGGCTGTGCTCTTCCCATCCGTGTCAGGGCTAGCCCCCTCCCAACAGCCCACGCTGGCTGAAGGCACTTCCCTAGCCAGTTCCAGAGGTTTCTGTGTGCCCTCCCCACCCCCTCTTGCCAGGCCCCAGGTGAGAAGTGGGGCACTAGAGGCTTCTTCCTCCACAGAGATCTGAGGGGCCTCCCCTGCCCTCCACCCTCAGTGGTCCACGGGCGACTGTCTTCCTTCCCTCTCACCGCTCCTCACTGCCAAGCCTCCCACATGCCGGTGCCCGCCCAGGGAGGCCCAGGAGGTGCAGGCAGGAGGCCCTGCAGTTGGAGTCCGCCCTGTGCCAGGCTCAGTGTTTAGCACGTTTGCACGTGTGACTTCACTGAGTCCTCCTAAAACGACTCTGCCCAGCGTTTGCTATCATCCTCTCCACTTTACAAGGCCTGGGGTCACACCGTGGGCGGTGGCGTTCAGTGGGGGCTTCTGCCTGGGCGTCCTGGCCTTGGCCACAGCGCCACACTGTCCCCCTTACTGCTCGCCAGCTGTGAGCTGCTCTGGGCCCTGGCCTCTGGCAGTAGGGTCTTTCGGGGGCCCCTGTCTCCTGGGCCACACCCAGTCCACCCCCCCCCCCCCGCTCTCCCCTGCAGAATGTGACACGCAGCTCTTTGGCCCCCGGGGAGAAATTGCCAGCCCACCGGTGAGTTCGGATGGGAGGAACGTAGGGGGCTGCCGCATCTTCATCGACGTGGCTCCATGGGACCGTATCGCCATCCACGCCCTGGCCGCTGACCTGGGCACCGAGGGAGCTGATGCCAGCTACGTCTCGGTGAGGCCCCCATGCGGGCAACAGGAATGGCTGGCTCTTGCTATGGTCTGGACAGCTGTCCCTGGGGACGAGGACCGGGGCGCTGGGGTAGAGGACCCCCCCAGTCTACTTCAGACCAAAACCTTCAAAAATTAGTGAGAGAATGGGAGAAAGCTTCCTCCACGCCCTCACCAGCAAATGCGGATTGTACCCCGCAAGAGAGAAATAGAAAAGACCTGCTCCCATGTGGACAGCCCCTTAACCCAGGACTGAAGCATAATGTTAGAGCCTGGCACACCTTTGCCAGGAGAGGGGCAGCCCTCCGCCTTGAGGTTTGTGCCTTTGGGAGAAGTGTCCTCTGCCCGGTATCAGCTCCTCTGGATGAGGCAGCCTGACGTGCAATAGAGCAGACCTGGGCTCGAGTCCCAGCTCAGGAGCCCACACTGTGAGCCTATGTCCTGGGTGGGTAATCGTGCCTGCCTCAGAGGGCTGTGGGTGGGGGTTAATGTGACCTGAGCGAAGGTCCTTGTGTAGCAAGGGCTCCCTGAATGCTGGCTGGTTTTCATTTGTGCCCTGCCCTTCGGGGCTGCCCTCCTCCCAGATCCGGGACATCCACAGTCTGAAAACGACGACATTCCGCGGGCAGCAAGCGCTCTACTGGGAGTCGGAGGGCAGCCAGGCTGAGATGGAGTTCAGCCAGGGCTTCTTGGAAACCCATGCCCGCCTGCGGGGCCAGTACTGGACACTCCCATCCAGAGCGCCCGAGCCCCGCCCTGCCCCGCCCTAGCTTCCTCTCCCAGCACGCCCCTCAGGTGACCGTGGGCGAGTGAGGGGCTGCTCCCTCCAGTGTTGGGAGGGAAGCTGACATTTATGAGCTGCTGGCCGGCTCCGCAGTGCTTCCCAACCTGAATTCAGTGTCACCGTTAGCGCCTTCTCCAACGGGCACAACGTTAGGGGGCACACTCCGGAAAGGCGGCCCCAGCCCTTCAGGTACCAGTAAAAAGAACGTGCGGTCTGACTGGCGTTTTCTTCACAAAAGCCGTCCAAATCTGCTTGCACACCCGCCCCACAGCACGGCGGGATCCCCGGCCGCGGTCGAGTTCCAGACCCGTTCCTGACCTGATCAAACCTCCGGCCATTCCCAACGGTGTTCCCTGGGGGAGAGGCGATGGGGTGTGCAGTCACCCCTGGGCACTGATGCTGGCTCACCTGTTCATTTTCTGCCAAGTCCCGCCCCTCGGCTAGCCCATTGGGCGGATTTGTCCACCTGGGCGACCTGAGCCGCCAAAGCCAGCCCTCTATGCTAATGAGCGCGAGCCCGGCCGGCAAACCTCTCCATCGCCCCGGAACTCCGCCCCCTATGCAAATAAGGATCAGCGCGTCGGGCGCTGCTTGCCTCGGCCCTGCAAGCCACGCCCCCTATGCTAATAAGGCCGCCTTCCCACAAGGCAGCGCACTGGCCAACGCGGCCGACTCTGGAGCCCTTTGTGAGGGCGGTGGGCCGCGCCGGGTAGCGGCACCATGAGCGGCTCTGGCGGGGCGTCAACGACGTCCGTCAACTCCGCGCCGCCTGCGCAGGAGGAGGGCATGACATGGTGGTACCGCTGGCTGTGTCGCCTGTCGGGGGTGCTGGGGGCCATCTGTGAGTACGCGGTCTGGGCGAGGGGCGGCCCTGCCGCCCACTGCGCAAGCGCGCCTCCTGGGGCTGGGACCTTGGGGCGGGGGTCTGCGGGGCATGCGCGGGGCGGGGGCGTGGCGGAGCGGCGCCCGGGCGGTTGCTATGGTTACCGGCCGCGGCCTGGCTCGTGGGTTTCCGGGCTGGGCTGGCTGCTCTGGGGACATTCCAGGAGGGAACCTGAGCGCGGCGGGCGCTCTGGACTGGACACGGCCCAGGCCCGGGGGGACAGTGCGCGCCGGCCCCGGGCTCCGAGTCCGCCCGGAGGCGGCTTGCAAAGCGCTGGCCCGAGGCAGCCCCACCTGTTGACTTGGGTGTGGGTGGGGACGCAGCCGCCTTCACCTGTGGGCGAAGGTTTGTGAGCGGGGCGGGTGCTTCCTGAGGGTCGGCGGTGCGGGAGGAGCGGGCGGGTAGTGAGCTGAGGGAGGCGGCCAGTGCGTTCCCTCTCCTGTCAGCTCTGCGGGGCCATCCTTCATCTCCCCACCTGCGCCCCAGCCCCGGCCGGCACACGCCCCCTGACCTCGGTTTCCGGGACAGTAGGCGGATTTAGCACAAGCCCCCAGGAGAGCCTTCATAGGCAGGCCAGCCGTCTGCTCCAGAAGTAAAATAGAGACCAGATGCCAGGTCTTGCAAAGGCAGATACACGTCTGTTTGAATGGCCCGCTGTCTTCTTCCTGTTGCCCTCAACACTGGATGAGGGGGTGGGAGAGGGCACAGCGCAGGTCTTGGGAAGGAACCGGAAGCCTGGCACAGAGGCTGGGGTCCTGGCAGGGCAGGCCCTGGTCAGATCTGCCAGAAGGAACATTTCCAGCGCCCCCTTCCAGTCCCATAGTCCTCCCAGCTGGTGGGCGTGCGGAGTCAGGGGTGCAGGGTTAGGACTGCACTGCCCCGGCCCTCCCCCAAATCACAGGCGGGCCCCGGGTCCCTTTCCTGCTGTCCAGCATGTCTGCGGCTTTGTAGAAGGGGCTGGTGGGCTTGAGGTCAGGCCTTAGATCCCACCCCCTCAAGTTGGATGAGCTGTTCCCCTGGCAGATCAGAGGGGGGTGCTGTCCCTCCTGGCTGGGGTGGAACCTGGTCCTCCCCAAGGCTGCTGTTGGTGGCACAGTGGGGGTGGAGTCGGTGCTGAAGGTGGAGCATCCACTGCAGCAGGTGAGATGGGGGTGGGAGGAGGGGGAGGAGAGGTGGGAAGGAGGAGTAGGGGGTGTGGGGTGCATAGCTGACAAGCACAGAGCACTGTTGTCTTATGGGCGCTCGGCCTCATGGCCCTGAGCACCCGGCCTGAATGTGTACGCGGCATGCCCAGGATGGGCGCCGCCTTTTTGGTGGGCAGGAAGTACGGTCTGTTATTTAGGAGGTGGGGGGGGGCACAGGAGGGCAGCCCATTGCGGCTGGGCTCACCTGGCCTGGCCCTCCTCCCCGCCTGCCTCCTGCATAGGGTTACACGGGAAAACTGGAATTCCAGCCGCGCCGGGCTCAGGTGCACAGGCGCCATGCAACTTTAATGACCTGGCGCTGCTGGCTGCTCCGCGGGCCTCGCCAGCTATGGCGCTGGCTGGGTCCCTGCACCTGCCTGGCAGGCCGCTGGCATTCTTGGTGAAGTTGGGCTACGTGCTGTGGAGAGTGGAGGGAGCGAGTGTGGCAGACCCTGCTCGTCGGGTGCCGTGGGGAGGGGTGGGCAAAGCTCCACATTTGGGGCACCCGAGAAGTCACTTCCAAGGGTAGAAGAGGATGCACCCCCTGCCCCCACATGACCCCTTGCCGTGCCAGGGTGGGGGGCCGGGTGTGGGGCTGGCTGTGCAGGAGAGAAACAGGCCTGAGAGGTGAGGACACACCCAACCATGGCCCTGGCTGGCGTGGAGGGGGAGCTGGGATTGGGACCCCGGCCTGCCTGTCCTGGCTGTTCTCACAGGCAGCCCTGGGAATGGGGGGTCGGGAGGGATTCTGACGTCACACGCCGTCTCCCCGGTGGCCTTCGCGGCGGACCCGGCCTCCCCCGCTGCTAATCCTGCCGTGTCTCTTGCTTTCAAGCGTGCGCCATCTCGGGCCTGTTCAGCTGCATCACCATCCACCCTCTGAACATCGCGGCGGGCGTGTGGATGATGTGAGTAGCGCGCCTTCCTGCGGGGCTGGGGCCACTGTGGGGATCTCCTCCTCCTCCTCCTCCTCCTCCGTGCCCCACGCTCGCCTTTCCTGAGCCCTGTCAGGGCCGGGCCTGGGACGCCCACCCCGGCCTCTATTGGGTGTAGTGTCTGCAACGTCAGACGCCGTGGGCACCAAGTCCACGGCCATGGGCCTCGTCCTGGCCACCCCACGACTACGCGGGAAGGAAGGTTTCTGACGGGTCTCAGTCAGGTGCCGGGATCAGGCGGTCCAGCCCCAAGTGGGCAAGCAGTGCTGGCTGCAGATGGAGCAGGTCCGAGTGGGCGTGGGTCAGGCATTAGAACGCCCTGACGGGTTCCTTGCCCACCTCCTGCCAGGTAGCTGGGCCCGTGGGAAGGGAAGGGAGGGGTGAGAACTGGGCAGAGCAGCTCCGGCTGCATCTGATACCCCCAGGCAACGAGAAGTGGCTGAGCACCCAGCATGGCCCCTGCCCACGTGGGGCTGCTGGGGAGGAGCACAGAGGTGGGCAGACGCCCCGCCCTCAGGGGCTCAGGCGTGGTGAGGCCTGTGTGTGGCGCTGGAGTCTGGCGCTGTGCTGGCCGAGGCAGGGGGACAGGGGGACGGGCCCCACGGGACAGGCCCGACAGGGGAGAGGCCCTGGACCCTTGGGAGAGGAAGAGTTGGCCCAGCGCAGTGGAGGGCACGCTGGGAGGCCTGGCTGTGTGGGAGGTTGGGGGGGAGGGCAGTGTGAGCTGTGCAGAGTTCCTGCTCTGGCAGGCCGGGGGGAGGGGGGAGGGCTTTGGGGTGCCCTGAGCCTGTGTTTCTGCCAAATGAGGGTACCCAGGGACCTTTCCCCAGGCCTGGAGGTGGACGGAAGGGCCCAGGGTCTGTGCCTGACCCAGCCGCAGAGAACACGAAGCCTGAGCACGCACCCTCAGTCCCCATGGCCGCGCTGTCCCAGCCTGGACACGGGCTGAAGGCCGAGCTGTCCCAGCCTGGGTGAAGGGAAGACCCCGATTCTCGCCTCGGGCATTCCGTTCAGTTAGGGGACGGGGACGGGGATGGGGGACGTTGGCGGGCCCAGCGGTCAGCACGCTGCCTCCCCCTCCAGCACGAATGCCTTCGTCCTGTTGCTCTGCGAGGCGCCCTTCTGCTGCCCGTTCATCGAGTTCGCCAACACGGTGGCGGCGAAGGTGGACCAGCTGCGCTCCTGGCAGAAGGCCGTCTTCTACTGCGGGTGAGGGCTGCGGGGGGCCCTGGCATGCTCCCCAAATGCTGCCCGGCAGGGACCTGGAGGGGGGTCAGACACCCGCAGCCGCTCGGGGAGGTTTCACCTGGGATTCCTTTGTGGGCGTCATGGTCGCTGATACCAGATGGGACCGGCCGCCCCGTCGTACACGGCTCTGCGTGGTGTGCAGTAGAGAAAGGGCCCGTCAGTTGGGACCGTGAAAGGCGTGTGGGACATTCGTGCCAGTGTCTGCACAGCCTTCCCGAGCTGGACGCCCGGCGCGAAGGGAGACGCACACGCAGACTGAGAACACGCTCCAGACGCGGTCTCCTGCCCGCCTCTGACCCACCAGCTCGGCGCTGGCTGCAGCGTGTTTAATGTGGGGAAGCTTCTAGCACAGCGCCCCGAGCCCTCCACGGCTTCTGGCAGCAGCAGCGCAGGCTTTGCTGTCTCGCTGGCCTTTGTGGGTAGACGCGAGGGTCCCTTCCCCTCCCGGGGCCCAGCAGTTGGGACTGAGCTCAGATGTGAGTCCCGTCCCAGAGTCATCTGCCCTGACTCTAAACGCAGGGTCACGGAACACTGCGTCTTCGCGTCCTTGGCCCGGATCCTTGTTCCTTAAACGCCAGCAGTCATACGTGTGCGATACAAATAACTTGGAAAGTAGGAAATTGTTGCCCTGCTCCCTGTGAGCACGTCCATTTTGACGTGTGTCTCTGCGCCTTCAGGCGGCGCGTTAAACCCGCCTCTTACAGCTGTGACCGTTAGAGGTAAACCTGGTCCTGTGCTTTTAACATGACACACTGCGACATGAACGTTCTCAGCATCACCACAGGGACTCCCCCAGGTCACGTTTACCGATCGGGTGATTTCTTCAGCTGGGCATGCGCTCCTGCCTCTGAACGTGGTCTAAACTGACCTTCGACCCTCGCCAAACTTCCTGTGCTTAAGGGGATGGCCTCAGGACGCATGCCCAGGTGTGGGGCCACTGGGTCGGGGGGTGCGCTCGGTTAGAAGGTCTCGGGGGGACTGGGCTGCTTTGCACAGAGGAGAGTGTCTGGTTTCTCTCGACCACCCCCCCGTGCTCTGCACCGTTCGCACATTGAGTCTGTCATCTGAGGCCAAGTATTTTCCACGATCGCATCTTCCTTTTGGGAAAAGGGTCCAGTTTACTGTTTACCTATTGGCGTCTAGTGTTCCTAGTGTTCCCCTTAGCAGGTCCTGTGTGTCTCTGTACTAAAGATTCCTTAATCCTTTGTCAGATTTCCTGCAAATGTCGTTCTAGTCCGTTGTTGGCCTTTAATTTTATTTTGACAGATTTTCCCCCTGTGGTCCTTCTGCTGTTGTAGTTTCCGTTACTCCTTTCTCACTTAGAAACTTTGTGACTACCCTTGGCCCTTGAAGAACGCAGGGGTTAGGGGGGCCAACCCCATGCACTCACACCCCCTGGAAACGGAAGTGTCACTAGCCTGCTGTTGACTAAAAGAAGCCTCATCAGCAACATAGGCAGTGGGTTGACACATGTTTTGAATCTTACAGGTTTCACGTACGTATTCTCACTGTAAAGTAGGCTAGAGAAGAGAAACATACAACCATAAGGAAGATGCCCGGCCGCTGTGGCTCAGTGGTTGAGCATCGACCCATGAACCAGGAGGTCACAGTTTGATTCCCGGTCAGGGCACAGGCCCGGGTTGCAGGCTTGATATCCCCAGTGGGGGGCGTGCAGGAGGCAGCCGATCCATGATTCTCTCTCTTTATTGGTGTTTCTATCTCTCTCTCCCTCTCCCTTCCTCTCTGAAATCAATAAACATACGTTAAAAATCGTAAGGAAGAAAATAAAATATATTTAAGTGCACTTGCAGCGCTGTGCACATTTACTGGAAAAGTCCGCGCACGTGTGGACCTGTGCAGTTCAACCCGTGTCCTCTCCCCTGCACCTCACACTGTGTGGGCAGGGGGAGGCCGGGGCGCATGCGTGGGAGCGTGGGCAGCCCCGTCCAGGAAGTGGCGGGTCGGCATGCTGGTCCAGGTCCCCACACGTTTCTCAGTGTTTTCCTGGCCGCCAGGTGGCGCCAAGCTGTCGTTGGGACCAGAGAGGACAGCCAGTGAGCTGCCGGTGCCCGGAACCTGGCGATGAGGCCCATGCCTCATGGGGTTCCCCCTTGGGCTCTTCCTTGTTGACCTGTGGCAGGCTGTCCTGTGCTGCTAGGAGCCCGCATTTAATCAGCGCCGGCTGTCCCAGGCGCTGTGTTAACTCCCGCACATGCCTGGCCTCCCTCGCCCAGTCGCAAAGCCTCCGAGTTTGATCCCCAGCGCACAGTAGCGTCTGAGCCTCAGAAGTTAAGCAGGCTGCCCACAGGCAGAGCCGCCGTCACAGAGCCGTAAGGGACTGAACGGACGAGAGGTTTCCTGGCCGCCTGTTGGTATGAACGGGAGGGGGTGGCCCATCTCAGTGCTGTTTAGCCTTTGTGGGTCACAGACCTTTTCAGGAATCCGATGGCGATACCCAGAATTGGACAGACAAGGTCATGGGCATTGGAGGACTTAGGAAGCCCACTGTGAGCCTCTGTCCCAGTTGATTCCCGGGGACCCCTCCTGTATCTGGTGGTCAGGGAGGGGGCTGGGTGGACGGGGGAAGCCTGGAGGTGGGTGGCAGCTGCAGGTGGGGCATGCCCCGTGACCTCTGCCTCTCCCTCAGGATGGCCGTCGTCCCCATCGTCATCAGCCTGACCCTGACCACTCTGCTGGGCAACGCTGTCGCCTTCGCCACCGGCGTGCTGTACGGACTCTCTGCCCTGGGCAAAAAGTGCGTCCGCCGTCCCCGCGCGCCCGGGCGGGGGTGGGGTTGTCTCTCCTCCTGCCCCCCGAGTCTTAGTGAGGAGGGTCTGGCAGTGGCCCTTGTATCCAGTTGTGGAAACTGAGGCACAGAGATCCGTCAGCATCTTCGGGGTGTTCAGCTCCAGGGAATGAGCAGGATCCATGAGGCCTCCTGGGGGTCAGTCTCGCCTCGCCAGCCTGTGGCCGGGATGGTGGACAGGGCTCGGGAGAGCCTCCCCATGCAGGCCCCCCCTGGCACTGTGGCAGGTGCCACCCCCAGCCTGGCACCCAGGCAGCCTCACCACTGTTAGAGGTGACAGGACACGTTTGCCATCAAGCACCAAGCTCTCTGGGGAACCTGAAGGCCCGGGAGGCTGTGCCTGCAGTGACAGTGGGGTTGCTGGCCAGGAACCAGGTCGTGGCTGGGAGGGCGTGTGCCTGGGGCCTGTCCCTGCTGTGACCCTGCCTTGCTGTCTCCCCAGGGGTGACGCCATTTCCTACGCCCGGATTCAGCAGCAGAAGCAGCAGGCTGATGAGGAGAAGCTCGCAGAGACCCTGGAGGGGGAGCTATGATGCGGGTCCAGGGGACCTCCCCACCCTCTCGCTCCTGGGGTTCTGCGTGAGCAAGTTCAAGAGGACGAGCCCTGAAGCATTGACCCTGGGGAACAGCCTGGAGGAGGAGGCATTGACCCTGGGGACAGCCTGGAGGAGGAGCCTTTACCAAGCTCCCATCAGCATCTCTGCACCTGTCCTCACACTGGAGCCCTGTCTGCCCCTCTTCCCAGTTTGCCGTCTCCTGGCCCTGAGCTGATGCTGGGGCGAGGGCTCTGTGGGCCTTGGCCAGCAGCAAGGACATGGGCATTGCCAGCCTTGGTGAGACAGGCCATAGGACTTGGGCTCTGCACCAACAGCCCTCCTGGCCCCCCGGCAGCCTGCGTGGCTGGGAACGGGCCTTGGGTGGACGGCTACAGCTGGCAGAACCATGGGGACCGGGGAGCCTGGAGGAGCTTCCCGGGCGGCCCTGGTCCTGTCTCCAGGTGGGAGGCCGGGCAGCAGCCGAGTGAGCCTCCTCTCTGCTCTCCAGGCAGGAGGCCTCCGGGAGGCTGGGCCACCTCTGTCCACCGGCCTTCAGGGCAGAGCAGTGGCGGAGGGCTGTCTGCTGCTGCCCACGGCCCCAGCCACGCTCCTCCATGGGAGCCCACAGGGCGACCCTGATGCTCCTGGCACACCTGGAGTAGCAGCCGGACAACTGGTGGGACTGGTGCCTCCCCCAGTTCCCTGGGCCTCGGACAGACCACTCCAGGATGCGGCCCACGGCCTGGCCTGAGCCCAGGCTCTCCCCTCCCCCGTTCCCCTGGTGCTAAGGAAGTGGGGTCCTGCCCTGTCTGCAGCCCCACCTTGGTATCCCTGCTGGCCTGCCCAACCTGGTGAGAGCTGGGCACATGGCTGTTCCCACTGCCCCAGGTGCCAGCCCACCAGGGGGCAAGGCCTGGGCAGGTGGAAAGCTGGTGCCCAGGGAGTGGCCCTTTTGGGACCTGTGCCCTGGTCTCCCGCAGGCTCCTTCCACACTTGTCCCTTCCTCTGCCCGTGGCCTGGCCCACTGGCCCCTCTGATTGCCCGGCTGGCCTTCAGCTATTAGGCATGTCCGCCAGGGCCTGGCTGCACCTGGCGGAATGGGCAGGTGTGGAGAATGCTCCGTCTGGGGCCCAGCTCCCGCTGCTCCTCCTCCCGGGCCCCAGGACCCAGGCCCCAGGCTGGGCCTGTTCTGAGCTCCCAGCCCAGGGCAGTGCCTGGCTCTTGGCTTCCCAGAGGGGCCTTTCAGGGTGTGGCAGCCCTGCCCTGGGGACTTGTCCGTGGGCCCCGGTCAGCAGCGTCCTCCAGCAGCCCTCCAGGAGCCCAGCGCCCTGCAGCAGCCAGTGTGGTGGACACGTGCCTTCAGGCTCCTCTGGGGGCCACCCTCCTCAGGCCGGGGCTGGGTCCCAGGCCTCCAGGCTGGTGGTGTGTGTGTGTGTGCGTGTGCGCGCGTGCGTGTGTCTTCTCCATGTGTGCCGTGAATAAGACCTTCTACCTCCCAGTAGGAGCAGCGGCTGTTCGCCCTCTGGGCCCTGATCCAGGAAGGAGGGCGGGTGTCACTCCTGCAGCTTCCTGTCGGTACAGGGAGCTCCCACTGCGGGAGGAGAGGTTGGCTGCGTGTGGCAAGGGAGCCTGCACCTGTGCCCTGCGAGAATTGGGTGGGTGCTAGGCGGGCTGTAGAGTCGGGAGATGGGGCAGGGCCCTCCAGCCCCTATGTCACAGGCCAGCTCGGGCAGGCATTTGCCCAAGGTTCCTAGTGAGCGGCGAGTGGTCCCGGAGCCAGTGACCTGTCTCCCGGGGGAGTCCTGCTTGCAAGAAGCCTCTGTCCAGCGGCGGAGGGGCCACCACAGGGCCCACGCTCGCCTCCCCGTGTCTGGATCTGCCTTCTGGCCTTGGCTTGCTCTGTTTACCTTGACTTTGGAGCAATAAAGCCTGTGGTAGTTTGTATGCTCGCTCGTGCCCTGCCTGAAGTGTGTGGGAGGGATGCCTGGACCCCAGGGATGCTCTGGCCCTGGGAACAGCTGCCCCTTTTCCAGACCGGCCGTGCCACCAGCTGCTTGCCCGAGGCCCCACGGCTGAAAGTGCGGGAGCCTGGCGGGCAGGGCTGAGCCCATGCCTCTGCCTCACGGTGGACAGGTGGGGGCGGCCATAAGGGGGCCCACCTGGGACCACCGCAGGCCCTGGCAACCTTGGCTGAAAATGTGGTCTCACCTGGCTATTAGGGGTCCCCCACCAGAGCTCCTTCCGCTCAGGGTCACAGCTCAATTTATTTTTATAAGTGGGCACACGGTTTGCAGACAGGAGCACTCCCGGGCCCTCGGTTCCAGGCATCGGGACGGTGCGGGGTTAATGTTGGTGCTGGGTGCCATGCCCTGGCTTGTGGGAGTCCAGAGCGTTGCCCATGGTGTCCCCCAGCCCTCCGGTGCAGAGTTCCGCCTCCATCCCCAGGGCCTAGGTGCTGGGTGGCAGCCACTCCTCTGCCTCCAGCAGTCCTCATCGCGGCCTCCGTGCATGAGTCAGCAACTCGGCCTGAGGTTGCCCAGGGTGGCCCGAGGCCCCAGTCCTGGGCGGGTGCTCTCCCGGGTGCATGCTCCCCTGCGGCGCATAGCTGCCTCCTCTGCTCCTGGCCGACGTGTGGGCAGCCGTGCTGCTGGCTGTAGGGTGCCAGGAGGCGCGCCCTGCCAGTCAGTGCTGCCGGCGGTGCTGTCTCCGGCTGGTGGCAGGTTGCTGCTGCCTCCTGGACTCGGGGTTCACCCTGGCCGCCGGGGTGCGGCCCTCCCAGGCGGGCGCTGACCTACTGCAGGAAGGACCTCCTCCCGGTCCGGAAGAAGGACTCAATCTGCTCCAGCGAGCGGCCCTTGGTCTCGGGCACGCAGCAGCCGGTGAACACCAGGTTCAGCAAGCAGATGGCAGCGAAGAAGAAGAAAGGCACCTCCAGGCCGAAGGCGTTCTGGGGGCGGAGAGGGGCTGGGTCACACGGGCACCGGGGGTCCTCCACCCCCACGTGAGCTGCCTGCCCTGCCAGCGTTCGCCACCTTGGGAGCCTCCACCTGCTCTTTGCTCAGAGACCTGGGGCTCCCCCCTGCCCGCAGCCTGAGCTCTAGGGCCTTAGGGGGCACTCCAGGCCACAGAGACCTGCAGCCTTCCTCTGTGCGGGCCTGGGATGTCCTTCCTGCCCAGGGCTCCTCAGCCTGCCCTGCCTGGGCCCTCTGGCCTCAGCCTCGCCCAGGCACCCCCTCCCCACCCAGTGCCGCTCTTACTCGTCTTAGCTGCTCAGGCGCCTGCCTGTAGGAAGCCTGCCACCACAGCCTGGGAGCGTGCGCCTGCGCTCCTGGGCCCCAGCCTCCCTCCCTGCCCCGGGCCCACCTATGCCTCTGCTGGGGCTGGCACACCCGCCTCCCAGCCGTCTCACCCATTCTGGGCCCAGCCCTGCCTGGCCCTGGGTAGCACTGCCAGAGCACCCCATCAGACTCTGCCCGGACACTGGGGCTCAGATCCCGCTGGCATCAGGGCCTGCCAGGCTGGGAACCCACGGGGGCGTTAAGCCAGGTGGGCGCCCTGTGTGTGGCATGTAGGATGCCATGTGTGGCTGCCCAGGAGGGCACATGGCTGAGACCAGACTGCGCAGGCAGGCCCAGCAGCCCTGGAGGGTGACAGAGCGAGCGGGCATGACTTCCGGTGGAGGTCAGCGGACTTCCCAGAACAGCTAGCTCCCCAGCCCGCTGTCCTCTGTCCCGTCCGTTAGCTGTCCCTGCCACGTGGGCCGCAGTGTGGAGGGGCGGGTGCTGCTCTCTTAGAGGGCGCGGTGGAGAAACCCCGGAGGGCCCATGTCCGGCACTCACCACCACCAGCAGGAAGGACTTGGTGAGGGCGAAGGCGGTCAGCCAGCTGACCAGCACGCAGAGCCCCGAGGCCACGCCACGCGCCCGTAGCGGCAGGATCTCAGACATGAGGAGCCAGGTGATGGGCCCCCAGCCCATGGCGTAGCCTGTGCGGGGGGCAGGAGGGCAGCTCAGGCCCCACGGGGGCGGGGGAGCCTCTTCCGCCCCCCCCTGTGCTGCCGAGACCCCTCTCCAGCCACCCGACAACCCAGGACAGCAGTGCCCTGCCCGCGACCCAGCCACGGCCCCTACCCCCACCCCCACGACAGCCCTCCCTCCCGGGCCGGCAGCCCCCAGCCCCCACCGCCACACCTACCCGTGATGGAGAGCATGGTGGCCAGCAGGGGCACCAGGGTGAGGAAGCTGGTGGGTGTGGCCAGGGGCTGCTCTGCGCCCCCTGCGGGCACACTCTCGAGGCTCACGGTGCTGTTGGGGGTCCCGGGCTTGGGGCCAAAGCGGATGTACAGCCCCAGCGTCATGTTGGCAGCAAACATGATGGAGGCTGTGGACGGACACGTGGCCCTCGGGACCAGGACCCTCTGAGCCGCAGCTCCAGGGCGCCCCCTCCACAGAGCCCCCCTGCGGCCCCACCTCCTCCGGGCGCCATCACAGCCCATGGGGACTGGTCCTTCCAGACTGGCAGCTCCCCACCGTGTCTGGGCGTCCACCACACCCACATGCTGTGCCAGCGGGCTGCTTGCTCGCAGGAGCCCAGCAGACCTCTGGGGCAGCTAGTGCGTGCCAGGCCCTGTGCCCGGAGTGCGAGGCGGGGGCCACCAGGGCAGGTTCCACCCAAGCCCCTGGAGCCCAGCCACACGGCTCCCGCCTTGAGCAGCACAGACCTGGCGCTGCTGGCGGGGTGGGGGCTCACCGGAGACGAAGAGCAGGACCTTGCGGCCAGCCCGGTCCATGGTGAGAGCCGCGATCATCACCGCAAAGAGCCTCACGGCGCCCACAATGGCAGCGTCATCCTGGGGGGGCTGCAGGGAGGAGGCCACGGGGTGAAGGACCCTCCTGCTTCCCCTCCCGCCCCCAGGCACTCAGGGTGCTCAGGCCCCATGCCATGGCCCCAGCTCCTGGGAGCATCAAGCCGCTGAGCACCTACTATGTGCCAGGCCCTTTCTCTGGTCCCCCACCCTGGCCTGGGGACCTCTCGGGCAGGGGCCTCTCGGGCAGGGGCGCAGGGCAGGGGCCTCTCGGGCAGGGGCGCAGGGCAGGGACCTCTCGGGCAGGGGCCTCTCGGGCAGGGGCGCAGGGCAGGGGCCTCTCGGGCAGGGGCGCAGGGCAGGGGCCTCTCGGGCAGGGGCGCAGGGCAGGGGCCTCTCGGGCAGGGGCGCAGGGCAGGGGCCTCTCGGGCAGGGGCGCAGGGCAGGGGCCTCTCGGGCAGGGGCGCAGGGCAGGGGCCTCTCGGGCAGGGGCCTCTCGGGCAGGGGCGCAGGGCAGGGGCCTCTCGGGCAGGGGCGCAGGGCCCAGGCGTGGCCATGCTGGTGGGACTGGCCGTCACTCATCTTCAGATCTCATCTCCCTCTGCGCCCAGGGCCGGCAGTGAAGCCAGGCGTCTGTTATCTCCCTTCTGCAGAGGCCGCCAGGCCTGGGGCACGTGCCCCGAAGCTGGAGGCGGACACCCCCGAGGTCTGCACAGCGCTGACACTGCTTTCCTCTGTCATCGGGACCCTTTTCTTTCTTAAACATTTAATCACCTTTCTTTATTTTTGTTTGTTTTTGTTAGTCCTCACCTGAGGATATTTTTTCGTGGGTTTTTAGAGAGAATGGAAGAGAGAGGGTGAGAGACAGAGAGAAACATCAATTGGTTGCCTCCTGTAGCAGCCCTGAGCAGGGCCCCGGGCCGGGGAGGAGCCTGCAACTAAGGCACATGCCCTTGACCGGAATTGAACCGGAACCCTCTGGTCCGCACACTGATGCTCTATCCATTGAGCCAAACCGGCTAGGGCAGTGGTCGGCAAACCGCGGCTCACGAGCCACATGCCGCCCACTGGGATAGGGGTTTAATCACAAGGAACAACAGCAGCCTGTCACTATTGGAATGGAGAGTCTAGGTCAGTGGTCAGCAAACTCCTTAGTCAACGAGTGGCAAATCGCAGCTTGTGAGCCGCATGTGGCTTGGGAGCCGCAGTTTGCCGACCACTGGGCAAGGGACACTTTTCTTTAAAACTTGTGAGCTTTACTTGCAAACGTTAACTCTGAGAACGGGCGTATGCACTGAACCATTACCAGCAGGAGGCCTCCACCTGCACGCGAGCCCACATGCAGCACCTGCAGGGGCCAGGTGGGGGCAAGCGGGTGCCAGGTGGGGGTGAGCGGGCGCCAGGTGGGGGTGAGCGGGCGCCAGGTGGGGGTGAGCGAGCGCCAGGTGGGGGCAGGCGGGCGCCAGGTGGGGGTGAGCAGGCGCCAGGTGGGGGTGAGCGGGCGCCAGGTGGGGGTGAGCGGGCGCCAGGTGGGGGTGAGCGGGCGCCAGGTGGGGGTGAGCGGGCGCCAGGTGGGGGGCGCTGGGCCGGTGCTCACCAGCAGGACGGCGGTGCTGGTGAAGATGGGCTGCAGGTAGACCAGCACGGGCGTGATGCCTGTCAGCTGCTGCAGGAAGCGCATGAGCACAGCGATGGCGACGGGGCGGTACATGTGGGGGTCCCGGGCCTCGGCCCATGACATGCGGCTGCTCTAGAGACACAAGGTGTCGCTCGGGGGCAGGGCCAGCCCTCTAGCCGGTGCCGCCTGCCCAGGACTGCGTGGAGCTGGGTGGGGGCTCCTCGCTTCCCTCCTCCCTGAAACAACCCACGCCAGGGGGGAGGCTGGGGGACCCCTGCCCGGACCCCCGGCTCCTGGACCAGCGGTGGGACAGGGCAGACGTCTGCCTGGCAGGTTCTCCGGGCTCCTAGCATCCCCCGCACGGAGCGTGTGCTCCGGGTCGGGTGGAGCGGGAACACTGGAATCCCAGTTTCCAGGAAAAGCCAGTGAGGCTCAAAGAGGCCGCGGCCACAGGGCTGTGGGCACCAGAGGTGGGGGGGCCGGGGTGCCATCCTCCCCTCCCCCGCACCTGTCTCTGCACGTTGTCCTGGATCTGCTGGAACTCCCAGCGGATGTCGGCCTGGGCCCCGCGCAGCCAGGCCAGCGCCCGCAGGGCCTCGGCGTCCCGGCCCCGGGACAGCAGGAAGCGGGGCGAGTTGGGCATGAAGCTGAGCAGCAGGATCATGACGACCACGGGCCCCTCGCCGGCCACGGCCAGCCAGCGCCACGGCAGCAGGAGGCCTGGGGGGAGGAGGGAGGCGCTGGGGTCCGGCTGGACGCAGAGCCCCTTCCCCCGGGCTCTGAGCACCCTCACCGCCCTCCAGGCTAGTCCCAGCGCCACCTCCTATGGGCGTTCTACCCCCGTCAGCCCAGGCCTCTGTGTTCTAGATCAGGAGGGGCCCCAGGGATGGCCTGGCCCCTGGCCCAGGGCCCTGGCGGGTCTCAAGGCCACAGCGGGGCGATGGAGGGGTGGCCTGAGCAGACAAGAGCCCGGGCCTGCCCCTCCCCCTCCCCGCCTCAGCCAGCTGCTCTGATCCCCCTTCTACGTGGATCCCCCACTGAGACTGCTGGCCCAGACCTGCCCCCCCTGCCCAGATAGGGGGTCTCGTGCCCAGAGAGGGGCAGGGAGCGGCCGTGGGGGACACTGTGTGGTGTGGCCGGTGCGCCGGGAAGCCAGGTGTCGCTCCCCCGAGCCTGCAGCTCCTTTGGGGGCACGTCGCTTCCCTTCCCCGCCCCCCGCCCCCGCCCCCGCCCCCATCCTGCACAAGGAGGTGCTGAGCACCTGTCTTACCAAGCGCGTAGAGGGACAGCGACCCGAACACGGCCATGAGCTGGGGCGTGGCCCCCAGAGCCCCGCGGACGCCGGGGGGAGCGATCTCAGACAGGTACACCTGCAAGACCCCCCACCCGGCCTGTGGTGAGGACGCAGGCGTGGCCCAGGCGGCCGGCCGCGGTGGCGATCCTCGCAAAGAGGGGAGCGGGGTTCCCCGTGGGTCTCTTGTGCGGATCATGACTCACCTCACGCCCTTCCTTGGGCCTCAGTTTCCCTAACTGTCAGGTGGGCAGAAGCACTCAGCTCTGACATGGGGAGTGTGAGGCTCCGGTCTCTGCTCCCCGTGCTGGGCTGGCCCAGCCCCTGGTGGGTGTGTGGGGAGCTGTGGGTAGGACGCGGGCCAGGGCAGGACTTCCCTTTCCTCCCTGTTGCTCAATGCGGATTTTCCACAATTGAGCAACTTGTCAGAGTGTCAGGAAACAGGGTAGGAAGTTTGGGGAGTCCGAGTGGGGGGAGCTGAGGACACGGGGACGGAGGGCCCTGAATGAGCTGCAAACACCCCTTGACCGGTGGGCCCTTGTCTGACGGGGCTCAGGGGCTGCGAGGGGACCTGGGGCCCGGCTGGCCTTACCGGGATGCAGGCAGCCGTGAGCCCTCCCGCGAAGCCCGTCAGGGTCCTCCCCAGCAGCAGCATCCAGAAGGCACGGGCGCCCGCCATGAGCGCGTAGCCGGCCACCGAGGGCACCGCCGAGAACATGATGCTCAGCTTCCGGCCCAGCAGGTCGTTGAGGACCATGGCGCTGAGGCCCCCGGCCGCGGCGCCCAAGGTGAACACGGACTGGAGAGAAGGCGGAGCAGGCGTGGTTGGGCACCGCCTCCCCCTCCCCATCGGGGCCCAGAGACAGCTGCTTCTGCGGGACTCGGGCCCTGGAGGGCAGTGAGCCTCCCGTCGCCAGAGGTGTGCGAGCAGCACGTGGACGGCCGTTCGTGAGGGAGCCCCCCCCCCAGGGAGTCCTGCTCTGGGGAGGAGGGGGCACGTGCCACAGCGGGGCTGTCCAGCCTGGCGTGCACGTCTAATGCTGGAATGGAGCAGACAGGAGGGTCCTGGATTGGAAGCCCCTGGGATTTTAAGGCTCGGGGGTTCTTGGATTCCCCCTAAGCACAGTGAGTAGGACCCAGCCAGTGAGTCGGGCACGCTGCTCAGCCTGTCCGAGCCGCCTCTGCCGCTGTATGATGGGGAGAGATGGCAGCCACCTCAGAGGGCTGCCCTGGAGCCCACCAGCTCTCAGGGCAAATGCCCAGCATGCACCGGGTGGCTCCGTACCCAGCGGGTATGCTGTCTTAGGGAATATGTTGATATGCTGTCTGCCCTGTGACAGCCCAGCTCCGAGGTGGTGGGGGGGGGGCGGGGCGGATCTGAGAACCCGCAACCCAGAGGGTGGAGACTTAAGGGCCGCCTCCCCACCTGCCCTTTCCACGCCGTCTCCATGGTCTTTCACTTCCTCCTTTTGGTTTAGAGGCACCACCGGGCCTCACTCCCCTCCGCCCCCAGCCTGGAGTGTGTGGCAAAGGCGTGACCAGGGCCCTGGAGGGGCTCTAAGGCTGAGTGTTGGAGGGGGTCCCTCCACCCCCTGCCCCGCCCCTACGAGCTCAAAGTGCGGCCCTTACCCCGAACCAGGATGCCTGGGCTTTGGTGAGGCTCAGGTTTGGATCCAAGGAGCGCTCCAGGGCCGGGATGACGGGGGACGTGTAGACCAGGGCGTAGCCGAAGCTGAAGTTGCCCAGCACGGCCGCGAAGGTGGCCAGGAACACCCACTTGTTCTGCAGGGCGCTGGTGGCAGTGCGGGGCGGGGGGGCGGGGGCAGAGAGGTTGGGGCTTTGAGTCCTTCCTTCCCAGCCGCTGCCTGGGCTGAGTACAATGGGTGTCCACGCAGACGGCAGCGCTGGGGAGGGCTGGTCCAGGCCCGTCAGCCTGGCACCTCCCAGGGTCTGAATGCCAGCCCCCTAGGGAAGACCCCGCGGCCCGTGGCTGTGGCTGAGCCACGTCTGGTTTCTGCTCGTGGCTTTGCCCCCCAGGCTTGCTGTGTGACCTTAGGCAAGCCCTTAGCCCTCTCTGGGCCTGTCTCCCTGTCTGTGCCAGTTGCGGGGTGGGCCCGGTCCTGGAGGGCGGGGTGGGGGAGGGGAGACACACAACCAGCTCCCTGGGGAGGACCACCTGGGGAAACACCTGGCCCCTCGGAGGCCCGAGGCGGAAACCAGCCCCCAGCCGCAGCCCCCTTGCCCGGCAACTCTCACCCGACCCGCGTCCTCTCCCCGGGCGACGGGGGCGGCTTCTCGGGGAACGTGTCATAGTCCGGGCCCTCGGCTCCCAGCAGGGGCTCCTGCATGGCCGGCAACCACTGTCACCTGCGCTGCCGACGAGCCGAGCCGGGCAGCGTCTGGCCGCAGCAGCTGGGAGCATCCGGCCGAGCCCGCAGCTCCGCCCCCGGCCGCGATTGGCTACGGGGCGGCCCTGCAGAGCCGGCGCCGGCCAATGGGCGGCCGCGAGGGTGAGGATGCTCGGATGCGGCGCGCTGGCGGGCTTTCCCGGGCGCGGCCTGGGGTGCGGGGTGCAGCGCTGGACCTGGGCGGCCGGGCTTTCCCGGGCGCGGCCTGGGGTGCGGGGTGCAGCGCTGGACCTGGGCGGCCGGGCTTTCCCGGGCGCGGCCTGGGGTGCGGGGTGCAGCGCTAGGGTGGGGCGGCCGGGCTTTCCCGGGGCGCGGTCCGCGCTTCGTGCGCCCCTGAGGATGGGAACCCGCCCCCGGGGGAAGCGGCTCGACCTTCGTGCGGGGCCTGGAGGCAGAGCCCCCGCCGACGCCTCCGTGTCCATGTTGGGGTCCGAGCAGGCACCTGCACCGGGGCGCAGACTGCGTCCCACCCGGAGCTCAGCTCGCTCCGGCTGCGGGAAGCTGGAGCCGCTCGCCAAGGTCACCGCCAAGGTCACACCGCGAGCTCGCGGCTCCTTCCACTGGGACCCGGGAGCGCCGCCTTGCGCCCAGCGCCCTCCCTGCCTCGCCGCCTCGAGTCCCTTTCCTCCCGCGACGCGGGGAAATAGGCTGACAGCGAGGCTCTGTGGGGTGAAGGCAGAGGGAGGAGGGGGTGCCCTCGCTCTGGGGCCCCAGCACCCCGTGTTAGCCCTCCGTCGCCTCCGTTTCTGGTCTTTGCTGCTCGCCGAAATGGCGTGGGCTCGTGGGAAGCAGCCAGGTGATAACACGAAACTTTTAAACAAACGGAGAGCAGAAACGCAAATTCCCTGGAAAACCGTCCACCTCAGAACACACTGCCATGCCCAGGCCCGGCTCTCTGGGCGGTGCAGAGGGAGGGCTGCCCCAAGGATGGGCCACAGCATGTATTTTAAATGGATCCATTGTTGCCGAGCAGTTGGGTTTTTTCCAGACGTTCACTATTAAAAGAGTGCTTTAAGAAGTTTGTCCTAGTTCCCTTTTATTATTAAAGGAACAGTCACAGTATCGGAGGAGACAGCCGGGCTCGCATCTCAGTGCCTCTCTCCCCCGGGCCTGCATGCCGTGTCGCCCATCCTGCGTGGACACGGTTGCGTGACCCCCTTGAGGCGTATTTCAAGCGTTTTCTTACCACCCGGGACGCAGGCTGTGGGCCAGGCACGCCCAGGAAGCGCGGGCTTACCGGTAACGCTGCACACCCTCGTACCGTACTTTTAAGATGTCACACGTCCTAACTGCACCTCTGTGTGCGCCCCTATGGCCACTGCCCAAGTCAAGAACCGGCGCTTCTGGTCACCCCAGGGAGTCTGACTGTCCCTCCCCGTCCTACCCCCCTCCCGAGCCCCGGACTCTGAGCTCTGTCAGTGTGGATTAGATTCTGCTGCTCTCGAACCCCGTACACACGGAGCCCGGCTCTTGTTTCTGGCTTTCCCCCCAATTGGTTGGTGTTATCGTTACTTTTTGAAAATATATTTTTACTGGTGTCCCGGTGCACAGGTTTGTGCACATTGAGAGGAAACTAATTAGAAGAAATATTTTAACCTCGCTATTTGCGTCTTGCTAATGAAAAGAAAATAGGATTCTACCGAGTCTCCTATCTACCTTACTCCAGGACTAATGTGAGGATCAAATGAGATGAGGCGCGGGAACACGCTTCACAGACATTTGGTTAAACTCACGTGTTTGCGCCTGGCGGTAAAGCAAGTCATGTTCCCGGGCTGAAGAAACCCCAAGGAGGCTAGTTGCTAGGGAGAGGAAGCTGGGTGTTGCTATGTGATGTCATTACCCAGTGTCCTCAGCCACCGTTTCAGGGCTGGGCTGGTCTGTGGGCCGCATTTTGTGCCGTGGGGTCTTGGTAGCGTTGGCTGCCATATGTTGGTGTGTCGCTCCGGGGTGGTGGCGGGGCCTGTGTCCCACTTGGGAGAAGCCGAGTGTTGGTTTGTCGGCACCAGGTCTGTGGTGCCATTTCTCTGTAAATGGCCAGTGTGTGTCATGGCAGCTCCTGCACTGAGTGTCTGCCCCCTGGTGGTCAGTGCGTGTCATAGCTACCAGTTGAATGGATGGACACTTAGCCTTTTATATATGTACTAGTGGCCCGGTGCATGAAATTCGTGCACATTACAGGGGGATTAATTAGAGGAAATAATTTAATATTGCTATTTACCCTTTCTCTATAATAGAAGTGTCAGAGATGAAAGAAAATTAGTAAAATGTATATGGAAACCTTCCTCCTGTCAGAGTCTGAGGCGCAGCATGGGACCCAGAGTCAAGTCCCCGCCCACCCACATGTGCCTCAAAATCGTGTGAGACCCAGAACTGGCCACTCCCCCCCTCTGCACTGGGCAAGATCCAGATCCGGCCAGTCCCACCCTTGTCAAGCCCCGCCAGGCAGGGGACATAGCCTCAGGTCCCCTGGCCTGGTGCCAGGATGGGGGGGCATGCCTTGAGGCCCCCCGTTAAGCCCCGCCAGGTGGGGGACACGGCCTGAGGTTCCCCGTCAAGCCCCACTGGCAGGGGGGCACGGCCTGAGTTCCCCCCACCCAGCACTGGGGGTGCACCTTGAGGTTCCCTGTCAAGCCCTGCTGGGTGGGGAGCATGACCTGAGGTCCCCTGTCAAACCCCGCCAGGTAGGGGGGTGCAGCCTGAGGTCTCCCGGCCTGAAGTCCCCTGTCAAGCACCACAGGGGTAGGGGAGGGTATAGCCTCAGGTTCCTGCTAATTGCTCGTTAAGGCTCCTTATGGGAACTTGGCTTCAGTTGTGGGTGTAGCCATCTTTGTGACGGAGTGATGGTCAATTAGCATATTCCCTCTTTATTAGCTAGGATAGATTGATTTCAGAGAGAGGAAGGGAGAGGCAGAGAAATATCAATGGGGAGAATTATGGATCAGCTGCCTCCTGCACGCCCCCCACTGGGGATTGAGCCCGGGCCTGTGCCCTGACCAGGAATTGAACCTTGACCTCCTGGGTCGTGTTCTTGGGTCAACGCTGGGCCATGTGTTTTCTTGAGTGACATGAACGCACATTACGTGTGTGGAGGTTGATGAGTGTTGGCAACTGTGGAACCCAGACCCTGCCCCCCGTTGTGATATAAGACGTTCCATCCACCTAGAAGGTTCCTCTGTGCACTCCCGCCCCCCTCCCCCCCCCCCCGGGCCCAGGGACCACTGCTCTTCCTTCTGGCTGCAGCCTGGCTCTCTCCTTCCTAGACTGCCAGGGAGAGGGAACCGCAGGCCGAGAGCCTTTGCCCGCCTTCTCCCCCTCCGCGCGGCCACGGGTCACCGTGCTGCCTGCGGGGCGGTCCCCCCTGCCGCTGCGGAGGCAGGCGCCAGTCTGCCCTCCCCTGGGGGGCAGGCAGCTCATCTCCGGGCTTGGCTGGAGGGGAAAGCGGGCCTGCCCCCTGTGTCCGTGGCCCGTGCTCCTGGCTCTGGGAGGTTAAGTGGATGAACCTGGATTTGCTCAGGAATCTCCCATCTGGCGTCGGGGCTGTGTCTCCCACGTTCGCGTGGAAAAGCAGCCATCGAAGAGCAGCTCTGTCCTTGGGGGCGGCTGCCCGGGGCGGTGACCGTCTCCACGGTCCTCGGGCCTCTGAGCCTGCCCGCGCTGGGCTGTCTTCTTGCCTGGCCACCTCACCTGGGTCTGCTCTGAAGGGCTCTGGCACCTGGCTTCTGGGGGGACAGGGTGTGTAAGGCTCCTCCCCCTCCCACTGCACCTGGTGTGGCGGGGCGCGCAGGGGGTGCCAGGAGCTCCTTGCCAACTTGAATTCAGGGCCCTCCCCATTTCTTTAGCCTCCCACACAGCTGGTCTGCGAGTGGGGACGTGTGACTCCCTGGCCCGGGGAGAGGGGATTCCCCTCTCTGCCCTGGACACACCCATGAAGGGGCTGGGCCCCTCACTTCCCCACCCCGAGCCACAGCCCCTCCCTCCTTCAAGGAAGTGTCCTTAGCAAACCAGGGGACAGGGACAGCTCTGGGACAGGCCCCTCCCAGGACGGGGAGCCCAGGGCTGGGAGGTGAGCATCCTGCAGACCCGCAGGCTTGGGGGAGGGGCCGGGGCCACCCCGCTCCCGGATTGTCCCCATCCCTGCATCCCTGCTGGTCCAGGGCCTGGAGCTGAAAGGCTGACCGGTCCACGCTCTGTCTCTGGACACAGGAGCCCGAGGAGGGCTCGCCGGGGCTCCTGGGCGCTGCCTAGCGAGTGGTTCTCAGAGCCTCACTTTTCTCACCTGGAAGATTCCTGAAACCTGGTGCCCACCCTTGACCTAGCTCCTCGAGCAGAGACCTCTGTTGGGAACTGGCGGAGCTGCATTCCAGGCCTCCTGGCACTGGGCAAGAGGTGAGGCGTGGGAGGGGATGCCAGGGACCCGGCCTTCCCCTCGCTCTGGGCCCCCAGGAGTCCATTTTAGAGGCGAACACCGAGGCTCAGCGAGTTGCTGCCACGTGGCCCCTTGCTCTCGTGGTGCCTGGAGGGCTTCCCTCCGACGGATGGGAGGACAGCCTGCCCCTCACCTCCTCCTTCCCACAGATGGGCGGGTCAGGGCCCCTGGGGGAGAAGGCCTCCACCATCCAGCTGCTCGGAGCCCCCGCCGCCCCCCTGCTCGGAGCCGCCCCCCGCCCGGCTCCCGGTGACGCTGACCCCGGCCCCGAGGCCTCGGACCTGGTGCCGTCCGTGAGCCTGGCCGCGGCCCTGGTGCTGCTCTTCGTCCTGCTCTCGGCCTGGCTGGTGTGGGACAGGCGCCTCCACACGTCCGGCTAAGGTGGGCCCCCGGGAAGGGGGTGAGGGGCTTTCCTGGGATGGGCCTGGCACAGAACGGTACAGGGGGAGCAGAGCCGGGGGCACGGAGGTGGGGGGTGCAGGTGGAAGGGAGGGGCTGGCCTCCCAACCACACTCTGGGTCAAACCCAGTGGGCAGCAGCTCACAGCAGCCCCAGGACGACTCCTGGGGGCCCCAAGCCGCCCACTGGAGGGCAGGGACCTGTGAGCGGCCCCGCCGTGCTGCAGAAGGTGTCTGGGCTGCGGGGCGCGACCCGTGGGGCCTCAGGTGGCGGCTGAGAGGCAGGGGCTCAGGCACAGGGGCTGAGCTCGCTCGTCCAGGTGTTGCTAGAAAAGGCAGGTGACCCCGGGCGTCTGTGAACCTGAACCGAGTTGAAGTGCTGGGGAGGGAGTTTCGGCTCGGCGAGGGCCAGAGGGGCCGCACGCTCCGCTGACTAGCTGGGGGGAGGGCCGTTGGGGGGCCTGCATGGGGCCTTGCAGACGCAGAGACCACCAGTGCCAGTACCGCCCAGGAGGGTCTGAACCGGAGACTCCTGACCCCAGCCGTTCATGGCCGGCAGCCGTGCCCGAGGCCGGCACTCCCCGAGGAAGGCCCATCTGCAGCCTCACGGAGCCGCCGTTGTCTGCTGTGTCTACGATCACATCTCTTTGGAATGTCAACGCACCTCTCCTTTCCCCGGGCCCCTCGATGCCCCAGCACCCCTCTTCGGAGGCCTCCGAGCCCCTCCCTGTTGAGTTGATGGGTGACAGTTAACTGCCCTGCACCGCCCTGAGTGAAAGATGCACATGTCTTCACTTTTTATCCTGTCCAGGGCCGCCCGCCTCCTAGCCCATCGCCGGGGGAGCTCACGCGGCCCACCTGCGCCTGCTCTTCTGACTGGGATGTAGGAAGCCAGGGCAAGGCCGCCATTCTCGGAGCCTGATCCCTGTCGGCGGAGATGTGGCTTCCCGGCGATTGTTGACAGTTTGGCTCAAATAAACATGAACGTTCTTTATGGGATGGAACGTTTTTTACACTGACACCCACGTACCCGTAGCCGACACCACCGCAGCCAAAGCGGTAGCCGTAGCCGATGCCATAGCGGACACTCCCTGTGTGCCCCCTCTCCCTCCTTCTGGGACCCAGCAAACCCTTGGAGGAAGAAGCACCCCATCCCCGCCCCGCCCCGCCCCTGCCAGCGGGGATACCCTGGTCTTGGCCGCCACCTGGTGGCGGAAATCAGAATTGCAATCTGCTGTGAGATTTCCCCGTGGGGTTTCCATCTTTAGACAGAGGACGGGAAGGTGTTTCATTATTTGAAGCGGAAAACGGTGAGATTGCGGATAAGCACAAACCCCACTGCCCACAGAGAACCTTTACCTTCCGCCGTTTATTTCCTTTCCCTCCGTTTCTGTGTGTGTCATCGCCTTGCCAAAGTGGTCCCCAGGAAGAAGGCGGAGGGGGTGGGCGAGCGGCTGGTCCAGGGGGTGGTCCCTGCGAGGCCATCGGTGCCGTCCTGCCCGCAGCGCCCCTCTGGGACCGCGACAGGATGCGCACATTTCTGGCGGGGGGAGGGGCACGGAGACCTGCAGGTTGGGACCCAAGGCTCCGGACTCCGCCATCTCCACGGAACAAATACACCTGCCCCCCTCCCCCCCAGGACCCCCCCCCGCCGCTCCCCCCGTTTGCCAGACCTGCGGTGGCGGGGCGGACAGGGCTCTCCTCCCCCAGCCCGCTGTCCCTCTGGGGTGTCCCCCACCCACATCCTGCCCTCCCAGGGCCCTCCCTGCTTCTCCTGCACCCTGGAGTCGGGGCACACCTGTGTCCAGACTGGGCTGCTGGAGCTGCGGCTCCCTCTCCCCGCATGGACTGGTCTGGGGCCTGGACCCCGGCTGCCCAGGAAAAGGCAGGGGGGATGTAGGAGCCTCAGAGGCAGGCTTTGGGGGAGGGGTGGCGGTGGACCCTGGAGGTTTGGGGGCCTCGTTGAGAAGTGGGGTGGGCGTTTCAGGTGGGGGCACTGAGAGTGAGGCCTGGCCGCTGACCTGTCGCCAGTACGACGGGACGTGGGGACAGACACAGGAGCCTGCTCCTCAGCTGACCCTCCGCCGGCTGCAGGGAGGGAGGCCTGATTCCCGTCCTCTGAGGCTGCCCCCCGCCCCCCCCTGCTCCCTCCCTCTCAGGAGCTTCCTCCCTGCCCCGCAGGCCCAGCTCCAAGCTCAGGCCCAGGGCCCAGAGGTTAGATTCCCCCAGGGACCCCCAAAGGCCCACGTCCCTCTCCACACCCCCCACAGCCTCCCAGAGCAAGGTCCTTGGCTGCATCCCTCCAAGTCACGGGCTCCAGGCTGCCCCCACCTCCTCCAGAGGTGCTTCCAGCCGGGGGTTCAGGAGCCCCCTGGACTTGGCCAGGGCCCCAGCACTGCCTGCCGTCTGGGCTCCTGCGTGACCAGGTGGGCGAGGCGGCGTGGCTCTGCTATTTGCATTTCTGACCAGTGCCCAGGGAGATGCCGGTGGCCGCCCGCGTCCCAGCACCTGCCCGGCCCCAGCACAGGCGCGTGGGCTCCTCCGGAGAACTCACTGCGAGGAATGTGCTCGGGTCAGGCAGTGACCGCTCATACACACGGTGGCTCTGCCTTGGCTGTTCCTGCCCCCTCCCCTCCCAGGGGTGCTGGCAGCCAGAGGCCGGAGGTTGGGGGAGGACAGCGGGGGGGGGGGAGGATATTGGGGGCCTGCTCAGAGGCAGCCCTGCCTCTCACCTCCTCCTTCCCACAGATGGACGGGCCAGGGCGCCTGGGGAGAAGGTGTCCCTCCGCACCCCCCCAGGCTCCAGCCTAGTCCTCACGTGTGTTGGGGCGGGGTGGGCGAGCTGGGGCCGTGGCATGGGGCTGGCAGGCGGCCCCTTGAGCTGGTTGTCAGGGAGATGCTGGGAGCACGTGCGCTTGTGCGTGCATATGTATGCATGCGTGCACATGTTGTGATCATGCACACATGGGGGCAGGCAACATGATACAGCAGGTGCACCTGCATACGTGCATGTATTTATGTGCATGCCGATCACATGGACATGTGTGTGCACATCTCTGTACAGGTGCACACTGCATGCATGTATGTGTGTACATGCAGGTGTGGCACATGTGTGCCTATGTGTTTACTCCATGTGGCCTCCCTGGGAGACCCGGATGGGTGGGCTGGCGCCTTGCCTGCCAGCCTGTCTGGTCACGGCGGGTGGGCGTTTGTGAGGCCGAGTCAGGGTGGCCCACGGAGGGGCCGGGCGCTTCCCCTCTGGGGGCGGCCGTCTCCCTTCCCAGCAGCCCTGGTGGGGGACACGACACTGCTAAACCCGCTTCTTTTTCTGAAGGGGCCCCGCTTTTGTTTGGGGTGGCGATGTGCCTAACTGGACACAGACCCGAGCCCCCTGTCGCCAGGTGGCAGTGAGCCCGCGCTGGCCCTGGTAGCTGGGATGTCCAGGGGGGCCATTCCCGACGAGAGAGGTTTCGGCGCTTCCTCCCGGGCGGCGGCCCTCTGGCCACCGGGAGGCGAGAGCCCCCGCGAAGGACAGCGGGCGAGGCAGGAGCGGCTCCCTGGTGACGTCGCGCGGAGCCTGGCGCTGTGCTGTATGACACAGGGCATCGGCCCCTCCTCACCGGATTAAGGGGCCTGGAGACAAAGGGGCTGGCACCCTCCTCCCTGCATGCCCTGAGGGCACCATCAGAGCACGTGCCAGCCGCGGCCCTGCCTCCGTGGCTGCCAGGTGAGGACGACACGGCAGCACAGGGGGTGCGGAAGCCGGAAGAGGCGGTGCCACCCGGACGACAGGTGGGCGGAGGGCAGGGGGCAGGTGCCCAGCCATGGCGCCATCTTCTGGACCTGGCACAGCCCCTCTAAGAGCTGGGCCCGGAGCCACCCTGCCCTGTCCTTCACACCAAAGACCCGGTCGGACCTCCAGCGGCGTGGCGGGGACCTTCGGGGCGTTTCGGCCGACCCAGGGGTCTCGGCGCACCCTGCTTGGGCGCGAGGAGGTGCAGGAAAGGCCAGGGGGCTGGCCCGTCCCTCTCGGGCCATCAGCCTCTCCTCGGGCCGTGGCTGTGGCCCTGCCCGCTCTGCTCCTGGGGGTCCTGGCAGGGCGGCCGTGAGCCTGGGGTCACCTGTTTACTGGGGGCTGAGCAGGGCCTCCGTGGGCACACGCAGGCGCAGCCCCAGCTGGAGGCCCGGCGTCCTGGATGGGCACCCGTGACCGTGACCGTGACCGCCTGCTTTCCCCTCGCTTGGGGACCAGGGTCAAGGCTGGAGGTGGCTGCTGCCTGTGGATCAGAGTCTGGTCTGATCAGGTGACGTGAGTTCTTCCCCCTCAGGTCTGTGTGCTGGGGGGGGGGGGGGGTGGTGAGGCCTGGGCCTTCTGGCAGCCAGATGCACCCTGACCCAGCTCTACCCACCCTGGGACTCCCCTCTGCAGTTGGGATGGGGCAGGCCTGGGGCTGGGCGGACCTGGGGCTGGGCAGGCCTGGGGGTGGGCAGGGTTAGGGGCGAGACCCACCTGGCCCAGAGGCCTCGCACCCCGCCGGCGGGCGTGTCTGCCTCCCGGCTCAGCCAGCGGCCTCCGGGACTCGCCAACTTGTACAGGCGCTAAGTCGCGCAGCAGCTGCTCCTCTGCTCCAGGGGACAGCCCAGCTTTCAGGGCGGACACGTCCTGGCCGGCGTGTGTGAGCGAGGCTCGCTCTGTCCCAGCCGCTCCCTGGCCCCCCTCCCACCCCGCCAGCCGGCTGCAGGGTCAGGCCGGACCACGGCCGCGCTCAGACGGGCCACACAGGGACCCCGGCTGCAGGTGGCCCGGGAATCCTCCCTCCCTTAGTCCTGGCCCCTGTGCTGGCCCGTGGGCGCCTCGTCAAAAGCGACTGAATTTTCATCTTGTTTTGCTCATGGTTAAGAATCTGTCAAAACCATTCCATGGGAGACCTGAGGGCACCCCAGGGGCCCAGCCTTGGCCAGGGAGATGTGGGGTCCCGGGGCGAGAGAGGCAGAGGGGCTGGGGGCGCCGTGCCCGGGTCCTGGCTGGTGGCCCTCCCCGAGCAGCTGGGCTCTGTCCCTCGGGCCTTGCCACTCATGGGACCATCTCTCCACTCCCCGGAGGGGGAAACCGAGGCTCTTCTGCAGCTTGCCAGCGCCCCGCTCCTGACGCCTCACTCCTGGGCAGTGGCTGAGTGGGGACTGTCCCGGCTCTGCTAGTGGTCTGTGGGCCTGTCACCTTGCAGCTGAGAGGGCTCACCTGTCCCGTCGTGGGCGCGGCTGGGGGCCAAGAGGAACAGGAGGGGCTGCCCGGGGGTCCCCCTCACAGCCGGGGGTGTGCCCAGAGCCCGGTCCGGCCACCGCCTTTGAAACACCTGCACCGTGAGGCCTGAAATGTGCATGGGGTCCTCGGCCAGGAGCCACAGCCCTGCCTGGGGGGCCTCAGGGCCACCTGAGTCTGCAGACAGAGACATCCGGGACCAGTGTTTGTGCTCACACGGGCGGGCTGCACTCTGCCTGCTGGGCTCTGTCCAGGGCCCAGGCCACCCTCTGCTCCCTCCCAGGCCCTGGGGAGTGTCCACAGGCCACAGGCCGAGGGCAGCGGGAAGGCGAGCATCCAGCAGCCCAGCCGCAGGCCCAGGTCCAGGAGCCCTGCCGCCCAGGTCCCACACAGCTCCGAGTCCTGGTCCAGGAGGGTGTGTGTGTGTGAGAGAGAGAGAGAGACACACACAATCCCCCACCCCCGCTTCCCCCCCCCCCCCGGCCAGAGTGCACCACAGGGCAGCTTCCAGAAGGAAGCGTGGCATGGGAGTCTCCGGGCGGGGCCCATGTCCAACACCGTCCTGGGACCTCAGTTATGTGCACGCCACCCCCACCCCACCCCCACCTCCTGCTGGGTGCAGGGGCTCGTCCTGTGGGGCTCATGACCAACATGGATTCCCACCAGCTGTTGCCCCCCGGGAGGCCATGCCCACTCCACACACGTGCGTGGACACACAGGTCTGTGCACACATGACCGCATACACACGTGTATCAGGTAGGCGAACACGTGTGCGCGCATGTACACAGGCATGTGCGCACACACATGCGTGTATGGACATGTACACACATGCTTGAACAAAGTGACCCCACTTCCTGTTTGGCCGTCTGGCTGGTCCCAGCGAGTTCCTGCGGCTCGTCCAGAGGCCGTGTGCTTCCCAGGCCCTTGGTGTCCAGCGAGCAGGCCTGCCCCGGGGCTCCGGGTCTGCTGGGAGACAAAGGCCGCAAGACCCTGGGCAGGCCGGGCTGGCCACGGGCCCCGTGGCAGCAGGAGACGGCTTGGGGCCTGGAGCAGCTCTGGAGGCCCCGGGGAGGGGGGGATGCTGGGTGGGAGACGGACGGGCTTCCCAGCAGGCGGGAGCCATCGCTGCGGGCAAGAGTCACTCAGCAGGTGGGGCTGGAGCCTGAGCCCGAGCAGGGTGTCGAGGGGGGAGCAGTGAGACTGCGGGCCAGAGTGTGCCCAGTCTCAGACACTCATGACTGGCCTGGTGCGAGGTGACATTGCGAGGCCATGTGTGTGTCTGTGCACATGTGCGTGCGTGTGTGTGCCTCTGTTCACGGACGTGTCAGTGTATGTGTGTGCACACGTGTATGCACGTGCCTGCATGTGTGTCCAGTGCCTGTGGCTGCTGGGCTCCGACTCCTGCCTGTGGGTGAGGGTGGGGCTCCCTGAGGCCCCTCCAGCTGCACCTGAGCATCCAGGGCAGGAGCCCTCTTCTCCTGGCACCTTCCCTTCCCACCAGACTCACCAGAACCGCAGCTGGGTGCCCTCGGGCCCCTCCCCGGCTGTCCCTCCAGCCACGGCTACCGTCCCTCCTTCTGCCGCAGGCCAGCAGCGCACCCGGTCAAGGCCCAAGCTCGGGGCCGGGTCCCGGGAGGGCTAGGCGGGCGGCTCCAGTTCAGAGACTGGCTTTGAAACATTCCCACACGCTCTTGAAATGAGGGGCTCACGTGAAGCAACCCCAGGTCTGGGGGTGCCATCCCGCACCTCTGTCTGGGCAGCTCCCACAGGACGCTGGGCGCCCTCTCAGGCTCGGGGCATGGCCGCCGTCCTCCGGCGCCTGGGGAGCGAGGCTGCTGCCTGAGACTCGGGCCCACAGTGGAAGCCGTGCCTCCTCGGATCTGTCCCAGGTGCCTCGTGCCTCAGTTTCCTCCCGCCCCTCGGGGAGGAGGGCAGGCGCGCCGCCCCAGCTACTAAGGTCGAGGGCGCACCCCCACGGTGTGGCCCCGCGCCCTCCCCCGCTGCTGGCCGGGGCTGCAGATGCAGACTTGGAACCGGCCTCTGCCTCAGGGAAGCGGAGCTGCAGCCACTTGGCCCTTGGCCTGGCCTCTGTCAGGAGCTGGGATCCTCGCCTCCGCCAGCCGGCGGGGCGGGGCGGGGCCGAGCAGCCGCCTGGCCTCCGGGAAGGGCTCCTGGGGCCAGGCCACGGGCTGGGCGCGCTGCCCTCCCGAGCGGCCCCTCGGGGCTCCCGTCCACCCTGTCCCGGCTGGGACTGACCGGAGGTCTGGGAGCTGACAGGCTTGAGACAGGACACGGCCCCGACCTCGGAAGGTGCGTGACCAGACTGCAGCGGGACCGGAGGTGATGAGCGTCCCAGTCAGCGGAGCGATGGGCATCGTGGGCACCGGGGAGACCGTGGGCTCCGAAGCCTCTGCCTGGGGCCAAGCCCTGCCGCTGACCTTGACCTTGACCTTGGGCACACTGCCGGCCGTCCCTCAGGGGAGGACAGCACCGCCCCTGGGGGGCTGAGAATAAGCCAGTTCGTGCCAGAGCACCGAGTGGCTGCAGCCCTAGGCCGTGTCCGAGGACACGTCCCTGACGGGGGATGGGAAGGGGCTCCTTGTTTGTCCGCACGTTAGATTTTTGACGCCACACACGAAGGACTGGCGTCGTTTCTGAACGCGTCAGATGGTGGGTGAGCAGCCTAGCATCGTTGCCTGTGTGTTGCTCAGGTGGAGACAGATAAACTGGAAATCACTGGCAGCCTCAGAAAGCTCTCTCTGTCCACCACACGCTGATGGGGGGCGTGGGGGTGCTGACCGCAGGGCTGGGGCTGGGGCCTGAGACCTCACAGGGGACGAGACTCAGAGAGCCGGCGAGGCCAGCCTGTGGGGTGCAGAGCTTGACACGGCAGGTGGTGCGAGGCCACTGGACGCTTTGAAGCCGCAATTCGAGCTGAGGGCGAGGGGCGGCCCCAACCCCCTGCTGGGCACGGGCTGGCGGTGCCGCGGGCTCAGACCAGGCCTCCTCCGGCCACCGGGGCCGTGTGCGGGATTCGGGCACCGGTCTCACCGGTCCTTGGACCCCAGCGGCGGTTCTGAGTGGGTCAGTGAGAGCCACGGCGGGGGTTCCAGACCCCGCACAGCCCCTCCCGAGGGGCCCCTGCCTCCGCCCTGCAGACGGCACGGTCCAGTGCAGCTGCCTCAGTCCTCTGCTTGGGGCTGGAGGTGGCGTCCCAGCGGGAGGGTCTGAAGGTCGGAGGTGGGGGGAGGCTGCCTGGCGAGGCCGGGACGGGGCCAGGCAGCTCTGGGACACGCCGTCCCCTGCCGGCCTCCTGGCGCAGGGCCCGTGCGGGGAGTGGCGTCTGACCCCGAGTTCCAGGCAGGGCCGGGGCCGTGTCCTCAGGACACAGCTGTGCCCAGCTGTTCCCCGAATGCCATGGGAGCTCTCCCCCTCCCGGCAGCTCTGCGGGCCGCGGGACACAGCGCCCCTTGGGGTAACAGCATGAAGACCAGACCCGCTTGGCTGGCAGAGTGGGAGGCAAAGGGGTGACCTCCTGCGGCTCCCAGGCCTCCCCCCCCCCAGGGGGGGCAGGTGTGTCCATGGGGCTTGCTGGGCGCAGGCTGTGCAGCCGCCGGGGGAGCAGCTCGGAGCTCCCTCCTCGTGGCCACAGGGTCACCGCGGCTCCGGGAACCCCAGGGCTCAGGCCAGAGCCTGCAATGCGTCCCGTGGGAGCCGTCGCCGCGGGCAGGAGGCGGGAAACAGCTCGTGTTCCCACGGCAGCTCGGCCACTGGCCTCCGCGTCACGGAAGTGCTCGGAGCCCTGGTGCCCGGGTGCAGTGGGCTCGCTCCCGCCCCGGCCCCCAGAATGAGGGCACTCAGAAGGGGGGTCCCAGCCTGGAGACCCAGCCTGCACGGGGGGGGGTCCCCCTGGAGGGAAGAGCCTGTGCCACTTCCTCCCAGCGCCTCTGTGGGGGAGGGTTTACAGACACAGTCCCCTCCCCCTTCCCCCCACACCCCTCACACCGACACTCCCCCCCCCCCCCCCCCCCCCGCTGCCCCAGCTCAGCAAACCGCTGGCCTGGCTCAGAGCTTCGGCAAGTGGGGCGCCGGCCCCTTCGGCAGCACCCACACACACAGAAGGCAGAGTTAGGGCCTGGGTGGCCCAGCGGAGACAGGGTCACTTCTGGACTGTGGCCGCCGCTGACCGGCGACGGAGCCTGCTGTCACCGACAGAGCGGGATGGATTGGACGCCGGGCCTGGCACTCACTGGGGGCGACGGCCCAAGGGCAGGCTGCCTGCGCGTTTTGAACTTGGAGGGTTAACCCTTGTTCTCATAGGCAAACCGGGGCGTCGTTATTTTTGTTTTGTTTTGGCTCCTTTGAGGCCAGAGGAAGACAAAGCGCAGAGCCCGGCCCTGCTGGGGTCCAACAGGAGGCCACCCCCGTGAACCTGGGCCTCCCCGCACCGGCAGGGCCACCCGGAACCCGTCTGCCCAGGCGGCATTGCACTTCACGCCGTGGTGCTGGGGTGCGGAGGGGGCTGGCCCTCCGCTGTGAGGCCTCGGCTCATGCCCGCAGTCGCCCCCAGACCTCAGGCCGGGTGTTCAGTGCAAAGGGCTCTCTGGCCAGGCACCCCGCCGTGCGGCGGAAGCACACGCGGACACCTTCTAAAGGGCCCAGCTGCCCGGCAGGAGCCGCCCCGCGGCCCAGCTTGTCCTGCGCGCGAACCGGTCAGGGTTCGATTCCCAGCCAGGGCACGTGCCCAGGTGGGGTGCACGCAGGAGGTAACCGATCGATGCTTCTCTGTCTCATCGATGTTTCTCTCTCCCTTCCTCTCTCTCTAAAATCAATAAAACGCAGCCCAGCTGGGTGGCTCTGGGGTGGAGTGTCCACCTATGAGCCAGGAGGTCAGGGTTTGATCCCCGGTCAGGGTGCAGGCCCTGGTTTCGGGCTTGATCCCCCGTGTGGGGCATGCAGCAAGCGGCTAACCAATGATTCTCTCTCATCGTAGATGTTTCTCTCTCTCTCCCTCTCCCCGAAATCAATAATAAAATAAAACAAAACCAATAAAACATTTTTTTTCTAGAAAGAGAAAGCGAAATAAAAAATCTAGCTGACCTCCAACAAAGATAGCTAGGCCGAGAGCCTACTTTGCAGTAGCACCCACACAGCAGGTCACCCCAGGCCTGAGAGCACATGGCTGTCCAACGATAAAGGCCGTTAGAGGCGAATGAAAGGCAAGACAGTGTCCCACCAGCACCTCGTGCCGAGGAAGCGTGCAGGGAAGGTGTGCAGCAGGTGGAAAGCACCCCCAGGGAGGACAGTGGGGGTGTAACTGCGGGGGAGGGTGGGTGGTCAAGGAGACTGTTCCCACGTGGGCAAACGGACTCGCACAAGGGAGCGAGCACGCCACGGGGGACCTCCGCGGAGATGAGCACACCTGTGAGGCGACCGCGGCCGGGAAGGCAGGCGGGGAGTCATGGGGATGGCAGGCTCTGAAGTCCTTGTGGCGGTCGAGAGGGAGGGACAAGTATTACTGTAGGACAGACTTCGATACGCAGCTGCTGGAAGGATAGAACTAGGGTTCATGCATTCTGAATCGAGGGAGCGGACACTGGGATTCTAAGACTCGCTCATCCCGAAGGGGGCAGGAAAGGGGAGAAAGAGAAACGTCGAAAAGACACAATAAGGTGGTAGAAACCAGCCCACACCCGCTGGCAATGACGGTATGTAGTAAGTGACGCGATGCTCGAGCTCAAAGGCAGCACTAAGAAGGACAAAAGCCAGCTCTGTGCCCTTTCTAAAGACACATATTTGCCACATAAAGCTACAAAAAAGAGAGGAAGGAAAAGTTAATGCAAATACTGAACCAGAGGAAGTTCCAAAAACTGTATGCACATCAGAAACATATACCCTAAGCCCTAGCCGGTGTGGCTCAGTGGATAGAGCGTCAGCCTGCAGACGGAAGGGTCTCGGGTTCAATTCTGGTCAAGGGCACACGCTTGGGGTGGGGGGCATGCAGGAGGCAGCCGATCAATGATTCTCTCTCATCATTGATGTTTCTATCTCCCTCGCCCTCTCCCTGCCTCTCTGAAACCCATAAAAATATATCTTAAAAAATAAAAGGAAAAAGAAAAATACGCTTTAAGTAAAAAAGAACCACTGGAAATAGTTCATCCCTTAAAGATCAAAACATCTGATTTACTGGAAAGATCTGACCGCCCGCCTTGCCTCGAATGTGCCGAATACCGGTACCTCATGATCCAGGAAGGAACGTTGGGCAGAGTCACATGGAGAAATGACCACACTGCCCTTTGAGTGGAAGGTTTAAAAAACGCGTGTACACATGTGACTCACATACCACACATTCACCTGCATGAAGTTCAATGAGTTTTTTCAATTTGCATTGTGTAGAGATCACCTGGGAAGGCACATGAGCTGATTGTCGGCTGAGTCCCGTGGCGTCAGCAGAGCCACATCCCGGAAACATACCGTGCCAGAGGCAGGTATGTTGTCAGCCTGACCCCTGACCCTTAGCTCAGGTGCCTGGTTGGAGTGGGGTGGGAGAGTGCTGGGAGCGGGGAGGTGGTTTCATTCTCTAAGTTTAGCCAGGCGCAAGGAACAGACGCAATTGTCCGGGCTCAGCCAGGAGGGACAATTACAAAGGAGCCACAAGAATGAAGAATTACAGCTTGATCTTTAACCATGATTTCACATACCGTCCTCTGTCTTAAACTCTAGTGAAACTCCCCGGAAGCATGCTGCGTCTAAGAAACGCACTGCGCCGGCTCTGGGCCACCGTCCCTTCATCAGCGGGCAGCGTCCCGCCGGGCCCCAGCTTTCCCTGCTGTCTCTGAGTCTCTCTCCTTTTTCTCTTTTCTCAATCCCCAGCCGCCCCTCCTCAGGAACTCGTCTGCTCGCTAGCCGTACCGGTCGCGGTAAAGACAGGAAACGTACAGCATTGCTGTGCAGCCCTCACCCCAACCCAGTTTTAGGAGGCCCTGCGTCACCTCTGAAGTTCTCTGTGCCTGTCGGTAGCCAAGCCCTGCACCCCACGCAGAACCAGGCAGCCCCTAAGTGCTGCCTCCTCTAGCACTGGAGGACGCTCTGCATAGGAAACCCGAATCCAGCCGTGCCCGTGGGTGTGACGTGGTGGCTCGCGGTGGCTCGACTTGCGTGCCCCCGGAGACTGGCGACGCTGGCGGCGTCTCCCGGGCCCGCCGACCGCCCAGGAGTCCGTGGCGAAGGGTTGGGATCTTGCGCTCAACGTGTTCTTGAGTGGTTTCGCTTGTTCTCCGTGGGTTTTGAAAGTTGATGTGTGTGTTCTGGACACAAGTCCTTTGTCACACACCTGGTTTGCTGACATTCCCTCCCAGTCTATTTCTTGTTTTTTTGAATTTTTTTTTTAATGGTGTCTTTTTTTAATCCTCACCCGAGGGTATTTTCCCACTGGTTTTTAGAGAGAGTGGAAGGGATGGAGGGAAGGGGGGCCGGGGGAGAGCAACATCAATGTGAGAGAGACGCATCTATTGGCTGTCTCCCTGACCGGGGCCGGGATCACACCTGCAGCCCAGGTGCGTGCCCTTCCCTGGGAACGGAACCTGAGCACCTTGGGTGCGCGGGCGAGCACTCTAACCATTGAGCCGCCAGCCAGGGCTTCACGGTGTCCTTTGAAGAGCAGCGGTTTGCTGTTTTGAGGGTCTAGAGTACCGATCGTTTTTCTTTGCTGGGTCACACTTTTGCCGTTGCAGCTGAGAAACCGTGGCTCATCCGGAGTCGTAACACAGACGCCCTCTGTCTGCTTTCCGGTGTTCTGCGTTGAAGGGGGAGGGGCGAGGCTGCAGGGGCTACCTTGCCGAGGGGGAGCGCTCACGCCCCTCTCTCAGTGATTGACAGCTGTCACTCAGCGAGGCCAGCACAGCTGTGAGCACACGACCCACGCACTCGACGGGTGGACCCACGCAGACCGCACAGAGGAGACCCGCGTTGCCTCCCTGGGGCAGTTAGAAACCGGCCCCCACCCCGGGCAGAAAGCAAACCTCGGCTCCTTAGGAAACAGCGGAGTCTCATGGACTGACCACAGGGCCAGTGAGCGGTCAGGGCAGTGGCCACTGGCAAGGGCCTTGTCTGCCATCGAGAAAGGAGACGTCGTCATGGAAATCACCACGGGGCGGGGAGGAGGGGCGAGCCCAGCGCGGGCCCAAGAGGCGCTGGCGAGTCCCCAAAGCGCGGGCCCGCGGGCTCCTCACCTGATTCCTGCGCAGCAGCGAGTCACGCCCCTGGGCTGCGAGGGGGTCACGGCTCCCAGTGGGAGCCACAGACCCGGCAGCCACGTCCCCGGGTGGCGCAGTGGAGGAGGCCCACGGGTTCTCCAGGTGCCTTCGGACAGACGCAGGGCCTGAGGGGCCGGGAGGGGCAGAGGCAGCACACAGAGTTGGAAGCCCAGCCACGCGGTGCCAAGTCTCGGCTCCCTCCCTCTAGGGCAGCGGTTCTCAACCTTCCTCACGCCGCGACCCTTCCATACCGTTCCTCATGTTGGGGTGACCCCGACCATAACATTACTTTCGTTGCTACTTCGTAACTGTAACTTTGCTACTGTTAATGAGTCGTCATGTAAAGATCTGTGTTTTCTGATGGTCTAGGCGACCCACAGGTTGAGAACCGCTGCTGTAGAGCCTAAGACCATCGGGAAACACAGATCTTTACATCACGATTCATTAACAGTAGCAAAGTTACAGTTACGAAGTAGCAACGAAAGTAATGTTATGGTCGGGGGCCACCACCACATGAGGAGCTGTATGAAAGGGTCGCGGCATGAGGAAGGTTGAGAACCGCTGCTCTAGGAGAAGCCCCAGGCTCACCAACACTTCATTGAGCCTCAGTTTTCCAACCTGTGGAACGGGGGCAGCCAGGCCGGCCACAGCGCGTTTGGGTGATGACGTGGTCACAGGTGTGAGAGCCCCTTCCAGGCTGTGAAGTCCCTCACGGGCGTGATCAGGCCGATTTTGCGGGGCGTGGGCACCGTGGGGCCCAGTGTGCAAGCGCAGGGGTTTGCACGAGGGATGAGCCAGCCTCGCTGGCCTCTGAGGGCGCCTGGTGTCCCCGCATCTGTGTTCTGTCACGATGGGGCTTCTGGAACTGGCTGGAGGCCTCTGCCCTCCCCTCCCACCCCTGCAAGTCAGGGCAGGGCTGCTGGTCTGAGGCCGGCAGCTTCCCGGAGCCCCGGCCGGCCGGCCGGCCGCAGGCAGCAGGCGCTGATCAGCTGCTGCTTTGAGGTCTGAGGCTGCGGTGGGCGGGGCGGGGGCGCTGCCAAACATCTTCCAGATGTGGCCGCGGCTCCCGATAGCCTGGCTCCGGCGGGGTCTGGGCCTGCAGCCTTCCTGTTAGCCGAGCTGTTAGGAAAGCAACACCCGAGGAAGGCACGGAGGGCCCAAGTTCTCGGAAGGGAGAGAAGGGAGCGAGGGGGCTGGACACACAGTTCCTGGGCACCTCACCTCTTGCTTCCCCGTGGCCTTCCGGCCGCCTGGCCCTGAGCTTGGGGTGGTCACAGCCGTCTGCTGGCTGCCTCCCGGCTGGGGGTCTCAGCGAAAGGGGCTCCCCAAGGGCTGGAGGGAGCCGTCTCCACAGCGCACGTGGGTGGTGGGTGCGGCATTCCTGCTGCCGCTGGCCCGGCGGAGACAGCTGCCTGACCATTAATGCGGCGCTGGTTTGCTCGTGGGCTGGAGGGCCCGATGCGCCGGCGGCCTTGCTGGGCCGCACAGGTGCCCTGCACGGGGCCAGGAGTGAGGTAGCAGCGGGGAATTGTAACCCACCCCCTTTTCTATATAAAAAAAAAATGTATATATTTTTTATTGATTTCAGAGAGGAAGAGAGAGAGATAGAAACATCAATGATGAGAGAGAACTATTCATCGGCTGCCTCCTGCACGCCCCCCACTAGGAATTGAACTGTGACCTCCTGGTTCATAGGTCAGCACCCGCCCCCACCCCCCACCCCCATTCTTTTGACATTGTTCCTGTCAATCTGACTCTCGCTAACCTGTAGCTTGAAGATAAACAGCATCTATAACAATAATAAAAGTGTAATATGCTAATTAGACTGGACAGCCGAACGACCTTCCGGACGTCCTTCCAGACGACCTTCCGGATGAAGCTGGGGCTGTGAGGGCTGAGCCCCTTGCACAAATGTCACGCACCGGGCCTCTGGTCCTATATAATAAAAGCCTAATATGTCAAGTGTCCAGTCATCTGGTCGTCCGTTCAACCAATCAAAGCATAATATGCTAATGATACGCTAAGGCAGTGGTCGGCAAACCGCGGCTCATGAGCCACCTGCGGCTCTTTGGCCCCTTGAGTGTGGCTCTTCCACAAAATACCACGGCCTGGGCAAGTCTATGTTGAAGACGTGGCGTTAGAAGAAGTTTACGTTTAAAAAATTTGGCTCTCCAAAGAAATTTCAGTCCTTGTCCTGTGGATATTTGGCTCTGGTGACGAAGGGGTTTGCCGACCACTGTACTAAGGCAACTCAACTGCTCGCTATGATGGGCACTGACCACCAGGGGGCAGGTGCTCCAACTGGTAGTTTAGCTTGCCGTTTGGGGTCTGGCTGATTAGGACTGAGTGAGCCGGGCCAGACACGCCCTGGAGCCCTCCTGCAGTCCCTCCCCGGCTGGCCAACCTCCTGTGTCCCTCCCCGGCCCTGATCGTGCACGGGGGTGGGGTGGGGGGGGCTCCTCAGCCTGGCCTGTGCCCTCTTGCCATGCAGGACCCCTCGGGGGATGTCGGCAAGCCGGTCGCAGCCCGATCCCGCAGGCCACGCCGCGGGACCCCACTGGTGCACGAATTCATCCACCGGGCCTCTAGGGTTTGTATAGGAATCCCAGGAACCAGCTCTGACCTTCCGTCCTGGAGATCTGCTTATCTCCCACCTGAAACCCGATGACGAAGGCCCGGATGGCGAAGACCGCAATGACGCACGCGGGACCATCACTTGACCAGTTTCGAGATCCGTGGACAGTGCTGGCCGGCCCGTGGAGGGCTGCCCACCCGCCTCCTCAATGTCGTCTCTCTGCTTCCCTCTCCCTCCTTTGAAAACCTCTGCCTGCAGCGAGGTGCTGGGAGGGCCTTTGCACCAGGAGCCCCCCCTCTTCTCAGGTGATCGGCACTGGAATAAACCCCTTGCCTTTCACCAGCATCTGCCTCCCGACTCTCACTGGCCCTTGGTTCCAGGTACACTGTCACCTCCACTGTCTCGCCGGATGGCACCAGCGGGATAAGCAGAGATCCCCACTTCCAGGGGTGTTGGGAGCTGAAGGTCGCCCAAGGTTGCATGGCCCTGGGGAGCAGGCCCTCCAGAGCCAGCCCCCCACCCTGCTCCTGGTGGACAGGTCAGCAAGAGGTCAAGATGCAGGCCTCTGAGGTCATTGACCAGCCAGTGGGCTCTTTAAGCAGCCGTGAGCCTGCCTCCGCCAAGACCCCATCCATTCGCGGACATACGCGTCCTGTGAGCGTGGGGAGCACGGTGCAGACGCGGATGCCCCAGCCAGCGCTGAGCTTTCTGACGGCAGAGGGTAGGGTGCCAGGCGTCTCCCGGCCCCACTGGGCATGACATTGGCGTGTGTGCTGCTCGCGACCCTCCAGGCGAAGCTGTCCCTGTCTCTCCCACTCTACAAAGGACGCAGGGGTGCGAGGGACAAGGACATGGGGGTGACCTTGACTCTGTGCAACTTGACAAAGGAGTCAACCGTTCCAAAGCTTTGGGCTGTGACCACTGGCAACGACTTACCTCAACACCCCTCCCTGGCAGAGGGGACAGAGGCTGAGACCCGGTCACCCAGCTTTGCACCAGGTGGGAGCCTGAGGGCAGTCAGGGGAGCGGGCAAGGGCCTGCCAGCCAGCCCCGTCTGTGCCCTGCCTGCTCTCTCCCAGCGTTACCCCTCCCTGCATGCCTTCCCGCTGCCCCCTCCTGGCTCACGGTCCCTCCTGAGTGCTGCCCCCCCTTGTCATAGCAGTGGACCTGACCTTGAGGCTGCCCTGCCTACCACCCTTCCGGCTCCTGGGGACCCCGTTCACCCCCCGCCCATGTGGCCCCTGCAGTTCCCGCCTCCTCAGACCATTGTCCCCTCCTCTGCAGGCCAAGGAGCGGTACCCCCGCCCCTCACCTCTCTCTACCGCCCCACGGTGCAGGCTTGGAAGGACTGGCTGGTCCCCGTGAACCAGAAGCTGCCTGGCCCCTGGGGCCGCTCTGGGGGGAGGTGGTGTGTGAACTGGGCCTCGAGGGAGCTGGGCCCCTGCTTGCTGCCGGGCCATGTCAGGCCTCGGGACAGACTGAAGCCCGGCGAGGATCTGGGGACGGGCCGGTTGTGGGGAGGACGGACCTTCACTGCGCGAGGCCGGGGCAGGAGGCCGGGGCGGGAGGCCAGCTCACGTCTGCTCTGACGTCCTGCTCGAGGCCTTGTGGGAGCGGAGCCCGGAGCAGCCGGCATCTTCCTCCCCTTTGATCTCGAACCCACCCGCCCAAACCCGTCTCTGCCTGGCGCTGGACAGAGGCCAGTGACGGAGGCAAGGAGAGCCCAGCTGTGGGCACCCTTCTCCCCACGGGCAGCTGGTCTCTGGCTGTTCCGACGGGAAGGTCGCAGGAGGTGGTGGGGGTTGGGGGTGGAGTGAAGGCACCGGGGGTGGCCAGACCCCGACACCATGGAGTTGCCAGCTCACACGGCTCAGTCTGCTTCAGTTTTCTACTTTCAGGCTGACACTGCCTCTTCCAGGCAGCCTTCCTTGCTTAATCCCTTCGTCCCTAACAGACACTTGGTTTAAACGTTTTGTTTCCTTGGCAAATGGGTGTATTTGGTGTCAGCCGGGGTGGACGTATCCCCTGGTGGTGGGGACCCCTCTACGTCATTGGAGAGACTCGCTTGCTTGCCCACGACCACTGAGAATGAAAATAGTAACAAGGCTGTTTTTTAAAAAATGCCATTTATCAAACACCGTGCTGAGTGCTTCGTATTCCATTACCTCATTTAATCTTGGCAACTAGCGTGCGAGGCGGGCCTTGTTGCAAATGGGGAAACTGAGGCTGAGGGAACTGGGGGAATCTGGGGAGCTGGCCTCCAGCCCCGAAGGAAAAACGGAGCCCGCGCCTGCACCTGGACACCCGGCCCTCCGCGCCCTGGCCCAGCCTCCTGCTCCTTTTTCTGCCCTTTTCACGTTCCCAAGAACTGTCCAGTGTAGGCGGCCTCTGCTTTAACTCACCCTGATGGGCCTGCGGGGCCAGCGGGGTGAGGCCGCTGTTCCCGGTCCGAGGTGAGGAAACGGGGTGCCGATGCAGCCCCGGGGCGGTGCCGGGACGGCAGGCAGGGCCCCCCGTGGCAGACGGCCCGTCCCCGCGGCCGCGGGGCCCAGCCAGCTTTGTTAACTGGCCCCCCAGCTCCCCGGCATCCAGATTCTCATCGGGGCCCTGCCCACTCGGCAGGACCGTCCTGCCCACATACCTGGCCCCGCTTTCCCGGGGTCCTGGGCCAAGGCCCGCCCGGCGCTCCCCTAACTACAATAGCAGCCCAGCCGCGGGGAGGAGGTGCCCGGGGGCTATAAAGCCTCTTTAAAAGGGGCAATAAAAGTTTTGGGTTTCAGATGGTCTTACAGGAGAAGAGAATAACAGAGACAGGAAATTTCAGTAGCAGACAGACAAAGGCCGCAGCGCGCAGACTGCCCTCAGACGGAAACACCTCGGCTGCAATCGGAGGACCCTGGCGGGGGCCCAGGGCTCCCCGCGCCCTGCCAGCCTCGCCCGCTGCCGGGGGAGGCGGAGGGGCCGCTCCAATAGACTGTTTGTCTCCTTGTTGTAAATGTTTATAACCCTGCGCCGTGTGGGCTGCCGGAGGTGTGGGAGGGGCCCGCCGGGCACCGGCTCACGGTGGCCAGGCCAGGGCATCGGCAGTGCTGCTCCTGCTCTGCAGGGTCCCGGCCAGGCTCCGGCCCAGGGGCACTATTGCAGGGGCTGTGTGCCCCCTCCCCCGGGTCAGACTGTGTGCCCCCTCCCCCGGGTCAGACTGTATGCCCCCTCCCCCGGGTCAGACTGTGTGCCCCCTCCCCCGGGTCAGACTGTGTGCCCCCTCCCCCGGGTCAGACTGTGTGCCCCCTCCCCCAGGTCAGACAAGATCCACGGGGCGAGGACACTACCCTGCCCCCCACACCCCTGACCGCGTCCAGACGGGAGGCCACAGCCAGAGCGGGCCCGGCGCTGGATGGATCGCTGGCTTTAACCCTGGGTCCCTAACCACGTGTCCATCCGTTTGTTTCTGCAGCGTGACCTCTGCCTGCTGGCACCGGGGAGGGCTGCCCGATGGAATACGGGACGCGGTGCCACTGCATTTCGGGTGCCCCGTGGGCACTGTGCGGTGTCTCACGCCAGGGCGCCCTGGTCATTCTCTGAAGTCCAAAACAACCACGCGTCGGCCCTAGCCGATTTGGCTCAGTGGACAGAGCGCCGGCCTGCAGACTGAAGGGTCCCGGGTTCTATTCCGGTCAAGGGCACGTGCCCAGGTTATGGCTCAACCCCCAGCAGGAGGCGTGCAGGAGGCAGCCCATCATGGATGTTCCTCTCTCTCTTCCTGTCTCCCTTCCTCTCTGAAACAAATTTCAAAAAAATATTTAAAAAACCACAGAAACACCCCCCCCTACACACACACACACATCTGGTACGTCACCTGCAACCCACACGCGTGTGAATTTAAATCTAAATTCATTAAAAGCAACACACGTGTAAAGACTCGGCTCCTCCGTGGCACCAGCCACGCTCCTGCTGCTCCGGGGCCTTGCAGGGGGGCACTGTACCGGACGCCCGAGCCCCTCCAAGGCTCCCCATCAAAGCCAGTGCTCAGCGGGCGCTGCTCGGGGCTGGTCAGGCTGAGGCTGTGTTTCAGGCACTCTCTGGCCCAAATCTCAGGTCTCAGGGGTCCCCAGGCCTCATCGGGGCTGGGTGGGAGGAGGGCCCTCTCCAGAGCGTGAGGAGGGTCGGATGGCCGCGGAGGCGCCTCTTGGGGCCAGGTGCCGTGCGTCTTAGCTTCCAGGGACAGGAAGACCCCAGGGGGTGACACTGGGGTTCAGTGGTGTTTCAATCTGGAAGCCTGACACTTTCTCCTGGTTAGTCTTGCGGTAGCGGGGTGGCCATTCTGGGTGGCCTCCTGTTTTCCGGTCCCCCTCCCTCCCCGGCGCTCCCCTCCTGGCCCGGGCAGAGCCCCCGCGATGTCAGAGTGGAGCTGGGAGCCAGAGGAGCATGCCTTTGGGATGACTGGCAAGACCCTGGCACGGCCGCCAGCTCCATGGCCAGCGGCCAAGGAAGCAGGGCCAGCCACCGCCACGCCGGCCTCAGTGTCCTCGTCTGCAGAGTGGGCTCAGGACCCCACCCAGGGCCCTCCCAGGGGTCCCCTTGGGGGCCAGCCCTGCCGGGAGGGGCGCGGGCCTGAGGGAGAGGCGGGCGGGCGGAGGGCTGGAGCGCGCCTCCTAATTGTCCCTGACTTACAGACTTGGCCGGGCTCCCAGACAGCCTCATAAATCAGCGCGGCCACAGTGAGCGGCCTGTTGGTGCAGCCCTCGCGCTTGGCAGGCCTCACCTCCTCCTGCGGGGAGCGTCCCGCTGCTTCCAACTTTCCATGCGCTGCCACGGGTGGGAGCTGGGCATGCTCCGGGGCGGAGTGGGGGGAGGGAGGGGGGGAGGGGGCGGACGGGCAGGGTCTGGCCACCTTGCAGATGCCTGTTTTTGGAGCCACATCCTCTGGTCCTCCCCGCACCCCCCGCGGCCCCAGAGTCTCCCCTTTCCTTCCAGCCTGGTACAGTGACTTGTGAGTGTCCCCTGGCTGGAGGGAAGGCTCTTCATGGTGTGTGCATGTCCGTGCACAGGTACGCGTGCGCATGCATGTGTACACACATGTGTATGCACATGTGCATGTGTGTGCACCCCCCCCATCAGACCTGCAGCCAATGGGGGCAGCACCTGCCCCTCCCCTCCTCCCCGGGGCACAGCCGGGTCGGGGAGGGACTCTGCTGTGTCCCGTGCCTTCGCCCTGGGATGGGGAATGGGGACCCCCCGGGGGGATGGCCCCGAGCGCCGTGCGCAGAGCGGAGTGGGTGGCCCTGACCCTAATGGGCGGTGGGGACAGACAGGTGCTGAGCGGGGCCAGGCCGCGGGTGCGCAGGGGCCTCTGGGCAGTCAGGGAGGCCGCCAGAGGGGGCCTGGCCCAGGGGTCCACCCTGCCCGCAGGCCCAGGGCGAGGAGCCAGTGCCTTGGCCCCTCAGGCGTGCAGAGGTGGCTTTTGGACACATGGCTGTCCTCCGCGGGGGACGGCTGTGGGAACGGCCTTGTCTGGAAGCACAAACAGGCCCGCAGGTGGAGGCAACTTCCTGCCTGACAGACGTGCCGGTCGGCAAGCGGGTGGGCTGGCCCGCGGGGGCTCGGGTCTGTGAGGTGATGTCTGGGAGGCCGGCTCCCGCCACCCCCCGGGGCCGGTGAGACGGGCTCCCTGGGCAGGCTGACCTCCCTGAGCCCGCCTGTGGGCGCCGCCGGCCTCTGCTCACGGTTCCCGCACAGACCTGCCCTCCCACGCGGGGAGCCGGGCAGGGCTGAGGCCGGGCGAGGGCCCCGGGGACAGAAACGGGCGCGCACTTGGGCTCCCAGTAATCAATAAACGGAGGTGCTTGTTATTAGTGATTATCATCAAAACAGCTTGATTTGGGGACCCTGCTGGGGGGCTGGCCCTGGGGCAGGCAGGCCGGGGCCAGGACAGACCGGCTTCTCAGGCCCGGCCTCCAAAGTGGGACAGGAGCCGCCAGAGCAGTGCCGGGAGCAAACAGAGGGTGTGGGGAGGGCCCCGGCTGGTGGCGGGCAGAACCGCCGCGCCCTCGGTGAGCGGGGAAGGGCGCGTGGAAGGACAGACATGCTGTGGGCATGATCGCGTAGTCGTGGCGTGATCCTGATCGGCTGCCTGGGGCCCTGGGGGCGGAGGCGTCTCTTCTGCCCACGCGGCGCTCCCCCAGCAAGAACTTAGGAAGTGGGTTCCCAGGAAGCGCTTGGCGCAGAGGGCTCCCCCATCCCTGGGGCCCTCGGAATCCGAGGACAGAGTCGCTCCTGGACACTCTGGCCCGGGAAGGACAGCAGGACGCGCCCGGCACGAGATCGGACGGCGGGGGCTGGGACCTGGGGTCGGGGTCGGGGTCAGATGCAGGCGCAGCACAGCGTGGAGCAGTCCAGCTTGGCTGGGGGCCCTGGGCTGCCCGCCTTCTTGTTCACCTTGGGCAGCAGCAGGGTGAAGGACATGGCCAGCGCGCAGTGGTAGAAGCTGTGGACGTAGGTGTAGTCCCAGTCCTGCGGGGGGAGGGCCGTCAGTGTGCACCTCAGCCCCGTGCCCGAGGCTCCCTCCTCTCCAGGCCCCTCCCCCGCTGCTCCGCGCCCCTACTGTGTGCCCAGCACCTGCCACCGACATAGGTTCCCCCCGCCGCCGCCGCCGCCCCAACCCCTCACGTGTCCCCGGGACCCCGGCTCACGGTCCTCCCCTCACTGTCCAGCCCATGCTGGCCTTTCCTGCACCAAACCCCACAGCATTGACGGCCTGAGCCATGAGCCCTTGCTGGGCCTTTGGCATTGAAGCTGAGGCTCTCCTTCCCACCCTCCCCCCTGCCCCGCCCCCAGGCCGCCTCCGCGTATCTCAGAGGCCAGCCCTGCATGATGCCAGTGGTGCCAGGAATGTGGGAGGCACCGGCACCTGCCTGGAAGGGTGGCCCTGTGAAGTGCCACCCGGCCCCGCCATCTGGGTACCTCGAAGAAGAAGCGTAGCATCAGAGCCAGGGCCCCAAAGCAGAGGCCGGGGCCTATCTGCTGGGTGTAGACACTCCTGTCGGGGTACAGCCCCTTCTTCTCCTTCATCTGCTGCAGCTGCGGGGACAGGGGCGACGGGGAGGCTCTTAGGTCGCAGCGGCCGCCCGGCAGTGGCAGCCCTGAGCCCCAGGGAGAGCTGGCCCTGGGCGCTGGCACCCCGTCACCCTCAGGCAGGAGAGGGGGCTCAGGGAGACACCCTGACATGTATTCCACTCGGCAGCTGCAGGACTCGCAGGAGCCCACAGCCCAGAAACAGGCCTGGGGACCCCGGGGGCCATTTGGCCACACAAAAACCCCCACCTCCCACCCCTGCCGACCTGTCTGAGATGCAACCAGCCCCGGCATGGCTCCCTGTCCCAGCCAGCGGGGAGCCCCGAGGGGATAGACACCCCAACTGCTCACAGCCGGCTGGGGTGGGGGGAAGCGGGGGACCGAAGCTCTGGGCCTGCCCGCCAGTGTGGCTCCGGGGCGCCCGTGATGGGCCGTGACAGCCTCAGTGAACGGACACGCAGTCCTATTTGTTACACGGACTGGACAGCACGTGAAACCTGCGCCTTCTCGGCCGTGCCCGGGAGAAGCCCCGGCAGGCATTTATGGGAAAAGATGGGTTCACACCCCAAATGGCGAAACAATGTAACTCCACATCCGGGAACCCGGCCGGGCCGAGGTGTTTCAGAGCACAGACATTTCGGATGGAGGTGAGGCAGGTGGTTGCCCGGCTCGCGGGAGCCCCGGGGGCCAGGAGCCCCACAGCACAGACCCCCGCGTGGCGCCACAAAGCCCACGAGTCACGTGACGCTGGCTCAGGGCCGTGCTTGCCACCGAGTGTTCAAGTCCGGTCTGGTGAAACAAAGCCCAGTTTCCAGGTTTCTAGAATTTTCCACAGCCCGTGAGGAATCGGGATCTGCAACAGCGCGGGCAGGCGTGGGTGCGGCTACCGTGACCCTGGGTGCGGGGCCCGCGGCCGGGGAGCCCTCGTCAGCCACCCCTGCCCCTGCCTGGGTGCTGCCTGCTCAGCCCTGCCCCAGCCCCGGTGGCACCCCTCTCTCCGCGCCCTCTCCCCTTCCCAAACCCGCTCCAGAAGGGATGAGCGGCCTGGCCGGCGTGGCTCATGGTTAGGCGTTGACCCAGGAACCAAGAGGTGACCGGTTCCATTCCCGGTCAGGGCACATGCCCAGGTTCGGGCTCCATCCCCGGTCAGGGGCGTGCAGGAGGCAGCTGATCCATGATGGCCGGACCCACAGCCCGAGGCCGTGGCAGTCCGCGGCCCTGCGTGGGGACATGAGCAAGGGCCGGCTCCCCGGGCTGGTTAGCAAGCAGCCGGCTCCGGCCCGCCCTGCACACGGAGCCTCTCCCGCTTCCTGCCGGCCAGCCTGTGTTTATGCATTCCAGCGGCTTCCCGAGCGCGCTCCCTCCTCGGGGTGGACACATCGGACCCAGCACACTTCCTCTCCCTCCCAGGCGGCTTCGGGGGGCCTCCCGGGGCCGGCCGTGCTCCCCCAGCGTGGAGCGGGGAAGACCCTCTTCTCCTCTCTCGCCGGAAAGCCAAGGCCTGGCCTGGGCCGCCTTGCCGGGCCCCATCCACCCGCTGGTCTCTCGGTGCCCCATTTCTTCATTAACCGAGCGGCCACACAGAGCCTACGCCCGCGGGCAGAGGGGAGCGGGTGTTTGGAGAGCCGGCCCCCAGGCCTTGGCTGTAAAATGGGTCGTGGGCTCCGTCTGCACCCCCTGCCCAGCCCGAGCCCTGTTCCCTGAGTGTCCCCCTCCGCATGCCAGGCCCGCATGCTGCAGGGCTCAGCCCTTCCCTGCCCGGGGGACCCAGGGACCGGTGCGGGGCCCACCCTGCCGCACTGCCCTCTTTGGCTCTGGCAGCCAGGAGGGCCTCGGGACCACGGAGGGCGCAGGGAGGCCTGGGACCAAGGGTAAAGGGCCTCGTGGGGGTCAGACCTCCGGGTGCCCAGTGGGAGGCCATCAGTGTCGGAAACTCAGGCTGCCTCCATACTGGCGAGCAAGTCCATCTTCCTGTCTGCCTCCCACCACTTCCTCCCTTCGCATGAGAACCAAGCAGAAGGCCCACCTCCTCCAGGAAGTCTGCCCAGATTCGCCCAGGCCACATCTCCCATTGAGACGGCATCTCCAAGCTGCTACTCTCTTCAAGAACAAGAATCCATAGTCCCTGTTGTCTGAGCCCATTCAGAGCCAGCTGTGTGCCAGGACTTGAGATGCGTCATGTCTGAACCAGCCCTGCGAGGTGGGCCCTGGACTGTTGCCGTAATGCCCACTTGGCCAATGTGGAAACCGAGGCAGAGAGGCTCAGTAACTTGGTTTGGGTCCAGAGCTAGCGAGTCACAGACGTGACACACACCAGGTCTGCGCGGCCAGGGCACCGTGGGGCCATTTCCTATGTGTTTTAGCCGAAGCCGTGTCCAGCCTGCCCGCCCATGCGGGGGAGGGGAGCGGAGACAGTCAGGGAAGGGGCCCCGTCTGTTGAGGGTCGACGGTACGCACCCACTTAGCGGCGATGATGAGGACGGCTGTGCCGATGGGGCCCGAGTACACCCCGTAGCCCCAGCGGTCATGGTAGATGCGGACGGCGATGGTCAGGACCCCGAACATCACAAAGGTTGACCGCTTGGGTTCGTCGAAGTCGGCCAGTGCTAGAGGGGCCGGGAGAGAGCGGGAGAGCTGAGTGGCCCCCGGCCCCCCTGGCCACTGCTCTCCCCGGGGCACCCCTGGGGGCCGGGGTGTGGGTGGTACTCCCTCGACCAGGCAGACCCTGGGCCCAGCCTGGTCACACAGGGTCTGGCTCCAGCCGTTGCCGCGGACCCTGGAGGAGGACAGAGACCTGGGGAGCCCGCGGGATGGCCCGTCCGACGGTGTCTGAGACGGTCAGTGATGGCACAGTGTGCTCTGGAGGGAGCCCGCCTTCCCACAAACCTGCGCTGACACTGTGTGTGTGTGAAGATGGGTCTTGGGGGCAGAGCCTGGCCGGAGCAGGGGTTCTCGGGCGAAGGACCGGGAGGTGGAGCCCCTGGCCGCCCCCACTGCCAGGCAGGGTCGTCAGGACACGCCCTTGGCCAGCGTGTACCTTTAACAGGACGTGAAAACGGGAACGGGCCTCCGAACCCAGGAGAGGGAGGGGGTGGGGTGGGGGGAGCCCAGGCCGTCCGCTGGGCCGGGCTGCGTGGGGCGACCACTCACCCATCAGCGACACCCACATGCTGAGCGCCGTCCCGTAGACGCTGAAGTACTCCAGGATGTCCTGCCGCATGAAGCAGAGGACCGACAGGCCGGGCCCGTGGCAGGCGTGGTAGATCTGCGGGAAACCGGGCGGTCAGGGCGGGGCGATGGCGCTGGGGCCTGGGCCCAGGGCGGGTCCCCGAGCCGTGTCCGTGCCGAGCCGTGTCCGTGCCGAGCCACGCCCGTGGGGAAGCAGGCCCTCCCTGGCTGTGAGACCCTGGCAAAGCCACCAATGGCCCCACCCGTAAAACGGGGCCCCAGGGCTTTGTGCCCCGGACTGGGTGCCACTGAGACGAAGCTGACGGAGGTCCCCGCCCCTCCCCCCCCCAGGCTCCCGAGGGCCTGTCTTGGCACCCTTTCACCAACCTCTGGGGATGAGGCCCATGCCTTTTTGGGGGTGCCAGTGCACTCTTCAGGAGCGTGGGGGGCCTCTCTTCCCACAGTTTACCCTCTGCTGACTGGGCTGCCCCACAGGGGATTTCTCAGACCCGAGTGGGCACCGGACCCCGGGGCCTTGTGGGGACAGGCGACTCAGCGTCCTGAGATTCCCGACTCAGCAGGTGTGGGTTGGGGCCTGAGAGGTGTGTTTTGGGCAGGGGTTCAGGCTGGTGTCGATGCTGCCGGTGGGGAACCCACTTTGAGAACTACCGGTCTGCCGCTGTCCGCTCCTGTTCCTTTCAAGTGCGGGAAGGCCGCAAAGACCCCGTGCCCGTGCTGAGCGCGGCGCCCTGGGCGCCCATCCGTCCCTGGGCGGATGTTCGCCCAATAGCTAGCTTAACAGCAACTTTTAGAGCAAGATGCCTGTATGGAATATTTTCAAAGCCGTCAACTTACTTCTAACAGAAAACAACTCTCCTTTCGGGCGCACATTTCATCATGCTAAGTCCTATTTAATTATATGACATAATTATTTTGACAAGTCCCATGGCGTAAACAAGCCGGGACCGGCACAATGGGCTGTTGATGGGCCCAGCTCGGCGGGAGGGCGGAGGTGGACAGAGAGCTGCGTCTGGAGGCGCCGGGGAGGCTGGGGGGCGGGAGCCCGGGGTCACCTGGTGAGTGGAGCAAGCCGGGGTCAATTTGGAGCCCTTACTGGTGGCAGCTGTCGGTGACCTACCATTCCGGTGCACCGAGGGGTCAGTTACCGGAGGCCCGGTGTCCCCGAGCAGGCGCGAGACCGCCCCGCGGCCCTGCTCTGCTCAGGCCCGCTCCGTGCTGAGCTCTGGATGGGCACCTTTCAAAGATGCTGGCCACGAAGAGGCTAGCGGACAGCAAGCAGCGGTGGCCATGACTGTGTGGTGGGGAGAGGAGCTTCAGGTGCAGTCTGATCAAGGTGCTCCATCCCCATGGGCCAGAGGAGGGCGGAGGGCACTGCTCCCCATGGCTCCGTAGGCAGAGCCAGGCCCTGTGAGCGACAGGGACATTCTCCGGCCCCGTGTTCCTTCCAGAGCTGCGTCTCCCTCAGCCCCAGCCCAGCTTCTCCTCCACAGCACAGGTCACCGCGTACGATGCCAGACTTAATCCTCTGAAGTTCTGGGCAGTGTCTGTGCCGGCCCCGCCAGCAGCAGGAATCATCTCTGTCTCGTCGTGGCCCTGACCCCTGCTCCCCTCAATTGGCGCTCAGGTAGTGTCTGCCCTGTGAAGGCGGGGCCAGGGGGCCAGGGGCAGGGGCAGGGGCAGGGAGGAGGTTCACAGAGGAGGGTCGGGGGAGAGGGGGGAGGGCCTGGGGGGCAGGGTCTAGAGTGGTTTAAGGAGAGCTGGTCCAGGAGGGCCACCCCATGAGGCCCTTGCTCGGTTCATCTCTGTTGGACAGGTGTGCAGGTGAGGCCTCCCTCCATATACATATATATATTAATATATTTTTATTGATTTCAGAGAGGGAGAGAGAGAGATAGAAACATCCACGATGAGAGAGAATCATGGACCGGCTGCCTCCTGCAAGTCCCCCACTGGGGATCGAGCCCACAACCCAGGCCTGTGCCCTTGACTGGAATGGAACCTGGGACCTTTCAGTTTGCAGACCGACGCTCTATCCACTGAGCCACACCAGCTAGGGCCTCCCTTCATCTTTGGGTGCAGGGGCAGGCCTGGCCCAGAGAGGGGCTGGCAGGGGTGGGCGCGGCTGGGGGCCCGGGGGCCGAGAGCAATCTTTGGGGCCACGCTAACAGGTCCTTGCCGTGTGAGCTAAGGCCAGCGGCTGGCTGCTCAGGGGCCCCGCTGTCAAATGGGAACAAGAATCCCTGCTCCGTGGGGTGGGCCAGCAGACTCCGTGTGACGGAGCCCGGTGTCAGGGAGGGTCCCAGTCGGAACACGGGAGGAGCCTGTGGGAGGCAGGCCTGGCGAGGCTGGCCAGGGCTTCCCAGAGAAAGGGCCGAGTGTGGCTTCGAGGCCCGAGGACATTTGTCACCGGAGGCAGCTGCCCCTGCCATTCTGGGTGGGGCCGGGTGGGGCGGGCGAGGCCGGGCGGGGCGGTGGTGGGGAGGCAGCTGTGGGGCCAGCTCAGGCCGGGCGGGGAGGGGCGGGCTGGCGGCGCCTGTGGTGTCCTGGGCTGGGCTGACAGGGGCCTGGGCAACAAGATACTCAGCCCCTCCCTGGCCCCGAGACCCTGGTACGTGCCCCATGTCCTCAGCGTGTCCTGTTTCTCATCTCGAACAGACTTCCCGGAGCTCACCCGAGCCAGGGTCCCGAGAGGAGCTTCTGGAAGGCATCGGCCCGAGGAAGCCCGAGCTCGGAGCACGCCTGGTGCTGGCCACACCGCGGTCTCAGCCGCTCGGGGACTCAGCTTCTTCATCGGCCGAATAAGCAGCCACGGCCCCCGGCTCGCAGGGCAAGTCCCCACCCTGGACGCTGGCTTGGGCCGGCCTCAGTGTGGCCGAGGCCTCCCCCACCCAGAGGGGGAGAGCCAAGCCCCTGGGAATCCGATCCCGTCCGGGGACCCGGCCTGCCCGGCACTGCCCGTGGGCACAGGCGGGTGCCCTCCCAGCTAGTCTCGCTGCAGGCCCCACACAGGGCACGAGCCTGCCAGCACGCGCACGCGCGGGTGCCCACAGACCTCCCAGGCTGCCTGCACACCTCGCCCACGGAGGCCCTCAGCTAGGGCGCCGAGGCTGGCCCCGGGCGGGAGGCCTGAACGTTCTCACGCCTGGCAGTGCCACTCGAAGGAGACGGGGACGCAAGCCTCCCCAGGACATGCGCGCGGGGGAGCTGGCCTAGACGAAGGACAGGTCTGAGGAAAGATGATCAGGAAGACAGAGAGGAGCCACTTAGCGAGGCCAGCGGGTGGGGTGGGGGGAGGGGGTGCTCAGAGGGGAGCAGAGACGGGGGTCAGGGAGGCGCTGAGACGTACGTAGCCAGGTGACGGATGCGTGGGGGGTGACTGATTAGGTCGGTAGCTACACAGACAGACAGAAGGTTGATTGGCTAGAACAGTGGTCGGCAAACTCATCCGTCCACAGAGCCAATTATCAACAGCACAACGATGGACATGTCTTCAGAGAGCCACATTTTTTAAACGTAAAGGCCGAGGTATTTTGTGGAAGAGCCACACTCAAGGGGCCAAAGAGCCGCACGTGGCTCGCGAGCCGCAGTTTGCCGACCACGGGGCTAGATGGGCACTTAGGCAGGTAGACAGACAGACAGACAGACAGGGGCTAGAGGGATGGATGGGTCAGAGAGACACAGGGGGCGGCAGAGGCACGAAGCTGGAGGGGAGACACCAAGAGGCTCAGAAAGCACAAACTGCATGGGGACGCAATTCCAGAAACTCAGAGACAGCCAGGCACAAAGAGACAGAAAGGAAGGAAGAGGGGAGACGCAGGGAGAACCAGTAAGAGCCAGACCGAGGGGGAGAGGCCCACGGGAGACGGGCGGGGGAGGGGGACACAGAGAGCGAAGAGGTCTATAAAGGGAAGGAGAAAGAAGGCCCCGAAGAGAGACACGGGACCCCCAAGAAGGAGAGACGAGCAACGGCCGCGCAAGGCCGCCGAACGGGGCCCGCTCCCCCATTCCGGAGTCAGACTCCCGGGCCTGCCCTTCCCTGGGCCTGGCTCCCCCTCCCTGGGCCTGGCTCCCCCGTCATCCCTGCTCAGCCGCCCCTTCTTACAGCTGGAGGGTGGGGGGGAGGGGAGGCGGGAGCCACGGTGGCCAGAAAAGGGGGCTCGCAGGGCTTGTCTTCAGAGGACTGAGCCTGGCCCCTGGGCGGGGTTGGTCTCACTCACACCGGTGCCCGAGTGATTTTCTGGCACCCATGGGGAAACTGAGGCCCAGAGGGGAGGCGTGGCTCCCCCAACCTCTCTCCTGGACTCTGGGGCCTTTTTTTCACCTCCAAATCGCTCTTCTTCATCAGGAAACATAGGAAGGTGAAGGGGGGGCCGGGAAGACAGTCCCTCTGCTCCCCCGTGGGGGAGTGCCCCATCGGGTGCCCCCACCCCCAGCCCAGCCCGGACTCACGGCCACGAAAAACATGGTGAAGAGGTAGACCATGGCCTCCATGTGGAAACGCCTCCTGGCTGCGATGCTGACGGTGGGGAGGAAGGCCAGGCTGCTGAGGGTGGGCAGGAGCAGCTTGGCCACGAGCGACCCCATGGGCCGGGAGGAAGGCGCTGGCGGGCTAGCGGGGCGGGTGCGGGCCTTGCCTTCCAGGGCCGGGAAAACCCGAGGGTGCCGGGGCTCCGGTGGCAGCTGTGGTTTAAATGCCCCGAAGGGAGGCGGGGACCCGGTGCACATGTCGGGCAGCACACACGGAGGGTCCGACAGCTGAGGCACCACGTGACCAGCACTTGTCTCTGAGGTTTTGTATTTTTATTTTCTGAGAGGCCCGTGCTGGTGATTCAAGGAGGCCATCTCGAGGCGGAGGAGAAAGTCCCCACGAGCACCATGCCCACATCGGGCGGCTCTCGCTCTCGCCCTCGCCCAGGGCGCCGGGGAGACCGGGAGGGGAGCCTCGGTGGCTGGGATCCCAGCGCCTGTCTGGCCACGGCCGCTGGCGGCGAGAGCAGCCACGGCCCGGCCCAGCTGAACGCCGAACGGACCTCGCAGACTCAGTTCCCGGGGGGCCAGCCCCCGTGCACCGCTTACTCCCCGGCTCTCCCCCCGCGGGGGTGTCCTTGGTGACGAGCGACCGGACATCACACCGGAAGGCAACAGAACAGCGCGTCTCCGCGGCTTGGTGCTGGCCTTCTCGGCATGCCTTGGCTATCCTCCCGGAAGTTACCTTCCCTTCTCGCAAGCAGTCTCGGGGGAACCGGCAGGGAGGCTCCCCCTAATCCTGTGGCCGAGGAACGATGGGAGCGTGTGGGCCCCCCAGGCTGTCCCCCCGGACGGACTGCGTGGTTAGCCGATTGCCCGATCCGTTTACTTAGCTGTTGTCGGCGAAAGGACAGCTCTCCCTCCTGTGTCTTCCTTTGGGCCCCGCGTGATGCTGTGGCGACGCCACGTGTGACAAAATGCACAGGTTCCCAGCGTACGGGGTGGTGACGCTGGATCAGTGCGGACGCGTGGCCGCCGCAGCCTCCCCGGCACCCCAGGGCGAAGTTCCCCGCGTCCCTCGCAGCGACTGCCGGCGGCCG